>JAOTOM010004923.1:240000-372500 GCA_034440615.1 Ashinkailepas kermadecensis | reverse complement strand
GCGGAGTACTGCTGTAATGGCATTGCGGCCGCCGCTCTGCTGACGCTTACCCTGATTGGAAACTAGCTGCGCCACAAATCACAGCCACAGTCGGTGTAATCGTGTTCCCATTGATTGCCACTCGTTAACCAAGTGAGGTAGTTGGCGCAGCGCGACGTAATGGTGGGAGATTGGAGCGTCCCTCAGCAGCTGTGGCCGGTCACCTCAGAGGTCAGTGTGCCGGACACCAGCCACCGGCCTCAGAGGTCAGTGTGCCGGACACCAGCCACCGGACGCTGGCCGGAGTTGGACACACCAGCGGTCAACGTGTGGACTCTGAATGACACCTGTGCAGCATTGGTCGTCGCCAAGTTTGACGGTGTGCTCCTGCTGGGCTTTGAACCCACAACTTTTCTCTTGGACGGAAAATAAGCTGATATGACATGCCACCGGGCGTAATGTGGATTGCACTAGCAGTTGGCAGTAATATTAGCAGCAGCACAATTTCACTTGAGATAGCAATAGAGATTGGCAGTCTTCTAACAAAATATATGCTAGCTCATGGTGCATAAGGATGAGAAAAGCATGCAATACACATGACAACTACCAAGGAATCAAATAAGATAAATGTAGCCACATTAGCTTAAAAATATAATATTGATAATAACCATCCTGTTCAAGTCCAAATGTGTGTCACTATCCTGCAGAGAAGCAAACTCACCAACTCACCAGCCTTAGTTTGTGACAGCGTTAGGTGCAAACATAGTTAGATGTAAAATATGTTAGAAGGCAAAACGATAAACTGTGAAGAACAAATTCATGTATCATACCGCCCCTGCGACATGTGTGCCGCGCCATTAGACGATTGTCATTTGATTTGCGCCGGTGCGCCGCGCAGCAAACAAATCAGAACGCCGACTCTGTCACCACGCCGTTCTAATCCTCCATGTAAGTTGGAAGAGTCAGCGGTTGGCTGGTGTGGCACGTGCGACAGTCTCTAGATAGTCTCATGATAGTATCATGAGCAGCATGGGTATTTTCCTCACATTAACCTAGGTAGCTAACAGGCTCCGTGCACTATAGCACAAATGTGTCATGCCAGACTCACAACCCAGACTTTATGTAAAGCATAAAACATACATGAACTGAAAGTTAGTAATTTGTTGCAGTTCAGTGTGAATGACATGCATAGTGCATATGTCTTGCAGTGCCTATCTGGTCAGCTAGCTAAGGAGTGGAACATTCAACGAAGCACAGCAGGTAAGGCGAGGTATGTGGGAGCTGCCTAGTACCTAGGTACCTCATCTCTGGACAACTTACCACCAATTAATGGCAATGTGCATATTTTTCTTAACCAGTCCATACACACGGCATGATCTATGACAGTCCTGGACGTCTTCTGCCTATCAAACTTGAATTTAGTTTTTGTTCCAGACCGTAAGTACCCTGTTTTAGCCCAAATTTCCAATGGAGTTCCACGGGGTCCAACAACGCTTGAGCGAAGACAATGCTTGCATTGTCTCCGACTGCGGCGAATTTTACCACACTGCACTATTTTACATATATGGCAACATATTTTCTTTCCGATTAACTTTCAGTGAGGAGAAGCAAAAGTATCATCGATACTCCCCTTAAGATATTATTTTGTAGCCAATGACTTGCATACTCGCTCTCGTGATGGGGTTATCCAATTATCCAGCCCAGATTCCTGCTCACGAACCCATTACCACCCAGTGAGTACAAATGGCACTGTGCGTTCGAAAGGCTTTAACACTAACCAACACTAACAGTGGTGAACGAATTGTTTGGCGCTTATGTCTGAGTGAAGGGAAAGGTTATTTGAAGCAATATCCGGCCACGGCCTATGCCGTCCACCGTATGTACGTTTGGCAAGGCCTCAACTTGAACGATTTTGCAACATCATGACATTGCGTCATGCATGGCTAGTTATTGTGACCAGATAGCCATGGTATGGTCAGACACAGTGTCAAGTGCGAGCCAAATTCACCTTTTGTATTGGCATACAGCGCGACTTCACCTCGCTTTTCACACTCGACGCCCAGCGGGCGGGAGATTTGATTGACTAATTTTGACTCGCCTGCTCACCCCGGTGCGGCGGCTGGGGGGGGCAGAGCCGATACACAGTCTGTTTCGCCTCACCTCATCAACAGTTTCCACATTTGCAGGTAGCGGTAATGTCGCATGCAATGTGTAAACGTATTGTTGTATGTATTCTCCTGGCTGATGGCTTCGTTTATGAAAGTCTGCGACAGTCTACGACGTTCGACTATCCGGTTTTCACAGGCATGCAAAGGTCATCAAATTTTTATATAATTTTGTTGCGATCATATGCGTCTGCCTCATCTTCCACTGCAAACAAATCATAGCATTATTGGGCGCCAAGCCGAGCGCGGTTGAGGAATGTTCCTATCCTTACTTTTTCAGCCTTTCGACTTGGCTCATCCGCATCGTAGAAAAGCGCCCAGTCCTGCTTCCATGTTCTCCAAGAGGTGGCTAGCAGTTGCGATGAGAGGTGAGCTCGGGCACCTTTCTAAATGACGCCAAGTCGGGAATAAAAGTTTCTACTCGTCGGCTGACACATTATCGGTAAATCTAGCGATGCTCTCTCGTTTATTCGACATTACTACATTGTACTTTACGCTCCAAGCGGATAATCCTGACACTCCTGACACCAAGTTACGCGATATGTAAAATTCGTACTTGTTAACTACTAACTACCGTTTATTAACTTCCAATAAATAAACATTAGGTACATCCTGAAATATCACAATTTCCGAGTTCCCTCGTTCCATTTCAAGTTGAACACCAGATCACAATAAATTGTTCAGCACGTTATATCTGGTGTCTGACGCCACAGCGCAGCGAATACGTGACAGCCATGCCCACGGCAACCATGCGAATAGTCGCCATGCCGACGGTCATCAGGCGAACCGCCACCACGCAAACGGCAACAGTCTGAACAACGCTATGTGAACGGTGGCCATGGGAAAGGTGGCCAGATGAACGACAGCCATGCGAATGGCGACCGTGCACATAATCGTCCTGTTAACGGTAGCCAGATGAATGGTAACCATGAGAACAGCAACTACGCCAGCAGTCACCATGCGAACAGTCACCATGAGAACGGTCACCATGTGAGCGGTCACCATGGGAACGGTCGCCTTGTGAACGGCAACCATGCGAACGGCAACATGCCAACAGTCACTATGTGAATGGTCACCATGGGAACGGTTGCCATGCCAACAGCCACTATGTGAATGGTCACCATGGGAACGGTTTCCATGTGACGGTAGCCATGCGAACGGCAACCATGCCAACAACCAATGGTTGCCATGTGAACGGTAGCCAGATGAATAGTAGCCATGCGACCGGCCAACTGTGAATCCGATGCCATTAATTATGTAATGCAATTATTCTCCAATAGCCACACATTTAATCCAAGGCCTTAAGCCATGCCAGTGTGGATTATGTGTTGGCTGCGGCTGGTGCCTCCCTGTGGACTGAGTCTGAGGCGAACTGGGCATCGTATTATCTGACTAAAACACCGACCGGACGATGCCGGTGTCACTATACTTGTTCTATTGTAATTACTGCAAATGGCATGGCTACGATGGCAATAGTTATACGCGACATTACCTCTACTGCAAGCACTTTCACAATACTTGCTTGCACACATTACTTCTGCTGCAAGCACGGCGACAGCATTTACTTATACACGACATTACTTCTGCTGCAAACACTTTGACAGCATTTATTTGCACATGACATTACTTCTGCTGCAAGCACTGCTGCCGCAGTACTTGCAGCAGCATTTGTACACGACATTGCTTCTGCTGCAAATGCATATGAGCGACATTATATACGTATGCATGCCTCACGACCAAACTCATATTTCACAAATTTTTACTCGTCATTATTTATTTGCAAGAACCTCTAGTCTCCATCTGTACTGCCAGGACCTATACGCAACACTAGTCCCCCACGAAAAAAAAAATATACTTCAGAAAATGTATCCCCGCCAAGACTTGTACGACAAAAACTTTTACAGCCTTCTTCGGTTTAGTATGATATTTTGGTATTTGTACTTGGGCTTAGCCAGATATTTCGGTTTTTGGAGGGGGACCAGTTTTGGATAGTCAGAGGTCAAATATACCTTGTCTCCACATATCTGGCCGGCTTTTACGCCCTGTACATACAGTTACAGTACGGTGACCGATCACTAGTCTCCCAAGCTTCCTACCCACGCTGGCTATCTACGAAACCCAAGGGTAGAGCTCCGCTGACATTAACCCTCGGGGCGTCTTTTTACGCCTCCTAAGGTTTTTTTCCGCGATAGAGAAAAATAGCGACGCGCAGCTACGCAAACGTTTTAGTACCCTCTCCTTCATCTTGGTTTGCGTCTGATGTGGAAGTTTCAACCTAATTCAAAGGTAATGCAAGTATGCTTCGCATACTCGCACTATCCTTCATGTCACTGGATTGACTTATGTGTCACAGTAGGTTCATTTTTGATGACTTAACCTATAATTTGGCGTTACATGTTGGTGATTAATAAACGACACACAATATACGATAAACCTCGGGTCATGTAAGGTCATTGACATACCGTATGTAAAAGAGGACCATCTCCAAAAATGTTTCAGGATCGATAGCCCATCCAAATGAAAACAAATATTGACATGAAACTTGTTACATGAATACCATTGAGCAGTGCCTACAAAATGTATACCTCAGATTTCTGTGTGAAGTTAGGTCAGCAATCTGAGGTCACGGCCAGTTTTGAACCAGTTTTCCTATTTTGTAATATCCATACTTTCCCAACCGCATGCTTCCCTTGGTATGCATGCAGAAATATGAGGAGAAGTTCCTTATCCAATTTCATTGACCTCCTTCAAATGACCTGTCAATAGATGGTGCGCTAAGAGGGCAAACCCTATTTAGATACTCCTGTTTTTATGGTTGATTTCGAATTGTCATGGCCTAAAAGGTATCAAACTTGCATTGCATGACCTAAATTAACCCATGAAGCGAAAACTATAAATGACGGTCAAGGTCAAGGTCATCCAAGCTCATTGTCCTATAGCACTTCTTAGAATGTTAGGCTCATAAACTTTTAGGAACATAAAAGGCTCACGTGAACATATACTGAAGTGAAGCCTACCGCATGATTACAATTCGGCAGTGCTTACAACAGGTATATCTTGGATTTGGGTTTCAGGTCAAGTCAGTGACCTAAGATCACTATCAATTTGGCACATGATCGACCGATGTTGCTATTGGTGTAACATGTGCTGTGTACTTAGACGTAACTGGCGTGCGCTTTCTCTCTGTGTCTTCACAAGAAATGGAGATATAAAACGTTTCCGGAAAGTCTATTCTTTTCTGAAAAACTACCATTTTTGACGCTGTAATCTCAAAATTATTCCAAAATCCGAAGTGAGGCCATAGAGAGGTTTTCTGGCCATATTCGTCGACGGCTTTCCGATGATACCCTGGCCGAGTTCATGTACCGCGTGCTTTAGAAGTTACAGGGAGATATTGAATACACCCCCCCCGCGGGTTAACGTAGCTTCGGCAGCAATTAGCCCCAAACAGACGCAAATAGTTGTTCATTGCTCTGACGTCGGAAAGCCCATCGTCTTAAGTGGGCCAAAACATTTATCCACTTGTGTTTGCTTTTACAGTACTGCGCTTCATACATACAACGTTCGTAAAGGCCTGAAGACCTTCGTAATAGTTCGTAGGCGTTCGTAGCAACCAGCAGACGTTCGTAGCAAACAGGAGATGCCAGTGAGGGATTTTATATATTTGTAAGGACCCGAAGACATTCGTAGGTATCCGCAGGCGCATGTAAGCGTTCGTAAGCGTTCGTAAGGGCCCGTAGAAATTCGCACGGGTCCGTGAACATTCGTAAGGATCCGTAGATGTTCGTACGGACCCGTAGATATTCATAACGGCCTGTGTGCGCTCGTAAGGGCTTGTAGACGTTTTAATGGGCCCAACAAGAGCCTCGGTTGGCATAACAGTGTTGTTGGCCTTTATATCACCGTCATGGTGACCTCGTAGACAACGTACGGGCTCCTGGCTCCTGACGCGGCCCGCGGCCCTTCGGGCCTCTACAGGGGCCTGCGATAGCCAGGGGGCGACTGCCTCTGCCACACTCCTTGGCTATGCCCCTGATTGTTGAGCAAATGATGGATTGATTTACATGATAAGCCTCTCCCCGTTCTGTGCTACTCGAAATCTAAAATTCACAGTAATCAATTGCTCCTTGTCAGCAGGAGTCCAGTGTGGCTCGCACACTGAACGGCCAATTTTGTGTATCCGGATGAGGCAAGCAAGGCAGGAACATCACAAGCCAATCTCTCTCCCTTCATAGTGACAGGGCAAACCGTCACGTGACGATCGCAAACGCGACTTCCCGCCCTTGAACACTGGCCTGTGTCATCATCCTGTTACGCTGTTGTGAAAGACCTAAAAGTGAAGCGGCGCAGTATACCCTAATAATAGCTGTGAAGCGGCACAGTTCATGTTCCCGATGACCGGCCATGTCAATCACTCCCCCGGCATTCATTTCGGTGGCAGACTGTACATCCGATTATTTGATGGTATTAGTTTTACAAGACAAATGGCTGCATGTTTTCACTTCTAACTTAAAGTAATTTATATCAATTGAAAACAAGACAGCTCCATGTTTTCATCTCGACATCGAGGATATTTCGGTGTAATCCTGTTTTGACTAGAGCGTATTGTGTGAGGCGTGACACCACAGAACTGCACTAAACAGTTTCGAATCGTACCACTATGCGCATCATCATGCTTGTGGCATCCTTTCATCATCTTTCAAGGAGAATATTTTATTTGACAAACAACATCCTAAGAGGATCGGTGGTCATTTCACGCCAACCCAACCGGCCGTGTGAAATTATATCCTATCAGATTTTGAAAATTGCCTCTGTGGGGTAAACTGATGCCCTGATCATGATTCGGAACTTCTGCGAGCACCCGTTTTCTGTTAACAATGACATATAAATGGCCGTACCAGAGAACTGGTCCACCAATACAACGACGATATCTTTGCAACCAATGCTGTTGAATGAACTTCAAAACGGCTCTATAAATCCAACTCAACAGTAATGATGTGAAGAACTATTTAAATATGCATGCTAGATTATCTAAGTTGTCTAAGTATATTAAATTGGCAATTTGTTTCGCTATGAACTTCGAAAACCAATATCGTCTTTGATTTTTTTCTGGCATTTATTCATTTTATATCCACATCCACATTTACATCAGGATCAATGCAAAATGCAATCGACACCAGTCAGAAACATCGTGCTGAAGCGACGTGAAGCCGGTCAGTGCAGCGCGGCGTGGCGGCGCCGGGCCAGCGGATCTACTGCCTCCCCAATCTGGCGACCCGTCGTCGGACTAACACAACACAATCAAGCCAGCGTGCTGTGTCCTGCGCAGGTGGACTCCATTTCCTCCTTCCCCGATCTGGGGTCCTGTCCCCAGACTAACACAACACAATAAAGCCAGCGTGCTGTGCACCTCACGACAGCGCTCCAGATGTGGTGGTGGCACTGTTTTCAGGCTAGTTGTAAGCCTTGAGTCCTTTTACGACGCAATCAACTGCTGGGTCATATAGTGTCTCCAACCTCTCACGTCGATTGGTCGCGGCTGGACTCGGTAATCCCGCCGGTTATGGGACTCGAATTCGTAATCTTAGGATCAATAGTCCAACGCCGTACCGACTGAGCTACCGCGACTCCAGTGCTTTTAAGTTATGCGGTATTGTATTGTTTGCCCGTTACATATTGTATTGGTGATAAGTTAGTTGTTGAGGTTCAAGCACATATGTCTGCATCACATTTCTTACGCACAGCCTGACGTGGTGAAACTAAAAAGCTATACCACTTATTTGGTTGTTTAGCAAGTATTTAATGTTCTGAATGACCTCCCCGTTAACGTTTCGAGCGTACAGGTCTCGTCAAAAGTAATGGTAGGTACGAGTGCCAAAACACTGATCACCTCCATTTCAGGTGAGCTCAGGCACAGCTGGAAAATAATTTTTCGGTCAGTCGCCAGGCAGATCGAAAATGTCATGCATCGCCGTCGCAACTCCGGAGGCCCGCAGGTCGGCCCCATCGCCGTCACAACTCCGGAGGCCCGCAGGTCGCTCCACTTTGAACAAGGAATCCACAGCGAGAGGTTTAAGTTATGAAAACAAAAACACAATTTGACCTGAACCAACCTAGGCTCCTAACCTGAAATGACTTGACATCAAAATGCGCACACATGTGAAATTGTTGACCGAAAGAGTATGCCAACTTCGGTACCAACTTCGGCTACCCTGACCTGTGTTCTCTGATTCGATATCTGGCCCATTTGCACTGACGCTGAAGATTGTGCTAGTCCGGCCAGGGACGCGAGATTGTGGTAAGAGGGCGCAGATACGACCAGTCAGGCCGGATGCCACACCACCGCGCTGTGCTTCCGGTTTGACATCGCTTCAGTGCTATGTTCCTGGCGTGGCCCCTCGTATTTTTACAACCAAATTGCGATGTAAATATGCACATATATGCCAAACATCCACGCTAATGAAGCAATTGATCATCTGTTTCGAAATTCTCACTTCTAGCCTAAAAATCGAAAGCAAAAATTGTGAAGATGAATATCTTGTTTTCATCATTGCAAATTGTATGTGAATTGCTTGATAATCTTATTTTCGAATTTAAGAAATATGCACTGACTACGGAGACATAGATGTTTTCTGAAATCCGCTATTGGTATATGGTATATAGTCATTTTTTGCACGTCACTTCCAACAGGAAATGGTGCATCGCAGAAACCTAGCAGTTTCATATTCATGCTGAGGGCATGCGATGGCATGCATAGGCAAGCGTAAGCGCAATTTCGTCAAAATATGAAAGAGTGGTGTGCAAAGTTACACTTCCAGCGTTATAGTCGGCGTGGAATGAGCCACCTGTTTGATATTTCAGCTGACTATTTAAGCTAAATGTCCGGTTTTCCAACCAGCACCAACTATAAGCACTTGACTTGCAGTCGAACAAGAACCATAATGCAAAATGTCAAAAGCTGATTTGATGATAAACCGGGTAAGTAATTATAAAACGCAGATGTATTTTTCCCCTGACGTATTCCAATGTTTGCAAGTACTAAGTAATATTTCTTTACAAATCTGATCGTGCATCTTTGAACTTTACCTTGGCGTCTGCCCAGCGTGCGTGACACTGCAATATGTAGTACATAGTATGGCTGGGTGGTCCAAAGCAAGGTATGTCTGACAAAACTCACATTTGGTAGCGTATGTGTACGCAGATCACAACGCGCCGTAATGCGATTGGTCTGAGGGCAGGATGGCGAAAATATATCCTGGCTCAGATGCGCGAATGAGGTGGGTAGAAGTCACCGCTGGCTCAGGAACGTATGTTCGCCCGTTTGCTAAAATGTATACTGGAAGAACCTGGTGGTGCATAAAAGCAATGTGGGATGACGTTGTGTATTCATGCACAGTGCAGGGAAGACTTTTAATGCGATATTTGTGCGAAGCACAGGCATGTCCTATCTACAAAGTTCGTTCGTCTTGCGTTGTATTGTGTTGCGGTACAGCCTACTAAAACACTAGATGCTTTGCGGTACAGCCTACCAAAACCTACATTGCCGCCATGGTAACTGAGTTGGTTAGAGCGCTGGCCTGCATTGGTCTCCCCTGTCATGGCAAGACAGGGTTCGAGTCGCTTCACGAGTTCGCATTTGACCCCCGGCTGGGAGGATCAGTTCGCAACTGGTCCCATAAGGCCGGGGACGAGCTACCGGGGCTCTGCCCTTTATTGGCAGTGTCGGTGCATTGGCGGCATGTTACACTCTCGGTCAAAATTCTGCCGTTAAACTTAATTTATGGATCGGGTGGTGTGGCTAGTATTCATGCAACATGCTATGCTTAGCAATAGGACCGTGGTCCATAAAGTCACTCCAGCAATAATTTGGACTACATTTTGTTAAAAATAAACAAACAAAAAAAACAATAGATGTCTGCCTACAGTCTTCCAGGAAAGCAGAGTTTGCGGTGCAATATCGAGCGCCTCAGCGTGTGTTACTCCTAGCTACAGCAGATTTGACGCTCACATTTGTGTTGTGCAGTAGACATGCGCTCACACGCGATGACCTGTGATAACACCCTCGGAGGTGGAAAGGTGTCGCCGCCCAAAGAGTTATTTGCCGTTTTCCTATTATGTGAGGCTCACCATCATTTATGGCGAACGGCTGCATGTGACATTTGCATACAACAAATGAGAGTTGCGTCGAATGAAGAACAGGAGATGGTGATGAGCTAGCGACCCGGATTTCGCCTGCATCGACTATTCGCGTTTCCGCCGTCCTAATAATAGCTTGATTTTCACTATATCCTTCATTGTATCCTTACGTAAGTGTAGCGTTCGAATTATGGCCACAGAAGGAAGGGAAAAGGAAAGGAAATAAAAACGGAATTGTTGGATTGGTGTTGAGTTGACCATTACTTTTTTGTCACTCATAGCCTTTCCTTCAGCACAATCTATTTCGAAAATCATCAGCTTCAGAAGTTCAGCACATATTCCATGGTACTTGACCTGGAGCTCATCGGTGATCCTGACCAGAGTTCCAAACGGCCCACATTTTCTTAGCCCAGCCAGGCCCTATCGGTACCCATCAGGCCCGGAACCTATCCGGGTCCATTAAGTTTGCTACGGATGTAGCCTGTATCCAGCCCGGCCCAATTACGACGTGTAAGATATTCATTGCAATTTCAAGTTTTCATGGCTAATTTCTCTGGTCCAATAGGGAATTATTTCTGGCCTTACAATACACGTTTTGTGGCATTTGCAAATCATGCAAGAATACCAGTAGTTGGGACAGTTCTTCCTCTCTCTCTCTCTCTCTTCATTTTCCAAAACACAGAAATTCGAACCATTTGTATGTGAAGATTCCACATAAATGACAAATTGTGAGACAAAATATAATAACATGTCCATATTAGGTAGGATCTACATACCTAGTAGATCCTACCTGATACCCAGTCATTGCAAATAATATACGAGGAAGTATCACACACTGCAGAATCATTGCAAATTGCTCTGCTAACATAACTTCGTCTAACTGTGTCTTGCCCAGGCAAACCTAATAAACTATATCTTGCTGGGAGTACCTTTTCTACATTCATGCATTCTACATTCATGCATTCTTCATAAGCATGGTAAGTATGATGCCTCTTCAGGCATCCTCCAAGTGTACATTACTACCTGTCCAAGTGCGGAATTTCTCCATCGTATTCTTTGAAGAAATGTTCAAGGTAATCAACTAATCAATTAGCTGATATAAAACCGTATGACCCTGGCACAACCTACCTTACCTACCTCTACCTTGCTGGGGACTTGTTCGTACTTGTATGTGTCTTTAGAACTGGAGATATTGTCTGCCGTTAGCAAGACAGTGACATCTGCTTGAATGATGTCATCTTCGCATATATTACCCCATGGCTACCTCTCATCTGTTCAAAATGTCTCGGTGATTAAACAGCTTGCGCACATCTCTTAAGTAATGCAAAAACAGCTTGAGCACATCTCTTAAGTAATGCAAAAACAGCTTGAGCACATCTCTTAAGTAATGCAAAACAGCTTGAACTTCCCCAAAAATGATGAAAAATGTACACTACCCTCAGGGTAATTTTGTTTTCCCTCACCACATTCCACTCTTATGATCAAGTGACTGGTTCATTTTGCACTGGTCATTCTATGGCATGAACAACTAGTCCAAAAGTCAATCAAAATGCGCATTATGTGGGTGAGAAAAGCGAAAGAAATACGAACTAAGCACCAATGTATCCGAGGACTTTAGCTGATAGCTGTCACACTGCTATCTGGTAGACCTTTTTGTTTCAATGATAATGTGCTGCAGCGGTGGCGCATTGATAAGTAATGATGACTAAAGGAACTCGAAAGCCCATTCGAAAAACTACTATCAGGTGATCAATATTTTTTAAGGTGATGTTAGAATTCAATGGAATGCACATCTAATACATCAAATATTGCTTTCTAATTGCCTACAAATCTTGCGTTCCGCATGTTATCCACGTTAGGCGTCAGACGCAGTGTTAATGCGGACATCGGTGGGATCTCCAGTAAATAAAATAAAAACAGGTAGGTTCCTGATGCCGTTCAAGAACTCTGAAACATTCGCCCGCGTGAAGCGCGCTCGGATGCTCACTAGTGTGTGCGCGAAGAATATAGTTACAATTTATGAGACTCTGTCTCCATAAAATATAATGCGAAGTGTATTTATGAAAGTTAGCTTGCCTTCAGACGTCAATTTGATTACCACTTACAGTGACATATTGTGCATATTGTTACTTTCCGTATTTCCCTCTGGAACTATTTTCCACCATAGACGGACGGCCGCTGGCAGCCCCCGGTCCGTTCCCGAAGGCCCGCCATTCATAATATGGCGGGGCGCGAGATTCCTATTCCCTGAATGTTAATGGGCCCCAACACCAAAGTTACAGGCATATTTTCATATTTGAAACGATAGGCGATGTGCCTGGCATGAGTTCCGCCACCATTAGAGTTGAGGCCGACAGGTTTAGAGTTGAGGCCGACAGGTTTTCACGACATTGTTTAAGAATATTTGGCTTATGGGCGTTGAAGGGAAAGAATGCATCTACAACCGTGAAATTCTCCTACACCATTTTGGCGTGGCAGAGCCGATGTCGCTTCGTATTGTTGAAGGGTGGAACTTTACTTTTTGTCGTGCCACCGCTCGGCGGCCCTACGAATCCTCTAGGCAGCACCCGTCGGCGCTTGACGTGCATCGAGCCATGCCAGAACGTCAATAATGTCGCAAAGTTTCATGTCAAAGGTAAAAAGTTACAGATAACTAAACAGATACAGATATGATTCATGAATCAAATTGGAAATGACCATAAAGCAGCATTGGGATCGCAATGATGTTATGGCCATTTTCAGTATTTGACTGATGTGTTGTTGAAGTTGAATAATGTGTTCTTATTTTGTGATTTATCTTCATATTAATTAAGATTGTCGGAAACAATTGTAGCGTTAGCTACAAGTTGGTTTAGCACTCATTTTAAATGAAATAATAGCAGTAAAACAGGAACATCGCGAGTCGTGCCCCACCCGGCCCACGCCCGTCCATCTATGTAAAATGTGGGCCAGGCCTTGTCCGGTGACGTCACCCCGGACGAATTCCAACACTCATCGTGACATTCTTACGTGTCCTGATGTTAGACTAAGTCTTCAGTTTGCCTAACATTGATACGTAGCGAAGCATGAAGTCATATTTGTTCCACTACCAGGGTTTGAAAGCGCACTAATGACTGGGTGGCTGACTGGAAAATATACAGCTACGTCATGCCGTTAGCCGTATTTCTTCACCTATTTCGTAAAAAAGCATACAAAACCTAGTTATATTTTACAAAGCAGATGTGTGGATGACTGAGGCATCTCTTAGATGACTCTGTTGTGGACGCGCTATCGATCGTCCCTCCATCAGCCGCGAGGAATATTCTGAATGCAATCTATCCGTTCAGGGTGACTTCCAAACACAAGCCCTCATGAATTTGTGT
Organism: Ashinkailepas kermadecensis; assembly: GCA_034440615.1. Lineage (NCBI taxonomy): Eukaryota > Metazoa > Arthropoda > Thecostraca > Neolepadidae > Ashinkailepas > Ashinkailepas kermadecensis. The sequence continues at coordinate 358,858 of JAOTOM010004923.1, read as the reverse complement.
ATACCTTGACTAGCGAACTAACCACATGTGGATTCCTTTTCGCTTGACAGTAGCTGTGCATTGCTGGCCGCACAGCCATTGCATCATGTACGAATACGCTGTCTACTGAACGGATGTAACTTCACCCGATTATCTGTGGGAAGCGGAGTGACGAATGGGATTCACTTGGGCAGGAAAAATGCTATAGGCAGCACTGCCCACGCCTGCCCGGAATGGCAATGCTACTGATGGAAGCGTTGAGAAGGAACATGTGGTGCACCAGAGTTCTCTTTTTGCTGCGATTCGTCTAGCTCAGGCCTCGCCCCGCAACACCTTGTCCGAAAATGCAACGGCCGTCAGTTCTGCTTTATTGGCAAGGCTTACGAGCATGGATGTAAGCGTTGAGAAGGCACATATGGTGCATTAGGGTTCTCTTCCGGCTGTGATTCGTCTAGCTCAGACGTCGCCCCGCTACAACTTGTCCGAAAATTCAACGACCGTCGATTATGCTTTATTGGCAGGGCTTACGAGCAAGCGAAACGGCGACGGCTCGTCGTGCAACGACAAAGCGTTTAACAGTCGTCTGGGCAGACGCCGGCGCATGTATTTCCCAAATGCATGCAACAAAGTCCCTCTCGGCATCGTGACCGTCCACCGTCCACCGTCCAACAGAACGTCTGCTCACATAACCTGTCCAACCCCGTCTGCCGAGACCAGCGGCAGTCGCGCGCCCTGCTGGGGCGGGAGACGGTATGTACCCTGTCGCACGTCAGTCACGCGCCGGTGCCACCTATTGCAACACCCATACCTCGGAGGGAGGGGGACCGTACCCTGTGACACGTCAGTCACGTGCCGGTACAACCCATTGCAACACCCATACCTCGGAGGGAGGAGCTCGGTCAAAGACACTCGTCCACCCATGTCCTACACGTGCAGCGGTTACACATTGCATGGTGGAAGTGCAGTGCCATGCTACATGGTGTTCCACGCCAGGTGCCGGCCGGCCGCGGCGCCGGGGCTGACCAAGCCAAAACATAACACGCAAACGCCGGACTCGATTCGTGCTACATCCTGTCGAACACTGTCGTCGGACAGCCTCAGCCACAGACCGGCGGAGGCCGACGGGCGGTACTCCTGACCAGAGCCGGGAGTCCCGGCAAGTCGGGACACATTCACCACACATAGGCGTAGCTGTAATTATAGTCGGGACACATTCACACACAGGTGTAGCTGTAATTATAGTCGGGACACATTCACCACACATATGCGTAGCTGTAATTATAGTCGGGACACATTCACACACAGGTGTAGCTGTAATTATAGTCGGGACACATTCACCACACAGGTGTAGCTGTAATTATAGTCGGGACACATTCACCACACATAGGCGTAGCTGTAATTATAGTCGGGACACATTCACACACAGGTGTAGCTGTAATTATAGTCGGGACACATTCACCACACATAGGCGTAGCTGTAATTATAGTCGGGACACATTCACACACAGGTGTAGCTGTAATTATAGTCGGGACACATTCACCACACATAGGCGTAGCTGTAATTTAGTCGGCACACATTCACCACACATAGGCGTAGGTGTAATTATAGTCGGGACACATTCACACACAGGTGTAGCTGTAATTATAGTCGGACATTCACACACAGGTGTAGCTGTAATTATAGTCGGGACACATTCACACACAGGTGTAGCTGTAATTATAGTCGGGACACATACACACAGATGTAGCTGTAATTATAGTCGGGACACATTCACACACAGGCGTAGCTGTAATTATAGTCGGGACACATTCACACACAGGTGTAGCTGTAATTATAGTCGGGACACATTCACACACAGGCGTAGCTGTAATTATAGTCGGGACACATTCACACACAGGTGTAGCTGTAATTATAGTCGGGACACATTCACCACACATAGGTGGAGCTGTAATTGTCGGAATGTGTCATTACTGAGGTGCGTCAGAAGTTAACTTCGATGCAATGGGTGCTGGATAACCACGAGCGGTTTATGCATGCCTAAGCCCAAACAATCAATCAATCAACCAGAATGCACATTGAAACAGCCTCGCATACCCAGCCATGTGGTGTATAGGACACGAAGCGAGTCTACCATGCCGTGATAATCCGCACAGCAATACACGATATGATAATCCGCAGCCATGTGGTGTATAGGACACGAAGCGAGTCTACCATGCCGTGATAATCCGCACAGCAATACACGATATGATAATCCGCAGTGGGGTGGTGGGGGCCCGGAGGGGGTCTACCATGCCGTGATAATCCGCACAGCAATACACGATATCATAATCCGAAGCCATGTGGTGTATAGGACACGACGCGAGTCTACCATGCCGTGATAATCCGCACAGCAATACACGATATGCTTACGGAAGGCGCTGATGGTCCAGTCACTTGTTTCTACTCCATTCCAGTGTGGTGAATTGCGTACCATGACGCACGATAGTAGTAGCTGATGTATGTGCGTACAATGCGGTGCGGAGCCATGCAGTAGCCATTATAGCTATGGAATATCTAAACCAGCCAACAACAGCCATTGAGTTTGGCAATGTACACTGCCGACCAACAATACGCTTGTCTCTACCAAGCATGCCAGCATGACGGCGGTAATTGCTCATGTCAGAGGCAGCCTTTGATGATATTGTCATCATCAACTTTGTTAAGATTAATTCAGTGAAATATTGGCATAGCACCGGTGGCCCTGCTCCAGGAAAATAACTCACTAACAAGTCCGCATCGTGCTTCAGCAGGCAGTGATGATGTCGGAGCTCTGTCGTACATAAGGAGATTCTGTAAACTGACGTAGGATCTCTGCTGTACTTCAGGAGACTGCCACAAGCTGAAATGGATCTCTGCTGTAGCTCAGAATAATGCCGTAGGCTGATTTGGAATATCACCTGTACTTCAGGAGACTGTCGTCTGATGTGGGAACTCTGCGGTGTTCCAGGAAACTAATATTTGCTGACGTAGGACGGCGTTTCAGGAGACTGTCGTGGGCTGATGTGAGGTCTCTGTTGTGTTGAATGATACTGCTGCCAGTTCCACGACAAATGGACCAGCCAAAGGGATGATTGTCCACCCTCATGTCTCAAATTTTGAGCAAAATTGGTGTATAGGGTTATCTTATGCCGTGAATCCACCTGTGCAAATTTTACTTCGATCAGATCAACGGTTCAGGAGTTATAGCCTCGGGAATTTTTGGAAGGTCACGCTGCAAGGTTATGTTCGGTGGCCGATAACTAAGTTAATTATCAGTCAAAATATAAATATCCAGACTTTTTGAACTCAAAAAGATTCAAGGAATTCAATTCTGGCATTATTTGTAATATGTGATGAATAATACAAGAGTTACCCCATGACCTCAGGTCACGTGACCTCCGATGACCTCGATGCCCGCGAAATTTGTGGGTTTTTTTATTGACAGAATGGAATGACCACGTCTTGGCTTGATATATAGCAAAAACGGGCGTTTTTTTCCATAAATCCTCAGTTGGAGAGCGCAAAATTTACCACATTTGAAGTGTTTCGAGGATTGAGCTACTAGCTCGGCCGTCCCTCCGTTCAATATCGAGATGCAGTTTGATAAAAAAAATACCAACGCATTCTCTGGCATTATGTGGATGATGGACGGCTTTAAGAAGTAGTAATGCACAAAACTGTATAATATTAATAAATTTAACTAACGATAACGTGGGAATTATAGGACCAGGCCTAGGAGTGATTGTCCACCCTCATATCTCAGATTTTGAGCCAATGATGATGCATAGGGCTATCCCATGCCCTGAACCCTCCTGCTAAAATTGTATTTCGATCAGGTCAACGGTTCAGGAGTTATGGCCTCGGGTGTTTCTGAAAGGTCACGCTGCGTGGTTACGCTCGGTGGCCGATAATTATGTTAAATATCAATCAAAATATAAATTTCCAGACATTTTTCAACTCGCAAAGTTTCAAGAAATCCTATTCCGGTAATATTTATATATGTGATAAATGATTGAGAATTTACCCGATGACCTCAGGTCGCGTGACCCCCGGTGACCTCGATGCCCGTAAAACTTTACTTTTTTATAATTGACACGATGGAAGGACCATATGTTTGCTTGGCATATAACAAATGTTCAAATGTACAAATGTTCGTTTGGGGAGCGCAAACATTATCATATGTGACGATGATCGGGGATTGAACTTCTAACTCGGCCAGGCCGGGCTGTCAGTAGAGCCGAAGTCAAGAAAGTGTCCCTGATTTGATGGACTGTCCAAGCGTTTGAAAAGGGCCCTCCGGCTTGCCGGAAAAGGCGCTGGGTCGTCAAAGAGGGCCCTGCAATGACAGACGGGCCCTAGTTGCCGCAGGGGATCTCGGGCCGTAAGAAAGGGCCATTGGGCCGACGGAAGTGGCCCAAGCTGTCGAAAGAGGGCCTACGGCCTGACATGGGAGACCCTGGATCGTTAAGGAGGTCCCCTGCGCCGACGAAGAGGACCCCTAGCCGTTGGAGGACCCAAGCCGTTGGTGAGAGCCCAGAGCCGGCATGAAGGGCCCTTGGGCCGATGAGGGCCGGAACCGCACAGGGGCCCCTTGCATGACAGAGGAGGCCCAAACTTTTGAGGAGGAAATTCCGACCGGACGGAGAGTGTGCTGAGCCGGGAAAGAGGGTCTCTGAGCCGACGGATGGGGCCCTGGGCCAGACGTACAGAGCCACTGGGTCGGCTTTTGCTCACGCTGATGGGGAGGGTCTCAAAGCTGACAGCGGGCCTCATGCTGATAAAGAGACCCCGAGCTTTGGAGACGATCCAGACTGTAGCGGAGGGTTCTCGGTGCTATGTAAAGGGCTCCTAAGCCCATGGAGGGGCCCGGGCTGCTACGCAGTAGTGGCGTTTCCAAGTGGTGAAGGGGTACCCGCTCCCTGTCAAGTCCAACGGAACCCTCCAGACGACCGCTCTGAAGGGCAGAGAAATGGATTTCTCAGGGCAGAGAAAAAAAAGTGTATCAAGGAAGAAATGTTCAGGTACATCTAACAGCGTGGGTGGTAAATGACCTTGACACGTGACGATGTCCACCCTGAGTGCTAGCGAGGGCCGTGAAGGGCCGTGAAGGGCCGTGAATGGCCGTGAAGGGCCGTGAAGACAAGCAAGGAGCCACCCGAGAGCTGGAGTGCTTTACTTTGGAAAGGGCAGTCTCAGCTGGAATTGGCCCCTGACGGCTCAAGAATGAACAGGCACGTGAGGGTCTGAGAAGGCTGGAATGCTCTTTGGGTCTGAAAGGGCACCTGGGGGATGAAGAGGATCCATGCGAGCTGAAGAGGACTAGTGAGGGCCCATCTCAGATCTGGAATTCCCCGAGATGAGAGCTAGACAGGACTATTGGGAACTGTGATGGGCCTCTGCAAGTAGGAGAGGGCCTTGAGTGATGCAGAGGATCTCTTGATAGTCAGAGAGGACTGGACTTGGATTCTTCTGATGCTGAGAGCGACCCCTAATGGATCAACAAGGCCACCCGAGAGGGAAAAATCCCGGTTGGCTCGCAACTGAGGTGAGGAATACTGAGAGCCAGTCTTGGAGCTAGAATGCTCTTGAAACCACGAGAGCTGTCGATAACTAGGTAGAATCCCTAGCAGCATGAGAATGTCCTTGAGGGCGAATAGAGTTCCCTGGAGCTAAGAAGAGTCCCTTGGTCAATGATTGTGAGGAATACTGAGGGCAAATGTCAGAGCTAGAAAGCCCTTGAATCTAGAAAGACTGTCAATAACTGGGAAGGGCCCTAGCAGCTGCAGAAGAACCCTGACGATTGGAAATGGTCACTGAGCGCTAGAGGGGACTGGACTGGGATGCCCAAGAGGCTTGGAAGGTGTCCCTATGAGACGAACCCCCTGATATCTAAAGAGTCCCTAAGGGCTAGCGATCGTTGTGAGGAATACTGAGAGCCAATTCCAGCGCTAGAATGTCATTGCCAGCCCGAAAACCTTGAAGAGTAGGGAGGTCCACTGAGAGCTAGAGGAGACCGGACTGTGATGCTTCTGAGGCTTGAGAGGAACACTGGGGGATGAACAGAGCTACTTAAGAGCTAAGGGGAGTTCCGAGAGCTGGCAATGTTTGCGATAAATTGTGAGGCCTGTCTCAGAGCTGCTTTGTCACGAAAGAAGAGGTGGAGAAGGTCACTGTGCGCCTCGCAGGTCACTTTACGAAAGCTCCCGCCGTGAAGGGAACACAACAAAAATCACAAGTTCTCGCCTGCTGATGTTACGACTGTTTTAGTACATTTATTGTCGAATGACGAGGGACGTGCCGTGGAAGTGTCACGATAGGTGGGCAAAGACGAGCTAGACACGAGACAGAAATAATTCGTGCACATATGAAACATGGTTTGTTACCGCAGCTACTTGCAGATTTGTGTGTTGATCTGTCTTTGGGCAGATAACAAAAACTTTGGATCATTTCCATGCCCTCAATTATGCAAACGGCACTTCGATGCACTTCTGATGGGGCATGGTTGTGAGGTGATGTACCTCCGTATTTCTCAATCGGATACATGTTTGTTCTAAACATACAATGATTGTGTAGCCATGGTATATACATTTCCCTCATGACTCACTACGAATCTTGTTTTCTATGAGAATACAAGCATTAACAGATGTCAGAAAGTGTTCTCGGCGAACGAAATTGAGTCACATTTACTAAGCGAAATTACTGGATATAACAAAACATAGGTTACCGGTGCCGACCGCAGTTCCGTTGAGGCCAATGTCCACTTCTGACATCAGTAGGCGCTTTTATCATATAGATAACTGGATATTGGAGTTAAATAAGTACATTAGAAGACATAAATCCGGAGAATGCCGGAGAACGCGTTGCTGCGTGTTATCAAACCGCATCTCGGTTTTGGACGGAGAGAGACGGCCGAGTTAGCAGCTCAATCTTCGAAATACTTCAAATATAGTAAAGTTTGCGCTCTCCAAATGATAATTTATAGAAAATATGCGTATTTTCTATTTGCTGTATATCAAGCCAAAACATGGTCCTTCCATCTTGTCCATAAAAAAATTCACTGGCATCAAGGTCACCGGAGGTCACGTGACTTGAGGTAATGGTGTAACTCTTGTATTATTTATTACATATTACAAATATTGTCAGACTTAGATTCCTTGAACCTTTGTGAGTTCAAAAATATCTGGATAATTATAATTTGACCGATAATTAACTTAGTTATCGGCCACCGAACATAACCTTGCAGCGTGACCTTTGAGAAATTCCCGAGGCTATAACTCCTGAACCGTTGATCTGATCGAAGTAAAACTTGTACAGATGGATTCAGGGCATAAGATAACCCTATACACCAATTTTGCTCAAAATCTGAGACATCGGGGTGCCAGGCCCTGGTCGATCTGTCGTGGAATGCCCCTGCTGTGAGCTGACATGTAACCTTTGTTGTGTTTTCATGAGACTGCTGTAAGCTGACATGGAACCTCTGTTGTGTTTTCATGAGACGCTGTAAGCTGATGTGGGACCTTCGTTGTGTTTTCATGAGACTGCTGTGAGTTGACGTGGAATCTCTGCTGTATTTCAGGAGATTGCTGTGAGCTGACGTGATATCTCTGCTGTGTTTCAGGAGACTGTTGGCGGCAGCCGTCCGAGCCAATATCACGGACCACTTCCTTTGGGTGGGCAGCGACTCGTGGGGTGCCAAGCAGCACCCGGTACGCAACCAGGAGCACGTTGCAGAAGGGGCCATCACCATCCTCCCCCAGCGGACCCTGCTGCCTGGTCAGTTATGCTGCCATAGCAGGCCCCGCTGTCTGGTGATGTGTGTTGCCATAGCGGGCCCCGCTGCCTGGTGAGTTGTGCTGCCATAGCGGGCCCCGCTGTCTGGTGATGTGTGCTGCCATAGCGGGCCCCGCTGTCTGGTGATGTGTGCTGCCATAGCGGGCCCCGCTGTCTGGTGATGTGTGCTGCCATAGCGGGCCCCGCTGTCTGGTGTTGTGTGCTGCCATAGCGGGCCCCGCTGTCTGGTGATGTGTGTTGCCATAGCGGGCCCCGCTGTCTGGTGATGTGTGCTGCCATAGCGGGCCCCGCTGTCTGGTGATGTGTGCTGCCATAGCGGGCCCCGCTGTCTGGTGATGTGTGTTGCCATAGCGGGCCCCGCTGTCTGGTGATGTGTGCTGCCATAGCGGGCCCCGCTGTCTGGTGATGTGTGCTGCCATAGCGGGCCCCGCTGTCTGGTGATGTGTGCTGCCATAGCGGGCCCCGCTGTCTGGTGATGTGTGCTGCCATAGCGGGCCCCGCTGTCTGATGATGTGTGCTGCCATAGCGGGCCCCGCTGCCTGGTGAGTTGTGCTGCCATAGCGGGCCCCGCTGTCTGGTGTTGTGTGCTGCCATAGCGGGCCCCGTTGCCTGGTGAATTGTGCTGCCATAGCGGGCCCCGTTGCCTGGTGAATTGTGCTGCCATAGCGGGCCCCGCTGTCTGGTGAATTGTGCTGCCATAGCGGGCCCCGTTGCCTGGTGAATTGTGCTGCCATAGCGGGCCCCGTTGCCTGGTGAATTGTGCTGCCATAGCGGGCCCCGCTGTCTGGTGATGTGTGCTGCCATAGCGGGCCCCGCTGTCTGGTGATGTGTGTTGCCATAGCGGGCCCCGCTGTCTGGTGCTGTGTGCTGCCATAGCGGGCCCCGCTGTCTGGTGATGTGTGTTGCCATAGCAGGCCTCACTGTCTGGTGTTGTGTGCTGCCATAGCGGGCCCCGCTGTCTGGTGTTGTGTGCTGCCATAGCGGGCCCCGCTGTCTGGTGCTGTGTGCTGCCATAGCGGGCCCCGCTGTCTGGTGATGTGTGTTGCCATAGCAGGCCCCACTGTCTGGTGTTGTGTGCTGCCATAGCGGGCCCCGTTGCCTGGTGATGTGTGCTGCCATAGCGGGCCCCGCTGTCTGGTGATGTGTGCTGCCATAGCGGGCCCCGCTGTCTGGTGAATTGTGCTGCTATAGCGGGCCCCGCTGCCCGGTCGGTTCTGGTGTTAACTAATGTTTTGCTGATCCAGTTTCCTGGGTTCTACTCAGCTTGTGGCCACAGTTTGCTGGCTGGCGGTAAATAATCAGGTGAATCGTGCAAAGTAAACTGCGGCAAATCAATGCAGGACAGGTGGGCCATATGAAAATGTTCAAATGACGGAATGTACGATGGTGTCTACAATTACAATGAGCAGAATAGTCTGTGCTTCCACTTCTGCATAGGGAAGCCCGGTGAACGAGAGATCGGGGCAATTATTATCCTCCAGTCTTGCGCAAAATTCAATCTACTGCTAATTCAACCTTCCCTAAAGACAAATGGAATATTTACCGCCAGCTTTGAAGTGCCCCCTGTTCGCTGATGGAACACTGAACATTAGCGCCGCTTGCAGTGTCTCCGATAGATTTTACGGTTGTTTTTCAAGCTGATGCGAATTCGATTTGAAATTCGTTTTTAATAGCAAAAGCAGAATGTATACCTTCTTGTTTGCGTTGTGTGTGTGCGGAGTGGGAGAGGTGCACATTTTCCGGTTGTTGTGCACCCATGGCTGTCCAAAATATATAAGATGCAGTTCAATATCGAAATTTCCCATGGCAGCTAAATATTCATTAATGATGGCTACCCTTGGAATCAACAGGACATTCCCCAGTCTCCTTCGAGACGACTCGGACTGCTTAGGAAAGGTGTGTCGATACTTTAGGAAAATGGGATTTTTAATAATATATTCAGGTCAGTAAGAACAAGTCACCCAACCACAACACTAAGACATGGCTGTGACTAAGTAGTTCTCTGTTCTGTTAGGGGCGCTAAATGATCTGCCATGGTCGATGCGCCCTAAAACCCTAATCACACACACACACACACACACACACACACACACACACACACACACACACACACATCATGATGTCTGCTTTCACCCTATTCCGGTAAATGAGGGTGTATTCCGTCTCTTCCCTCTTCCTGTGGATTTCCGCCTGCCGTTCCCTAACGCGTCGCGATATGAGCGTAAGCCTCTGCGACGTTTCCTCACGTTCCTTTATCTACTTCGTATCAGCAGTTTTCTTTGGTAACTATGCCAGAGGCGGCTACAGGAGCGAGCATTGGTAGGCATCTCGGACAACATTCTGCGAAAACTTAGGAGGAGCACATGCATCAAAACATTCTCATTGATTTGCTGTTCAGGTGACTATAATTTTGCATTCAAGTGCTCATTCCAACCTACATACCTACGGAAATGCTTATTCTGAGTCTAATCACGTCCGGGCCTGATCTAGGGGAGGCACAAATAGGCAATTTGTGACCGTCCGGGCCTGATCCAGGGGAGGCACAAATAGACAATTTGTGACCGTCCGGGCCTGATCCAGGGCAGGCACAAATAGACAATTTGTGACCGTCCGGGCCTGATCCAGGGCAGGCACAAATAGACAATTTGTGACCGTCCGGGCCTGATCCAGGGCAGGCACAAATAGACAATTTGTGACCGTCCGGGCCTGATCCAGGGGAGGCACAAATAGACAATTTGTGACCGTCCGGGCCTGATCCAGGGGAGGCACAAATAGACAATTTGTGACCGTCCGGGCCTGATCCAGGGCAGGCACAAATAGACAATTTGTGACCGGTTTTCTCAGAGCGGTATCATATGCGTTGCCATCGGAAAGTTTGGAGGGTTTGGAGGGAGGGGTGGATTCGAAGCAAGGGTAATAATATATCGCAAGCAGTGGCGGAACTATGATATGTCTCTAATGGCGGATCCAGGGGGTAACGAAGGATATTCTGGACATACCCTATACAAGCCACTACAAGCAATGGCGCGACTAGGGGACACTTGGCTAATGCTAGATCACGAAGGGGGAGGAGTGAATACACGACAGACGATTATAATATACCGTACGTAGTGGCGAAATCAGGATATTTTCCCAATGGTTAATGTTTTAGTAACGTTCCCGCTCACTATCTATTCCGGTAGATGAGGTGGTGGATTCCGCCCCCTCCCCTCCCTGAGGTTTTCCGCCAGGTCCCTGAGGTTCCCTAACGACTATAGACCTTCAAGCATCTCCAGTATAATTCCCTGTCGGTGCCTTTGGTCAAAATCCTCACATGAAGTATTGATACTATCTGAGAACGATTCAATAATAGGTATTCGTTACACTGACTGCGAATAAGGACCAGCAAAAACAACAAATGACACCCATTCCTCCTTAGGTTCCTGGCTACGCCATTCGCTTCTTTATATGTACATGTGTAGACATCAAATAGTGCTTTGGATCATATATAATTATTTCTGCCCACTATGTATAATTGTGCCGGTGTAAAATACAAACACAGTCCCAGAGGGTTTTGATCAATGCCCCCCCCCCCTCCCCCTCTCCTCCAATGTTTTGCCTCCTGACCTCGCCATTAGAACATACTCAGATTTTAGCTGTCAAAGGGTGTAAAATAGACCAGCAGAATTCGCCTTAGCTATGCAGTTTTGAAATCGACCGAATGTATTCCGAAATCTCAGAGGGGCGGAATTCGCTCCCTACCCCGATTTAGACCTAAACAAGCCCTACCCTAGAAGGATTAATGCATTTTGCTGGTATCTTAGTCGACTAGTTTTGTCATGCCAAAGATTGCAAAACACAGATGTAAACAGTATTCAAACGGACATTTAGGAGCGGGTAGAAGTAGATTTTCTCGAACTCAACTCGTTTTCGGGGAACATTAAAAAAAAGTCAGCCTTCGGCTTGGATAGCATTCGGATCAGGATAACTCAAAAGCATTAGGCTTTGAGCAAAGCCTCTTTATGTTTAGACAGGCTAACTGACATCCGTCCATCAGCCTCTTGATCTTATTATCATTGCCTAGTCCATATGCGGTGGGCGATCTTCCCCCTGTTGCCTTCCATTGGCTGGATGCTAAGTACAGTTGCCAGATGCCGCCAGTTCCGGGAATTAATGTAACGGTATGGCTGATTGGTTTCGGTGTTTATACATCTTAGTAGTCGGCAACAGGCGACACCAACTGGTAGACGGCACCAGGCAGCACCGATTGGTAGACGTGTAGAGAAGTCGTCTTCTTGGCTCGTGATGTAGTCTAGTCGACCTCGGTTCCGCGATAGCACCAGAAGTTCAGTGTTCTCTGCACATTGATATATTGTGCAGATGTGATAGTAAGTAAACGGCAATTCGCACGCTCCAGAAATAACGATTTATAAAAATGTTCTAAAGTAGTCGAAATTATGGCAAGTACCGAAAACGGAGGAAAACGACTGTCAGTTAATTTATTCACGCGACCGCGCAGCGACCGACAGCGATGCGACGTACTGGACAGCTCAGTTGCCTCTGGCGGCCGGTACGACAAACTGACCGCGGGAACCCGCAGCCTAGCTGCAGGCCCCGCTCACGCCCGCTCGCCGTTGGCTATTCATTAACTTATGCGGCCAGTGCCTGTCGGCGATGCGCGGGGCACAGGAAGTCATGGTTTCCGAGACATCATGGCGGCCAAGTGCTATTGCACCGAACGATGGGCGTAAGAGTGCATCCACCTGGCTGCAAAGCGGAAGCGGGACGGCACCGATCGCCTCAAGTGACCATCGTTAGTCTAAACATACGTTGTCACCACATTCCAAGGCAGCCGGCCGGCCGGCAGGCTGGATTACGACGTTACGGCATTACGATTACTGGTCAGCATTACGGGACTATACAATCATCTGAATGAGGCGGCCAAAACAGTATATATATATATATATATATATATAAACAACGTTACAGGCGACACCAGGCGGCACCAATTTGTAGTCGGCACCAGGCGGCACCAATTGGTAGACGCTGCCAGGCGTCACCAATTTGTAGTCGGCACCAGGCGGCACCAATTGGCGCCGATAGAAAATAATTCAGTAGTGCATACTGGCAACAATTCAAGTATTGCCAGGATTCTTTATTTATGCTAGTACTCCATAAGTTTCCACAGTACAGCAAACCATAAAGCATGCTGGATATGTATGAATGCAATTAGTGTATCAACAATTATGATATCGTCGGTGCAAAGGGATTTAGAAACTGATTACTTAAACTTAGCTTATTGTTGCCTTAATTGCTGTCATATGCCCACCACAGCGTTGCCGTGATTGGGCTTTGGTCACCATTTGATTATTTGATAACATATATAAATTACTCTTGGGACAACTAACTGATGGCCAACTAGTGTGATTTCAGTAGGTTTCGAATTTGCAGAAGATCCAGTTGTCTATCAGTCAACCTCAGCAGTGGCAAGGCATGCACTACGTAAGAAAAAAATCGTGTAATCCATTGTTTCGCAAGATAAAAGTATGACAGCCCGTCTGACAGTCACTAATACATTTATGATCCTGCATCTACTTTGTTATGCGGCTCCTTCATCCATGGATGGAGAATGCGGTATGGCATGTATGGACATGGCCACACCAACTTCAAAGTTCATGTCGCAATGCTACACCAACATTCTGTGACAGTCTTTATTTTTTTAGAAGGCAATTCAAACAGTTTATCAGCTAAAAGGTAAAGTTCAAAATGTGGTTAGGGCACGGACGTAGCCACACATTCTCCATGGGTGGTTCCCGGACTACCCTCACGATTTTTATAGTCCCTGGATATCCGCCACTTCATTTCGAAGACAAGATCTGCTGATTCCCTAGAAAAATGACGCTTGTTATCCTGATTAGGGACCTGGATTATCGGATCCCCTCCCTCCTCCAATTGTAAGTAAACATGGCGCTGTTATAGACCAGGAGTGCAGACAACCTAAGCGTGCATCTAGATGCAGGATGTCAAAAATTCATTGGAGAAGAAGTCGATCCCGCTTTCTGTAAGGTATAAGTAAACGCTTGTAAGGGCTCATAAACTCTAGTAATGGCCTGTACGCATTCGTAAGGACCCGTAGCCCTTCGTAGACGCCCATAGACGTTCATAAGCCTCCGTAGACGTTCGTAACGGCCCGTAGAAGTTCGTAAGGACCCGTAGACGGTCGTAATGGCCCGTATACGTATAGGCCCGTAGACATTCGTAATGGCTCATAGACGATCATAAGGGACGGTAAACGTTCGTAGGAGCCCGCAGACATTCACAAGGATCCGCAGGCGTTCGTAGCGGTTCTCACACGCCTATAAGTGACGTAAGCTTCGTAAAGGGCCACATGCGTTCCCAAGAGTTCGTAGACATTCCTAGTGGCCCGACAGCAGCACTAAAAGTGTTGTTCGCCTTTCTATATCTGCCATGGTGATCCCGTAAATAATACAAATGCATGCCCATAGCGCGACATATTGCGCCGAGCTAGGGGCCCGTGGAAGTCCAAGGAAGGGGAGACCGCCCCCTTGGCTGCATTCCTGTACCAGGACACCAAATTGTGCTAGCCTGTACGCCATTAACACGCGCCCTGGAGGGCCTCTGAGAATTACGCGCACTGGAGGTGGGGGGGCGGATTCCGCCCCGCCCCCCCTAAGATCTCGGCTCCTAGTAAAGCTGGAGGAACGAAATTTGCAGGGCGGATGGATATGGTAGTGAACTCTATTGTGTGTAATTTTCGTGACCTTAGATCAATATCTTCAAGGTCAAATGAGGTCAGATTGGCAAACTTTTCCGGTTTTGCGTGGCTTGGCTTGTCATCGTTATGGATCGCTGTGATTGTGTTTAAATGCTCAAAAATGGGCATCAATGATGTTTTGGACATTACTAATGATGCAATGCAGATGCTAGACCCAACATTTGACCTCAGGTCACCTATATAGCACCACTTTATCAGGTGAGTTACCTGTTCCAGTTACCGGAACCGGCCACCCACCCGACTGCTCCGTCGGGCAGCTCGGAGCAATCGACTTCGTGAAGAAGGGAGTGAAGTACATGAATAAAGTATGGAAACGCAATGACAAACAGTACAAATGACAACCAGTAGTGCATTTATGTCAACATTCCAGTTGATCAAGTTTGGTTCCATTAACCTGTCATGAACTTGACCTGACTTGACCTTGGTGACCTAACATGACCTTGAAACTATACAGCATATCAATATGCATCAAACACGTCGCTAGTATTGCCTAGAACACTTCCCTTTTGTCAGTATACTGGAAGCGCATCAGCGCCGATTTTTGTGGTCTGGCGCTATAACATTTTTTGACTTTAGCGGCCCCTAACTTGAAAATTTTTCGACAGATTTCCATTTCTTGCTTTAAACGACGCGCCGTTCATTTCTAAGCAGGTACACCGAAAATCGCGTATATCGACCGGTAAAATCTACAGTTATTTGCGAAAAACCGGAGGGGTGGGCGGATTTCGCCCCCCCCCTCCAGTGCGCGTGTTAATAATGTCACTGGTCAGGTCAAGCATAGTATGCTTAGGTCTCAGGTGAGCCATATTATATCCACGAAGTTGCCAAATACAACGATGATGTACTAGATGCACACCAACCCCACTACCATGTTGGTGTGTTCAAAATCGAACTAAGCAATTACCCTCCTAATCGGCTTTCAACAGAGGTAACCCAAAATTGGCTAATCTTCGCTAGTCTAACCTTACCTAACGTCACTTTTAGCTGTTTTCCAGCAACAGACCCAATCGGGAATAACGATGAAAACAGGAAAGATGTAGATGCAGACAACTGACTTCGCAACATATGGGCTAGGCGCTATGCTAGGCACTACGCTAGGCGCTACGCTAGGCGCTACGCTAGGCGCTATGCTAGGCACTACGCTAGGTACTATGCTATGCGCTATGCTATGCGCTACGCTAGGAGCGACATATACAACTATGAACGCTATATGGCACTGGTACAAGTGCGAGTGATAAATGCTGCACCGGAGCGCACCTATTTATGCTATAATCGCTAGATGGCACTGGTGCAAGCGCGCCTGTTGAATGCTGCACCGGGATGCTCCTAGTTAACTTTTGTCGCCAGATGGCACTAGTGCAAGTTCGCCTGGTGAATGCTGCACCGGGATGCACCTATTTATATTATTAGATGCACGCGACCCCCCCCCAAAAAAAAAAGAATGTTGGTGTGTTAAAAATTGATTCAGGCCACTACGCGGGTTTGAACTGAGTTAACCCAAAATTGGCTAATCTGCACTAACCTAGCCTAACCTAACCTCACGAAACCCGACCAGACCTCACCAAACCTCACCAAACCTCACCAAACCTCAAAATCTCCCAAAATCTCATCAAACCTCACCAAACCTAACCTAACCGAACACAACCTGACCTGACCTAAGCAGACCTCATTGCATCTCACCGACCCTGCCTTTTCCGAACTCTATTTCCATGCGCACAATGACAGCTCTATTTCCATGCATATACAATAAGTTACATCACCGATAAAGTCATTCCCACAGTAGCTTGGCTAGCGTGGCAACACGTGCTCATGAAACATTTGCCACCGGTGAAGTTGGCTCCACAAAACCCAGTCATCCACCGATGCAATGAGCCGGCTGAGAAGGCAGAAAATGGCGTTTGGTAATGTTTCAGGACGGCCTTGATTGCAGGAAAAAAATATTTTATATGAGGGAAATCTAAGGGTATCGTGGGAATCACAAAGGTTGAGGCTTTGCTTGTCAGTCACTTTTGATCCAAAATGTGGCCTGATAGGGCGCGTTGATGGGGTGCAAAGCGGAACCTGTTTTAAGGGTAACGACACTTGCCACTCTCGTCGCGATGGCTCATCGCTGGCACAAGGCAGGTGCCAATGGTCAATGGAAAAAGGGTAGCCGATACATGGCAACGGGTAATGTGGGTAGCGGCGTATCGTCACTTTCAGCCGTTTTCCAGCACCAGACCCAATCGTGAAGAACGAGGAAAATAGCCGCCTTTTCTATCATGTATTACTTAATGATATTGAATTCCTCAGAAGCTGAACTTAGAACATCTTGGATACAAAATCACGCCGGGTCACGTGAGGAAACGCGAGGTTAAATGCGGTCATGTGCTGTGCGCGGAATGCGATGCAATGTTATGATAAAGATATCATCAAAAAATACAGTACGATAATGCAGCATTAATGCTTCCATCTAGCCTTGTTAGTTGACATATTCGCTGCTTATATTGCTATATTAGTGATAAGTTCCATTGAATTAATAGTTTCTCATTATGACTATGGCTTGTTGACATGACCTATGATAACCCAGATACTTTGAACGGATCATGTGTAAATGCAACGCAAATGACCTCAATATCAACACTCAATAAATGAACTATGTCAATCATTGATGACATAGTCGTTAACATTGCAAGAATCCCGTGATCCTCCAGGCACATGTTTATATGACTTTATTTGATCTAATCTCAACTCACCTGGTCATCAAAATGTTAACACAACATATCTGGTCAACCAGTCTTAGAGAATACCATGTTTCACATACCTCGCTTTGGTGGATCCACCAATAACACCGTCATACCAATGGCGTCGAAACGCAAGGCGGAATAGTAGTGTATGATAGTTAGCCTCATTTGACACATACCTAATGGATCACGAAATTCGAACACAAATGTGTTTCCTAACAGTCCTCAAGCCACCCTGCAGAATTGGCTTTGCGTGATAACATCATATTTGTAGTGTTCTTTTGCATTCCATGTCATGCCTATCCAAGTTGAACATTTTACAAACATCTCTTAGATTGACGCTGGAATTAGCTTTCACACTGCCTGTAACACTTCTCAGAAGTCCTCTGTGGCTCTGGATGTTCGTTGTATTATCACCTCCGCTTTCTGGGCAATTCATTTTGTGTTTTATAGCTTTTTCATACAGCTACCGATCCGCTACGAAGTCGAACGGAAAATTATAACCCTCACGAAATGAATCACAGTGCAAATTTAAAAGTAAAGTTTTATGACAGCGTGCCATATATTAGCGGACTTTACTTGATTTCCAGCGACCCAGAGCGAATGCATTCCCACTGAGGAAATACAGCATCATACCGTTGCATGCGCAGTCGTAGAATCACATAATGTCATAGAACCCAACTTTCTATCTAAGCATTGTGAGCAAAAATACAGACGTCCCATCTCTTAATTTGTATTGCTCGTGCGTAGATCCCGCAACTTCTGGATGGCCATAGCCCGTAATCTGTAGTGCGAGAATGTATTTTCCTTTTGCCTCCCTCCATATTATGTTTGCTGTTTCTTTTGCTCATTTATTCATTTTCTCTCGCATTCATTCCGTCGGCATTCCACTCTTGTATAGAAGACAACATTTTTAGAGCGCAATTGTGATACATCAATAGTTAATATTTCATATAAGCGCTTGGGGACCAGTTGGCATTCTACTCTTGTGTAGAAACGACCTTTTTAGAAAGCGATTGTGATGAATAAAATGTCATGTTTCGGAAAGCGCATGGTCAACACTCTAATGTCGGAATTCAGAGTAACTGGTGTAACCAGCGATGAACTCTGGGAACGACTTTAGGCTGTCTAGAACCAGCTGATTCCCATATATTGCAAGCGATTGACGGACTCCGTTCCCAGACGAATGAAGAGGGGGGGGTCGGTAACAGTGGCGGACGGTCACATTAGGCCGCAGAAGGGGTGGTCGGTAACAGTGGCGGACGGTCACATTAGGCCGCAGAAGGGGTGGTCGGTAACAGTGGCGGATGGTCACATTAGGCCGCAGAAGGGGTGGTCGGTAACAGTGGCGGACGGTCACATTAGGCCGCAGAAGGGGTGGTCGGTAACAGTGGCGGACGGTCACATTAGGCCGCAGAAGGGGCGGTCGGTAACAGTGGCGGACGGTCACATTAGGCCGCAGAAGGGGCGGTCGGTAACAGTGGCGGACGGTCACATTAGGCCGCAGAAGGGGTGGTCGGTAACAGTGGCGGACGGTCACATTAGGCCGCAGAAGGGGCGGTCGGTAACAGTGGCGGACGGTCACATTAGGCCGCAGAAGGGGCGGTCGGTAACAGTGGCGGACGGTCACATTAGGCCGCAGAAGGGGCGGTCGGTAACAGTGGCGGACGGTCACATTAGGCCGCAGAAGGGGTGGTCGGTAACGGTGGCGGATGGTCACATTAGGCCGCAGAAGGGGTGGTCGGTAACGGTGGCGGATGGTCACATTAGGCCGCAGAAGCAGCCATTCATTGTTCCAGTGTTGGAAGTATTGCTCTGTGTGCTGTATCTCTGTCTCTGTCTGTGCGAACGTGTGTGTGCTGTATCTCTCTCTCTCTCTCTCTCTCTCTCTCTCTCTCTCTCTCTCTCTCTCTCTCTCTCTCTCTCTCTCTCTCTCTCTCTCTCTCTCTCTCTCTCTCTCTCTCTCTCTCTCTATATATATATATATATATATATATATATATATATATATATATATATAATATATATATAATATATATATATATATATATATATATATATATATACTCTCTCTCTCTCTCTCTCTCTCTCTCTCTCTCTCTCTCTCTCTCTTTCTTTCTTTCTTTCTTTCTTTCTTTCTTGTGGCATCGTCAATGCACCGGGAAGCGTCATTACTAGTCGTGACGGCAAGTACTACGAAAAGACTACATCCCGTCACGCGCAGCAAGCCATTCCCTGAATTGAGAACCCAGCCAGTCTGACGGGGCCAGTTGGCATGCACAGATCACATCGCAATGTAGCCTCTGCACATGATACCATACCATACCATTAGCCCCGCAGGTGGGCGGAGCCTGGCGGGGCATTGAGCGCGGAGCGGGCAAGCCCGCACTCCGGCAAACACGACTCGAGCGGAGCGGGCAAATAAAAATCCATGTTTTACGGAATTGCCCAAAACCTACGAGAGCGTAAAACATGAATCAATTATATAATCACGCCAAAGCGCCATGCGCTTGGTCGTAGCAAATGTCATTATGGTATATCATGGAACTTTCGAGATTCAAGACGGTGTGGCGTTGCTCAATGAATGGTATTATTACTTTTGCTGTGCACTGTACCTGAGAGATGCGAAAGTTCCTCAAAAACATGAAAAATCACTTGAAATGTCAAATATTTCACTATGTCATTTATTCACCTTTTTGTGGAAACTGTAAAACAATAGTAGGCTAAATCTGAACAGCTTTGAATATGTCGGGGGATAACTTTGACAAATCTTGCCTTGGTCACCGCCTAGGCCACACCGACTTTGAAAACGTTTCTCCACCCTTGCCTTCACCTTTTGAAACACATTAGTGAGGCAGCGTTGTGCTGTACGAGGTGTTAATTTGTTGCACGGTGGTCCCCCTTTGTATATGGTGGCTTCCCTGACGGCACTTCAAGTCAGTGTCTGGTTGTCGCGCTGCATTTCTACCAACGAAGTACTGATATCATGCGGAGAAGCCGATGACGAGAACTAGCGTATGATTGGTGTGTTTTAATAGTAGCATTATTGATATGATATGATAAGTAGTATGATTGGTGTGTTTTTTCAACATGATGTAGCAACTGTGCAGTGTTCGATTGAAATGGAAAGGGTGGACGTAGGTGAATGAGCAACATGTTCAATGTTAGTGCAAGTACAACATAATATTTTTGTTATGTTGTGCTGTGCTATAGTTTCACTATAGCACAGCACCAGCTCAGTATGGTTGAGCACCACCTGTGTAGTCTTTTATAGGTGTACAAGTATCGTGATATCCGTCGGTTCTTTGTTGTTGTTGTTATTATTAGTTTGATTATTATTGTTGTTTTTCTGGTTCATGTTGTTGTCGATAAATATGACGATGATGGTAAACGGTTGGTTAGTTGTCAGCCATTCAGTGTTTTGTCCTGCAATGAAGTTGTTGCTCGTTGTGGTTTTCATCTTTGAAAAGCGCCATTAAATATGCTTAAGCGTTTATGTTGTATCTTTCATGTATGAATGATACTTAGCAAGATATTGGGTTTTGCTTTTTTGCCATTTTATTTCTATATTGATGTGGGCCTTGACTGTGACGTCACGTTTGAACACCAAAATGCGTCTTACGCCACGTCCACGCTGCTGGCATACATTTAGCATTGGTAGAGCGATCGGCTGCGGTCGTTTCGGACTTTCTGAAAGACTTCGGTGCAGATTTATAGTACTGGGCAACTTTCTGGTGGAAGAGTTATGTCAGTTCTGCCGCATCCTGCCTCAAATAGGCAGTCGCTTTCTGCACAGTGTGCCTATTGGGCTTAAAAACTAGGCAAATATCTTCAGAACTAAAAGACACATACATATTGGACGTGAATATGAAGCCAATATCATATATCGTGTTTCCAGCTGACTATTGAGTTGAAAGACGTAGGGAATAGAGACCACATGTAGGAATATTATGGTAGTTCTGTGTGGTTTCTGGCTCGAGTAACCAAGTCTGTATTTGCCCAGATTATGGTGATGAGAATCAGTGGCAAGTTCAAATAATGCTTTATTTTCTGAATATGAATATCATCCTGAAATGTTTGCCGCTGTCAATATTTGTGTTTGCTTTGCTTCCCATGCAATGTCTATTAAATTTGGCTGTCAGGTACCTACATCAGTTTCCTATCCATGTCAGTGTGTTCAAAATCAAACATTTAGGTGGATATCGACACATTAATAGGAAGGGCATTTCATTGTGAACGTTCCACATCGTATGTGCAAATTTCAATGACCCACACATATTTTATCATCTTTATCAATGACCGAAGTTTGCAGAACCTGTGATAAACAAACAACAAACTAACATTATATTTAGATACGTTTGTTAGACAACGAATCTAACAACGCGTTAGATTCTATATATGACATATATATATATATATATATATATATATATATATATATATATATATATATATATATATATATATATATATATATATGTTCTATGCACCTTCATTGCACAGTATCATTCAGTGGGAAGTGTTTATATATGTGATTTGATGCATCTTGCGTGGCATAATTATGCCCTCTGTATGTACATTGATGCCCAACCTAAACTGAATTTGAACACTCTGGCCTATATAGGTAACATTGGCTGCATAGGCAAAGTATGATATCTTGACGACATTACATGCTGCAGAAGTACAGATTGTATTTTTGCATGCAATTTACAGGTGATTTACTGTGTGTGACTTTTCTATTATTTAGCCATGATAAATATCATCCACCTATGCCTTACTTTTGGCTAGATTGTACCTCCAATTTCTATTGCAGACTATTATGAAATGGTAATCATTAAGAGTCAATGCAACTGATTCGTGCATGCTACATATCGAGTGTTTTAAGAATAGATATGGGTCTAAGAAGTGCATATTTTTTCTTTATGCTTCCGTTTCATATTAGATAAGCCAGAGCTGTGATGAGTTATTGAAATGCAGCAAATTGGGAGCAAACATGAACTTTAGATTTCCCTGTACTTCCGTCCTGATGGACATGTTGGCATTTGCAGCGTAAATTCTGATATAACACAGCAACAATTTTGTTTAACCCATAAAATAGCATGTATGCTATTTTATGGGTTGCTTTGCCATGCCAAGACAGTCGCAACCCTATTCTCCACCCCTGGCATCAGCTGCAATGCCAGTTTAGAAAAAAACCATGACGCCGGCCCAGATGATGCCCAAATGGCGCAGACTGGCAAGGTATTAGAGCCTAAGGCTGATAAAATGCTGACCATCCTGCCCCTTATGGAAGCCCTAGCTGCACTACCAACGTCTCACTTTTAAATAACACGACTTTACCTGTTGCAATGCTAACTGTGCCCATGATTACATTCCGCATGATTCCACAGTTCCCCAGTCCCTGAACAATATAGCAACGGAATATGGCAGTGGCCAGTGTATATAAGCATCTTTGCAATCATTCAGCGGAGCAACTGGTGGATGAAACTAGTAACAATGTCGGCTCAAAATTGACATGAAGGTACCCCTGGCAACATACTGCTTGCCTATCGACCACGAAGGGCATCCCGGACGGCTGGGCCGCTCCATATTTTCCTTTTCTTGCAGGTGATGGGAAGACGCCTTTTCGGGCGAAGTGCTTGTGGTGTTTTTGCATCTTGATACGAAGCAAGCCGCTCCCTCTCTGTCAATTCCATGCCCTCAGTGCACCAACAAATGCCAATGCACTGCATCCGTCTGTTGTCGTCCCCGGCTGACGTTCGAGTGTGACGTCATGACCAACCACAGAACGACCTGGATAATCGATGAATATTTGTTGAGCTTCTTCATGCCTTTCACATCTGAAAAGGAATGTTATTACAATTTTCAAACTAAAACACTATAAGTAAAACGTGGAAAAAAATGGTGTCAGGTGACATTCAACAACGCAATAATGGTCGCCGTATGCAGGACGGATTTTGTTCACGCTTGCTGGGGTTCTGCCATGGTGATAGACTGATTACTGGGTCGACCGAACATCCGCTGAGCATATCCAGCTGGCTGCCGCAAGTGGTCGTTTCAATGTCGCTCCGTTTAATTTGTATTTCTGACCGTCATTTGGATAAATGTCAGTTTGTGATGTGCGACACCAATTTCTGGTCACCACTAGTCAACAATTCCCACATTGTGCTTTGCGGGACATGCTCCGGACCTGCTGGGAAACGAACGCTGCCAATCTTCGCAAAACCAATGCTTGGCAGCCCGAATCCGTGCCAGGGCCGGCTGGAGTCTGAGTGAAGACCGGCAGGAGTCTGAGTGAAGACCGGTTGGAGTCTGAGTGAATGCTGGCTGGAGTCTGAATGAAGACCGGCTGGAGTCTGTGTGAATTGTGCAAGTTGAGTGGGCTCGCCTGGACCATAGCATCGTTCACCGAACACCAGGCATGTCGTGACCCCGTGTTGGCTGTGTTCCAGGTTTCGACGGCTACTTCCGATCGCTACGGCCGTGGATGCGGCCCGAGGAGTGTGAGCCGCGCCGAGTCCGCCTGCGTCACATCAACTGCCGCGACGTCTGGTTCAGAGAGTTCTGGAGCCAGGTGTTCAACTGCAGCTTCGACAGGGTCGATGCTGGTAGCAAGAGGTGCACGGGCAATGAGAAGCTCGTCAAGTACAAACAAGAGGGTCTCGTGCCGTTTGTGGGTAAGACTAGCAGTTGGTGTTCTGTTCTGTGGGTAATGCTTTCTCTTTTAAAATATGAGGAGTAAGTGCATTTTATGTTGGGAAAGGAACACAATTATAATTTCAGTTTCATGTTCATATCATAAATTCCTCTTGGTCTTGCGTGCATTCAAATGCGAATCATCGATCGTTTTCCTCGCTCGTCGAATACTATGCTGCATGTATTCCGTTGATGACCATGCAAGCATGATGCATGTGTTCTAATTATGCATATATATAATATTGTTTCCAAAATATATTCAACGTTCTCGGTTATCATTAAATTTACATCATGATGCCGCTTATTATCTATTATGAATATCATCCAACAAGGTACCAGATAATCGAGCCGACAACTGGATGGGGATGGTATCCGCTACCTGGACGGTGTCGGCACATTGACGACTAACAATTAGACGGGAATAGTCTCCGCTACCTGGACGGTGTCGACACATTGGCGGCTAACAATTAGACGGGCATAGTCTACGCTACCTGGACCGTGTCGACACATTGGCGGCTAACAATTGGACGGGCATAGTCTCCGCTACCTGGACCGTGTCGGCACATTGACGACTAACAATTAGACGGGCATAGTCTCCGCTACCTGGACGGTGTCGGTACATTGACGACTATCAATTAGACGGGCATAGTCTCAGCTAGCTGGACGGTGTCGGCACATTGACGACTAACAATTAGACGGGCATAGTCTCAGCTAGCTGGACGGTGTCGGCACATTGAGTTGCAAGCAAGGTGTGTGTAGTGCAGAGTGATATGGGTATTGTACTATGTTGGTGTATGAATGTTTGTTGCGCATGTGTTCCCACTATTGACCACAAATCTATCCTTTCTTTGTAAATATCTGTGTTATACCCAGACTGTCCATAATAGCCACTATACGTGGAGGGCATATATTGTGAAATGAAATGAAAAATGAAATGAAATTGACGACTAACAATTAGACGGGCATAGTCTCAGCTAGCTGGACGGTGTCGGCACATTGACGACTATCAATTAGACGGGCATAGTCTCCGCTACCTGGACCGTGTCGGCACATTGGCGGCTAACAATTAGACGGGCATAGTCTCCGCTACCTGGACCGTGTCGGCACATTGGCGGTTCGTCAAGCTTTCTGGCTAAATAGTGCCGATGTGGCCATTCTTCAATTGTATGGTGGACTCACCTTTTACACCAATCAATCTGAAGCATGATTTTACATGAAGCATGATCCGACAATATTATCCCTCGAGACGGAGCGACATTTATAGCTGTTACTTTAAGCGGTAAACGGAATGTTTTCATTGCGCACTAATGTATGCATTTATAACTCTGCGCGTGATAAGCATCGAGAATGCTCATTGTTTGTCTCTCTATGAAGAGCGGTCAGGTGACCATTCCTACATTACTCGTAAGCTTGACAAAGATTTGTGAGGGCATCAGTAGCCTAGTGGTTAAGCTCATCGTCTGGCATGCCAGAGATACGGGGCTCGATTATCCGCCGTGTCCGCCTTTTCTGCCATGGTGAGAGGCATGCAACGCTACGTGGGATCAGCTGCTGGGTGTGTCGCAAAGTCATAATCACCACCACAAAGATCTGTAATAGAATATGCGCGTTTGTGAAGTCTTCTTAGTCAATATTTTTGCCCTCCAACACTAAAGGAATAAGGTTAATATGATTAAGTTATGCGTTAATCACTCCCCTCTCTTTCAGGCTCCAGGCAATCAAACGTGTTTAATATTTGCTTTTAAAATGTATAAATGTCACTTTTTTGGAATAGTATTAGGCATGGTTATCTATAAGCATATGTATATATATATATATACATTATAGGCATGGTTGCAAAATGGTCATCTCTTTATGCTGGTTATCTCATGGTTTAGTTCAAAGGTATTAATAAGTAATGACATGAAACTTTCTTGTCGAATAACTGTGCTGGAATTGGCAAACTGTCTTCCTGCTGGAATCTCCCTGTCGAAATATCGTGATATTACAACAACAGTTAAATATATTGAGCGGAAACTTTCAATGCTTATTAACACGCGCCCTGGAGGGCCTCTGAAAATTACGCGCACTGGAGGGGGGGCGGATTCCGCCCCCACCCCCCCTTAAGATCTCGGCTCCTAGTGAAGCTAGAGGAACGGCATTCGCAGGGTGGATGGATACGGTAGTGAACTCTATTGTGTGCAAATTTCATGACCTCATGTCAATATCTTCAAGGTCAAATGAGGTCAAGTTTGCAAAATTTTCTGGTATTGCGTGGCTTGACTTGTCATCGTTATGGATCGCTGTGATTGTGCTTAAATGCTCCAAAATGGGCATCAATGATGTTTTGGACATTACTAATGATGCAATGCAGATGCTAGACCCAACATTTGACCTCAGGTCACCTATATAACACCACTTTATCAGGTCAGTTACCTGTTCCAGTTACCGAAACCGGGCCGGCCGTCCGACTGCTCCGTCGGGCAGCTCGGAGCAATCGGCTTCGTGAAGAAAGGAGTGAAGTACATGAATAAAGTATGGAAACGCAATGACAAACAGTACAAATGACAAACAGTAGTGTATTTATAACAACATTCCAGTTGATCAAGTTTGGTTCCATTAACATGTCATAAACTTGACCTGACTTGACCTCGGTGACCTAACATGACCCTGAAACTATATGCCATTTCAATATACATCAAACAAGTCGCTAGTGTTGCCAAGAACACTTCCTTTTTGCGAATATACGGCAAGCGCATCAGCGCAGATTCTTGTGGTTTGGCGCTAGAAATTTTGTTTGACTTTAACGGCCCCTAACTTGAAATTTTTTCGGCTGATTTCCGTTTTTCTTGCTTTAAACAACGCGCCGGTCATTCTTAGGCAGGTACGCAGCAAATCGCGTATATCGACCGGTAAAATCTGCAGTTATTTACGAAAAACCGGAGGGGTGGGCGGATTTCGCCCCCCCTCCAGTGCGCGTGTTAACTTTCAGTTCATGAATCCCTCTGCACAGTTTGACGAAAGAAACAATTTCGACACATTTCATCCAAAGTCACGTGGAAGTGGCGTCACAGTGACGATGTTCAGTCTACGTTGAGCCCTCCACGATGTCCAGGCAATATGTAGGGTATCTGGCGCGCTCCACGATAAATCAACCGGTGCTCAACACCCTCGTCTCTCCGATTTTAATGAAGATTGGTACCAAGGGTTACCCTGGGCGGTAAACAAGTGTAAGCAATCCGTGCATTTTGTTTCGCTTAAGCAGCTTCGATGGGCGGCCTGAGCACTCACACGAGCTGCCTGGCTGGATTTCGCTTGCCATCCCCTGACGTGTCAAAAATACAGCTCAGGCCAAAGTAAACAGGATCTGAAATTGGGCCATCTTGGCCAATTCGTCCAAAAACTATCCGCCGTTTGTCGAAATGGAACATTGCTGACGCCCACGTGAAAAGACCAGCATGCGTCACTGACAGGGAAGCTACATGAGCAGAAGAGCGGAAAAGTCAGTGTAACCCATGTAACCTGAGCAAGTTGGATTTAGCAGACTCGCTTCTGATTCCGAGAATAACATAGGATAACACAAATGAAGCACGATAACGTTTGCAAGCATGTAACGCTGGTGTCAACAATTGCCCAGGCACTGATGGTAGCCTGACACTAAATGCAGTTTGTTTGAATGCATAGTTTCGCAAGATATTTTTACAACAAATATTGTTACTAAGGTGTTCGCCAAACTTCGGTGAATATTAAATTGTGTAATAGAAGGGACATTGAGGTGGGTAGAGGCGTTATCGCATAACGCGCTCATGAAGACCAATCGCCGATATCTGATCGTGCCTTTCTCCATAAGGAATTGAGTGAAAATTGTTGCTTGAACCCTTCTCTTGTTAGCTGGATGGTCATTTTTCTCCATTTCCACTTTGTTTCATATACATTGAAATATTAACTGTCTTGTGCAATTTGTTTTGACCCTTTGTCCCGACCTCGCTTCTCTCGTCTGTTTCATCAGCCGCAAAGTGTTACCCTCGTCGCACCATTCTTTGTAGTGGTTTGAATAGGGTATGTTCTGAATCACTTTTGTCACCCCTGAACCCGCCATTTGGACAGTAGTATCGGTCCATCAATCCTTGTGATGCATGATTACCGTTTGTCTCGACTTCATTCACCACACCCTCTCAGCTTGTCGATGACCACGCACATGGTGCCTATTACCACGCACATGGTGCCTATTTTAGGGGACAGACCACATGTTTCCCAAGTTTACCTCTCCTGGACCCGCCTCTGCCATGCTTAGGCTCACAATAAGCACTTCCGTAGGTAAGCAAGGTAGTATTACCGGTTGAATTCCAAATGATAGTCGCCTGAACGGCAGCACAATGGAAATATTCAGATGTGCGTGCTATTCCTAAGTTTTCGCAGACATTTAAGGAGGTGGCTCCTAATAATCGCTCCTGCAGCCCCCTCTGGCATAGCTACGAAATACAAAAAACTGTGCGAAGTAGAAAAAGGAATGTGGGAAAAAGTCGCAGCGGTTCACTCTCCTATCGTCACGCGTTCCAGAACGACAGGAGGAAAACCACAGGGAGGGTGGGGGTGGGCGAAGTCCTCCCTACACTCACCCCCACCCCACCGGAATGAGGTTAAGCTGAGAGATTAAACTGGATACGGGCAAGCCAGGGAACTGAACAAAGAGATCACAGAGCATCACAGAGAACCGAAAAGCAGCGGATGCGCTGAGCACGTAAAGGTACACCATGGGCTACCATATTACGAAATTCCTTTTCCATAGCTGTGTCATCAGAAGAATATGTTGGCGCAATGAAGGACTTCACTCATGAGTGCTTGGGATTCCGTGCTGGGTACGAATACATTTTAATTCGGAGTGTAAGTTAGCAGTTTACGGGAGACAAAAGTGGTAGAAAGGCAAAACGAAAAAAACTTACGTAGTCACTACAACAGCCTAGAGCTATTCCTTAACATAAAGATGGTTAAATACGAAGTAAGATCACGAAGCCCACCGTGCCGTAACGGATTGCGTTAATGGCCAGGGGAAGACAGCATACGGAGAGAGAAAACGCTACCGGCACAGCAGCCTACCGGGAATGGAAGGAAGCATCATTATATGCAGAAGTACAGAAGTGTATATATATATATATATATAGATATATGCATGTACAGATTCCCTTACCTCTCCCTCCTGTAGGCCCCCTGTCGAATTTCCAGAGCTGGGACGAGGCAGCTGGGCGAGGAGGTGGGTATGGGCACCGCATTGGAAGGTGTCGATGTCAAATTCCGTTATATTAGGCCCCATATGTTTCTGGGCCTTTATTATATTTTGCTCTTTCCTTCTCAAAAGAAATTCCATGCTATTCACACGTATTGGTTAGAAGGGTGTATGACAATCTTCAATGCATTTGTTTTTCAAAAGCTTTCCATAGGCAATCACTCAAAAGCATTATGATGAATCAAATAATGCAAAAATAGTTATCTCTCCATTGTGGACGGCTCGGAGGATGTGATCGCTAAGACTGCCAGGGCAGTTTCAGCTAACCGTTAGCGTATATATCCCGTGCTGAGCATCACTCATGATTATTAAAGAATGCGGAAAGTTATTCCTGGTCTAGGCGTGCTAAGATTGTTGTCCCTTGCGGCAGAAAATTGACGGCCCTGTAAAAGATCCGGCGATACCGGCAAAAGTATAAACCTTGACAAGTCGAGAGAGACAGACCGCTAGCAGTCCTCATATGCACGATATGTCCCCGGGTCCCGGCCGTCAGTCGTCTTTTACCTCCACTCCCCTAGATGGGGAGGGCGGGGGCACGATGAAAGGGCGTGATGACGAGACTCTCCTGATTGCTATGCCTGGGCAAGTGTTCCTCAGTGGTAACCGTAAGCTGAGCATCTGGGAAACCCAGGCATTTCTGCGCCACACATTCCCGCCGGCCCTATGCTCTAGGGTGCGGATAGGCCTTCGGACGGAATGACGAATAAAGCCCGGCGGGGCCTCGAGCGAATAAATCAGTGGTATGGCGGCATCGATTGGCACCGTGATATGACGGTGCTCTGAAGGACATCTGGTGCCAGAACTAGGTAGATGCCAACCACGGCCAAAGAGGAAACACCCTCCCCCTCTGTTAATCCCGCGAGCCTGGACCGTGTGATAATAGCGTTGGCTAGGAGGAGACTTTGTCATTTCATAAGCCCCTGGAACTGAATAGGGCAGGATAGGGTAGCAAAACGGTCCGGAGATGGCACTGAGCGAGACAGGGCCATGGACCACCCGTCAATGTCGCTCCCGGTCGTAAGTTTCAACGTGAAGGCCAGACATGGCGGAAAATTAGTAAGATTAGATAAGTTGGCCATTGATACCTGGGTCCAGTTGTAAGACCGCACAGAAACCGACGGAAAATTTAGCCGTTCAGTGTTGCCAAGCCTTGAGGGCAGTAAAGACAATAAATACCAATCGTGCAATCAGAGTAGTCACGTCAGCCATTTACAGGCTGCAATTAATTACCTCGGAACGAGTAATTAATTTACATCTGGGACTAATCGAGTCTACAGTGACCAATAGAAGTACGACTCGCTAAATGCTTACGTAACACTGGAGGGGAAATAAATATTGGGCCAACCAACTTTATTAGGATTCGAAGGTACGTGTGGAATTAAAGGTGCGAATGACGGTCGTGCGTATGTTTAAACGGTAGTTTTAAGAGCCAGTGGAATTGGTTGGAATTTAAAAAAGATGCAACTAATTGTACTGAACTAGAGGTATGGAGAAAGACGACAATTTTATTAGCATTCTGAGGCATTCCCAAGTTGGCTGTGCTAACTTTTGACTAGCTGGCCATAGGAAAGCCCTATATCAATCGAGCCTGTAATAGTGCCTGTAGCCAAATAGGATAGGCTGCTGCATACGATACAGGAATCGACATTAGGAATAAATTTTTTAAGCATTCTAGTTAATAATGTGTGAATAATGATGGTCAATAAAATATAACCTTCACATGGACTTACTTTCCAAGTAATGTTACCTTAGGCGAAGGTTGACCTCAAGCTCGAACTAACTTGACCTGACCATATGGCGTGACCAGATCTCACCTGACCTTAGGATTTGTTTTCGCATGTCAACAGATGTACACAGGTTGTTCAATGAACATCAGTATATCAGCAGGGAACGCCTTTAATTTAAATATGACCTAATATAACCTCCGATGACGTAATAATAGGAGAAATGTAAATAGGATGGATGCGTCGGGATCTCTATGGCCAGTATTTTTTAGCGGTGTTTTTGCATTTTGTCCTAGCTTGTGTCGATCCTACGTTGGTGGGAGGGTTTCCGAACGCTCCCATCCCCTCCCTCGGTCCGGAAAAGGTGAAATTGCCAGCAGACCCGGCAACGATTAAAACCGATGAAGTGGTAACACATACCTGCGTCACGTAGTGTGACATATTGTGACAGAAAAGTGGTTCTTTTTCAGCGCATACTAACAAACCGATAATTTACGTCGGGCTAGAAGTGGACGTTTCCAGTTTATGGTACCACAATTGCTGTTTCTTAAAGGTTTTACTAAAGGTCTAACCTATCACGACCTCACTGACAACGCCATATGCAATGCCGAACATCGGGACTGCATGATGCATGCATATGACAACTGCCGAAGAAGATAGTATTCGAACATTATATACTGGCACTGGAACACGCCATGAGAGGTCCCGTGGCCCAGAACACAAAACGTCTTACAGGACAGGATTTCTGCAGCTGGTTATCATTGCTGTAAATTGTATTTTTTAACGACTAATTCGTGCAATCTGAATACCAAAACCCAAATAGTACCAGAATTCTGAAAAGCAGGTCTGAAAAATTTAACAAATTTACAGGAAAGCACCATCAAATATATTTTTATGTGCAAGGTAAATATACCCAAGTCCATTACAAGCACAAGAAGAAAGTACATTTTTGTGCAAAAATACCCAACGAGTTGACCTGACCTTAGGTCATTAAGCCATGCTGCTAAATTAAGCCAGTTAAACGAAAGCATGCTGTATTAATATCGTCAGACATTTTGCGAGCCCAACGATGTGCTTACTTTATAAAGTAATGCACATCTTAGATGGCCAATCAGCAATAAAGTATCCCCATGTAATGCAGTGACCCAAAATTGCCGAAGGCTATGAATACTAAGCCGTCAACTTGGCAAGTTCAATACTGTGATAGGCGTGTTTACCACACAGGATACTTGTCAGGCATAACACTTGGTGCCAATTGTCATCGAAGTCGGCGACATAGGAGACATGTCAATAGGAGACATGGGCGTATAAAATCGGCATTCTAACCGGTCGTCTACTCCGCATCAGTCATGAATCATTTATCTGGGAATATTAGCCGCAGCACTTCACACTTTTCCGACTAATCACCCTCCCTGACCCTGACCTCAGCCTCAACGGGGCTATGAATTGTGACATGTATCATATTGCTTGGTCATGAGTAATGTCTGGGCATGCAGTGTACTCAGCCCTGACTTTCCCGGACTGAGTGTCGTAACAATAAGGTGAGCACGATCATACAGTGTGCTCATGTGGTAAGCATGCAATGTATTCATGTGGTGAGCATGAAGTGCTATCGATTGCTGCCCGGATCAGCGAAATCGGTATCATAGTTCTAGAGATACCCAGGAGGGAAAAATCTGCACCTCTCCAGCAAGGCGTGTTCGGTTCGCGGCCCCAGCAGGGCACCGGCTGAGTAGCCTTGTTGAATGTGATGTATTTGCAGATTGGGTGAATGGTATTATAGAACGAGGCAGTCCATTAGCCGGATTATGGAAGGTTTACGATCGGTCGCGAAATGTACAGAGGGCGCCCCCGAGATGTCCAGGGGGAGTCAGCGCATATCGCGGGCACACATAGTGCTCCCGCCCCCGAGATGTCCAGGGGGAGTCAGCGCATATCGCGGGCACACGTAGTGCTCCCGCCCCCGATATGTCCAGGGAGAGTCAGCGTATATCGCGAGCACACATAGTGCTCCCGTCCCTGAGATGTCCAGGGGGAGTCAGCGCATATCGCGGGCGCACGAGATATCCAGGGGGAGTCAGCACATATCGCGGGCTCGCGTAGTGCTCCCGCCCCCGAGATGTCCAGGGGGAGTCAGCGCATATCGCGGGCACACATAGTGCTCCCGCCCCCGAGATCTCGCAAAACGTGCAGGATAAGCAAAGTGCAAAAGACGCAAGTTCAATCTTCTTTTTTTCACGAGAATAAAAAGGAGAGGTCAATCGCACACCACACCGATTCTTCGACCACACCGACCACAGTTCGCACACCACACCGATCTTGTATTGCGAAGCCGATCTTACCATGCCTACAAGATCTACAAAGGACTTCCCATTAGTTCTGCCGAATTGCGGCGTGCTAACGCGCCCGTTTTTCCCCGTGGTCACGAACAAAGCCTTATAGGGGTGTTGCATCAATAAATTACTTGTGTTAGTGCGCTGAAGACGGCCATTATTTTCCTCACAGCAACTGTTGATCACTATTCACCGTCTTCTGCTGACCTATGCGTCGGAAGCTGCACTGGCAGCACGTCCAGCTAGCGCTACGGTCTCCGTGTAGACGTCGCCGGCTCAGGAGATGAGCGCTTGTCGTTTTTATTCCGCTGGTTGTGGGAATGTGCCGCGTCGGCTGGTGCTGACGAGTGTTCCACGTCAGTCTCGTGCCGGACAGCACGACCACCGACAATGGCGCCGACCGCGCGCGCCGATAACGTATCCACAAACCTGCTGCCGCCGGTAATGACTCCACAAACCTACTGCCGCCGATAACGTATCCACAAACCTGCTGCCGCCGGTAATGTCTCCACAAACCTGCTGCCGCCGATAATGTCTCCACAAACCCGCTACCGCCGATAATGCATTCACAAACCCGCTACCGCCGTTAATGTCTCCACAAACTCGCTGCCGCCGATAATGTCTCCACAAACCCGCTGCCGCCGATAATGTCTCCACAAACTCGCTGCCGCCGATAATGTCTCCACAAACCCGCTGCCGCCGATAATGTCTCCACAAACCCGCTACCGCCGATAATGTCTCCACAAACCCGCTGCCGCCGATAATGTCTCCACAAACCCGCTGCCGCCGATAATGTCTCCACAAACTCGCTGCCGCCGATAATGTCTCCACAAACCTGCTGCCGCCGACAGAGGCGCAGCCAAGAGGGGTCGGTAGCCCAGCTCACCACACATTAGCAAACCCAAATACACTAGATCAAACAATTAATTTGAAGCATTTTCTCTAAGGAAATCGGAAATTTTTAAGTTTTAGAACAATTTATGCACACTTTGAGCTTTCTGCATTTCTTCACAATTTTCTGGTCAGCCTTAAGAAAATCCTGGCTGCACCACTGGCTGCCAGGAATTCCTCCGCAAACTTGCTACCGCTGATAGTTCCGCAGCCCACATTACGCGACATAAATGAGCTGTCCGGCGGACGGTGCAATTCTGAGCTGGGACAGATGGCCGGCATTTGTCAACAATCGCCACACGCCGGCGCGATTGGGTGCTATCGGCCGCGCGCCGTCTCCTTCTGGTGGCACATTGGGTGCTATCGGCCGCGCGCCGTCTCCTTCTGGTGGCACATTGGGTGCTATCGGCCGCGCGCCGTCTCCTTCTGGTGGCACATTGGGTGCTATCGGCCGCGCGCCGTCTCCTTCTGGTGGCACATTGGGTGCTATCGGCCGCGCGCCGTCTCCTTCTGGTGGCACATTGGGTGCTATCGGCCGCGCGCCGTCTCCTTCTGGTGGCACATTGGGTGCTATCGGCCGCGCGCCGTCTCCTTCTGGTGGCACATCGGGTGCTATCGGCCGCACGCCGTCTCCTTCTGGTGGCACATTGGGTGCTGTCGGCCGCGCGCCGTCTCCTTCTGCACTGTCCCACGCTCGACAGCGGCGCTTCTTCATAAACACCATGGCCCACCGACACAGCATGCCGACCACACACCACATTCCGCCGGCACCGCATGCCGACCACAACACCGCATCCCACTGATACAGCATGCCGACCACAACACCGCATCCCACTGATACAGCATGCCAACCACACACCGCATCCTTTCGGCACAGTATTACGACCACACACTGCATCCAGTCGCCACAGCATGCCGACCACACACCGCATCCAGTCGCCACAGCATGCCGACCACACACCGCATCCCAGTCGCCACAGCATGCCGACCACACACCGCATCCAGTCGCCACAGCATGCCGACCACACACCGCATCCAGTCGCCACAGCATGCCGACCACACACCACATTCCGCCGGCACCGCATGCCGACCACACACCGAATCTTGGCGGCAGCGATGGGTTTGTTTCTGTTGACAACCCCTACTGATAATGTGTTGCGGTGATGTAAGCTGCTGTGATGCCCATACACACTTCTTCAATGTGGGTTGCTGCTGGAGCCCTGCTCGTGATCACGTGATTGGAGCACATGGTCGAGCTGTGCAGTATGACCGGGCCTCAGGTCTGCACTACCGTGCACACCAAGGGTGTAGTTCAATATATCTGTTTAGTGCATGTGCACTTGGCGAGCATTTTGTTCTTTCTTTTA
This sequence comes from Ashinkailepas kermadecensis, assembly GCA_034440615.1. Classification (NCBI taxonomy): domain Eukaryota; kingdom Metazoa; phylum Arthropoda; class Thecostraca; family Neolepadidae; genus Ashinkailepas; species Ashinkailepas kermadecensis. The sequence goes on along the minus strand of JAOTOM010004923.1, from coordinate 323,298 downwards.
GTCCTTGATTTACGCCCACGGTTCGACGCACTCGTTTGCGCTGAGTTGGAATATATCACCGTTGGCCCAAAGTTAGACAAATATGAGAGAGCTCAACGACCTTGTGGTTTTTGAAAGGTGGTCCTTGTCACAATACTCCTGTCTGCGCTGAGCCCTATGTGTTCAAGACTGTTTTCTGAAGCTTCCCAGCAATCCTTGTCCACATTTGCTATAACATGTTCATCAGACTTGCAGCCGTTGGCTGTATTGACTTTGCTGCAAAGTGCACAAGGAGCTACCGTGCTTCAGTTTCTTGGCCGTAGTTGTATATTCGGGTCATACGAGCGGTCACCAGCCCGTCTAGGGGCTTCCTGGGCAGGAACTGAAAAATATCCGACTTGAGTGCTGTCCATGATGGAACTGAACTGTGCGGCAGATTATTTGGTCACTGCTATCAGCGAAAGATGTCAGAGAGCTCGGAAATACCCAATGGTATTACACTTATGACAACTGCCGTATACGTTTGGTATGATCCGTTTATATTTGCATACATACACTTTAATATATACGCCAGAACCAACCAACATTTGATCGGATTCCGTGTCTCTCTTTCTCTCCTTCTCGCTGTCTCTTTTTCGCTCTTCCTCACCTTCTCTCCTTCCCTCCGTTCCTCTGTCTCTCCAGTCCTCCCGTGTTCTGTCTCTCTCTCTCCCTCTATCTCTCTCTGTTTCTGTCCTTCCTTCTCTTTTTGCCTACCTGCATATAATACCATATAATACCATATAATACCATAAAATAGCATATAGAATTGCGTTCTTCCGATGCGAACTACGAAAGATGTCGCTGTTTTGTGCGTCGCTATGCGGCGAATTGCCGCTCCATTGTGCTGCTTTTGTTCGTGAAGTGTCCATGATGGATGGCATGCGGGCCCGACTGGAGTATAAAATAACCCGACTGGCATTATATGACCCATTTAATGTGAATACATCAGTGTGTGGAACTGTGATATCGTGGATCAGGAGCACAATTTTCGTGCGATTTCCAGAACTATGTTGGTATCAAGGCACTCAGGGCTATCGTCTGATGCCTGTTGGGATAGAAGCAGGCGATATCGAAATCTGACATGAATAGAAACGATGTCACCACTCTCCCTTCGAATGGTTGTTACCCGACAAGTCAAGGTACCGTTTCTGAGTTGGTTTATATGATGCATGGCTGCACACATGCATCAAGTCAGGGAAGAGCCCGCTGGGGTATGGGTGCCAATGCTTTCATTGGCGTATGGTGCGTGGTAACATGGCATCAGCTAGTATGCCTGAAGCATATCAATTTGGGGTGGGGGTTATAAGAACTTTTGAGTTGGTAAGCGGCTCATATCAGAACCGCTTAGCGCCGATGTGCAGTTTTCACACCATATTGTAAGGATATACATATATATATATATATATATATATATATATATATATATATATATATATATATATATATATATATATATATTTTTTGTGTGTGTGTGTGTGTGGTGTGTGTGTGTGTGTGTGTGTGTGTGTGTGTGTGTGTGTGTGTGTGTGTGTGTGTGTGTGTGTGTGTGTGCATATATTTGTACCAGTTAGGATGGAATGACAAATTGTGAGAACACAGAGCAATAGAAGCATAACTTTGTTAGCAGCGTTTCGGCAAACGCCTTTCTCAAGCTATGGACGATTTACAGGCATGGGAATGGCGTATAGGCACTTGTCTTTTTTCTATTTTTTATTTTCCCTTCCCACTTCAAACACAGGTCACGAAACATAAATCATACAGCACTTCGCATGCATTGACACTGAATAAACCAGATAGTGAAAAACAATACATTGGAAACGACCAAACAAGTACGACAGTGATGTTTAACCTATCCTTTTTCAACATGTTCTACAATCAGTTCCGCTACAACACTTGCAATTTTGAAACTACCAGAAACACCGTCTATATTCTCATGTGTGGCAATATACGCGGATTCCACCGTCTTCTGACACCCATTCCCAAGTCCACCACTAAGAACAGATGCTCCTTTCCAATTTGGGAGATGGCCTTCTCCATCGGCATGCACCACCATAGCATTAGAAAGTCTATGGTATCTGTGGTCTGAACTATGTTCCCCAATTCTAGCCACTGTCTCCCGCCCCGTTTCCCCATAGTAACTTTTTCTACATCCTCCTGCGCAAGGAATTTTGTAGGCTATGCTTTTTTTTCGTTCACGTTGCGGACCCCTTTCTTGACTATGTCTTTGATTTTGACCCCTGCTGAGAGACTGATGTTGATTTTGTCTTTTGTGAATCGGGAGATGGTGACTGCTCCCTGTGATTCCGGTACGGATGTGGACCTTTTTGCCAAAACTCGTTGCTTGGCCTTTTTCATGCACATCACCTTTGCCGGTTTTTGGCGCAACTTCACTATCTATATATATATATATATATATATATATATATATATATATATATATATATATATACCCGTGTGTGTGCGTATGCCTGCGCGCGTATATTGCATCCCATGACAATAGTCCCTGAGTATAGCAGTACTGGTAAGGGACAAAATTCAGTGGCACATGAGCTTCATTCGTATTTGTTCTGTTGATGTTGCTCTCTTCGCATCATCACGTAGATTGTGGTTCAGTTTATCCAGCAAGGGCATGGAAAATAGTTGAAGCTATCTACAATTTGTGAGCATTGATTCAGCGCTTTAGATTTCTGAATCCATTTTCAAACGAAAAAGTGAAATGACGGGAACACACAGATTCGACAGAATCACAAAATGTCCAGTCAATAAATCCACACGTTACAAGGTGCACAGGTGCTTCAGTTGTACACAGACTCCTAGATTTTGAGAGTTCTGTGGGTGTGGAATCCCATTTCGACATATTTGGAGAATGCAATTGATTCAGTTGCCTGTGTAATCATGGATTTTGGTCCTTAATGAGCTCGACTTCGATTATGATAATTTTCATCTGTCTTGATCACTTCTGATGATGGCAATGTTGCTGATGAGGTGTGATTTTGCTATGACGTTGCGACGTTTTTGGGACCCGTGGTCCTTCGGTGCGCCAGCTTCCAGGTGCATGGCTAATTGTGGAGCTGGCATGGATATGGTCACTCTAATGTTGTAGTCTGAGTTGTCGCAAACTCTTTGTCAGGACTTCTGTATGTGTAGACCTCGTTGGCTAGCTTCAGACACACGCTATTCTGATATAGGTGATATAGGCTCAATATGTCAATATCAATAACTTCTTGTTCCGTTTGCTTCGATAGACAACGGAGAGTTCCGAAACATAATTATCGCATTAGATGCCAAATATCGCTGGGTACCAGGGACGTATAAAGAACGTGCTAAAAATGTTCCGTAAGAAAAACTAAAAAAACATTCCAAACCTGAAGAGAAGCATTTAATGAGGTGGCCATATTAGGCAGAATCAACGTGACGCAGAAAGACGGACGCACATATTTAACATGGCAGTCACTATTTTGAGATTTAACGCGGCAGTCGCTGTGTTTAGATTTAACACGGCAGTCGCTGTGCTGAGATTTAACACGGCAGTCGCTGTGACGAAATTGAATACGGGAGTCGATGTGCTAAGATTTAGCACTGCAGTCGCTGTGCTGAAATTTAACACGGGTGTCGTTGTGCTCAGATTTAACACGGCAGTCGCTGTGCTGATATTTAACACGGGAGTCGCTGTACTGATATTTAACACGGGAGTCGCTGTGCTGAAATTTAACACGGCAGTCGCCGTGCTGTGATTTTACCTGGCAGTCGCTGTGCTGAAATTTAACACGGGAGTCGCTGTGCTGAAAGTTAACGCGGCAGTCGCTGTGCTGTGATTTAACACGGCAGTCACTGTGCTGTGATTTATCCGTGTTACTCGCTGTGCTGTTTACAATTATTCGCACCATACCATAATCAGGCCCGATTATTTGGAATGTCCCGTCTGCATCAACTAGCAGCATCACATTGGAGTCCTCGTGTATGTTAAATGGATGCAACATACTCATAACAATCATGGGCTACCGCCCTGCCTGATCTCCAAAGATCCTCACCAACCAACCATGCAGGCAACTCATTGTATTGTCATGTCCGCATTTCTAACAACAGAACGTTCACAGTCAGACTACCGATTGCGGACGACTAATATCATGTTCCTCTGCATGTCGAAGCGCATTCCTCACGCAAAGATACCCTCATCTTACCCTGCTCGGTTCTCCTGCTCTCTCCCTATCATCCCACCGAAGTGAATCGGCACTGCATATTTCGCCCAGTTGATCATGTTCACCGTGTGACGGAACGCTTGCGTAACACTGCAGCTTACCCGCAACACGTGTCTCACGTCGGGCGTGTGCTGCCCGTGACCTGACCGTGACCGGCCCGCTCTGACCGACGCCAGTGCGTGCCGACCGGTGACCTCAGCGTGACCTCAACACGGCTCTCACGTCCGCCAGTGGACGCGGTGTGGGCGCTGGCGCACGCGCTGCACAACATGATCGTGGACCGCTGCGGCTCCGTCCGGCTCTGCGACCAAGTGCTGCCCGTGCCGTCCGGTCAGGAGCTGCTGCAGTACATCAGGAACGTCTCCTTCATAGGTCAGGTGCACCGCGGCACCACGGCAGGAACCCCGCAGAGCAGCGTCACATCACAACAGCACGCAAGTGCACCACACCCCAGCCGGAGCCACATGTCGACAACACATAGGTCAGGTGCACCGCGGCACCACGGCAGGAACCCCGCAGAGCAGCGTCACATCACAACAGCACGCAAGTGCTGCACACCCCAGCCGGAGCCACATGTCGACAACACATAGGTCAGGTGCCGCGGCACCACGGCAGGAACCCCGCAGAGCAGCGTCACATCACAACAGCACGCAAGTGCTGCACACCCCAGCCGGAGCCACATGTCGACAACACATAGGTACTCCACGCCCTATCTCCTTCGCAGGTCAGCTACAACACGTGATGTGGACCTGTTCATGGTCCAGTTGTAGCCATCGGTGAAGCTTTGTTGCCGTTGAAGCACTTTCGCAGTGACGGCACCAGCGTTCTCCATGTTTGCCCTGTGTATCCCGCTTTACAGCGCCAGTTTTAATTTTCGCAACGCCAACTTTTGGTAACACCAACTTTTGGCAATGCCAAATCTTCGCAACGTCAACTTTTGACAGCACCAACTTTCGGCAACGCAAACTTTTGGCAACGCAAACTTTTGGCATCGCCCACTTTTGCCAACACAAACTTTTCGCAACGCTAACTTTTGGTAACACCAATCCCAACTAAAGATTTTGCAACAGCCATATCCTCCTGATCTTCCACGTATGGTTGTAGCCAGGGATGGTCAGAATTTGAACTACAGGATTTGTAATCCTGAATTACAATCCTTTTTCGAGCGTAGCAAAAAGAAGATAATCATTTTCTTAAATGGATTTGATCGCGAGGTTCCCGGTTTTCCGTGCAATAACATACGCAGTCTTTTTTCCCTTCACCATCCTAACCATTCCTTACTGTCGGCGTTGCTGTCGATAGAAACCGGCCAGATAGGTCAGACCCAATCGTAGCTTACACATGCAGTTGCGGTCGCAGTCACGCATAATTATTCAATCAGCCATGCTAGATTTGACGAGCACGGGCGACCGCACAGGACGACCCGAATCAGCACGGCACGACCGGTAGCATTTTGAATCACCACTGTGTCCTGGTTTCGCATCAAACGCAGCCTCGCACGGCGTGGTTGCAGCCAGCGTTTCACGGTGATGAAATGACGATTGACTTTGAGCACGGTAGTAAGCTGGAAGACTGCCACCAGTATTGTGCTTACGGCCCACAACTATTTCCAGGCTATTACCTTATGTGTATCCTTGGATGGTGTCAACACAACAGGCGAACACCGGGTTCTTTTAGTTTTCCTTATCTCAATCGTCGTAAACGCAGAAATATGCCAAGCAGTTGTTCTTTTTTAGCATCGGTATTGGAAGGCAATGAAAAAGCAAAGAATGACGAGACGGGTCAAAGAGGGGGCAGCGAATGATTTGGCACCCTTATGAACGGCTCAGATGGAATTAGGTATCCCGTAAATGATTGCAAAATGCAGGTTAGTTTGCAATCCGTTCCAATGTAGAGAATTCAGGAGCATAGTGAAATTATCTTAACGTGGAAGATTGCGGAATGGGTTTAAATTCGTTAAAACTATTATGATTTTCCATCGTTGTGACACCTTGGAGACGTCTCCTTCAGTGGTAAGCTGCAGTGGCAAAACGCTGGAGCTGTGCCATGGTCACTACGTCCCCCCCCCCATATCCTATCACTGCATCTACTCATCTCCCATCACTACATTTCCCCATCCTCCGCAACGGCACCTCCACACCTCCTCACCATTGTGCTTACCCACCTCCACACCACTGCACCCCCCCCACCACCACCACCACTGCACCTTCCCACAACTACACCTCCCTACCACCCCGCACCACTGAACCACCTTCTCACCACTGAACCTCCCACCACCGGGCCTCCCATCACCCCCCACCACCATACCTTTCCGTCACTGCACGTATCCACTTCCTCACCACACCCACCACGCTACCCCACCTCCCCACTGCAGCTCCCCACCACCCCGCCTCCTCACCACTGCACCTTGATGTAGCTGCACCTCCCCACCACCACACCCATCAACCTCCTCCCCACTGCACCGCCACCCCCCCTCACCACGCACCTTGATGTAGCTGCACCTCCCCACCACCACACCCATCAACCTCCTCACCACTGCAGCTCCCCACCACCCCGCCTCCTCACCACTGCACCTTGATGTAGCTGCAGCTCCCCACCACCACACCCATCAACCTCCTCACCACTGCAGCTCCCCACCACCCCGCCTCCTCACCACTGCACCTTGATGTAGCTGCAGCTCCCCACCACCACACCCATCAACCTCCTCACCACTGCAGCTCCCAACCATCACGCCAGCTTCCCGCCACCGCACCCCTCCACCTTCCCACCTCCTCATCTCCACATCACTACACCTCCCGACTGCATCGCAACCACACTTCCCCATCACCGCACCACCACACCTCTTCAATACTGCACCTCTCCTCCACCGCACATCCCCCTCTTCACCACCATCTCACCTCCCCGCCTGAGCACCTCTGCACCATCGCACCCCGCTACCTCCCCACTATCTCACCTCCCCGCCCTCTGTACCATCGTACCCCCCCCCCCCCCCGCCCCGCCCCTCTGTACCATCGTACCCGCCATATCCCCCCCCCCACCCCTCACCCCCACCAATCAGCCTTTCCGCCCCGCCCCCTGTACCATAGCACCCCGCCACCTCCACACCATTCATATTATAACGATTTATATTTAGGTGCGAGATGTCGAAACGATTACAGTATAATGTTAGAATTTGCCGCGGAAACATGCCTAAAATATATAAGTTCTTGAAGCTCGAGGGCTTTCTTAATAGGGTGCTCATGAACGTTGGTTTTCCGTGTATTTTGGTAGGCACTAAAGATAAGGATGCTTACATTAACGATAACGATGACTATAGCAATACCATACTATCAATGCATAGTATCACATAACACATCACATCATAGGAAATTTATCTACCTGAAATTCGGTTACAATATGCTTGTGTAGTACAATCTTCTACTGCCTCATTGCAACGCGGGATGTGTTCGGTTTGGCCCGCTTCTACCGCCTCATTGCAACGCGGGATGTGTTCGCAGGAGTAGACAATTTCCCCAGATCAGTCCAATCTAGTCAGTGTTGGAAGATCGTAAGTCTGTGTTGGATGTTGTAGTTAATGTCGGATCGTGCGTACCATATCCACAAGACAGAGTGATGCGCGGAGACGTTTTAACATGTTGCAAATGTTTCCATCAGTATATACTGTCATCATTTCGGCCGGCCTCCTTCATAGCATCTGCTATCAATCTGCCTCTGTTGTTCAGGCAAACAAAATCGTCAGGTTCGATTTGACGAAAACGGAGACGCCACCGGCTTCTACAACATCTACCAGTTTCAGAAGAGGGATGGGAAATACGAGTACTACCAAATCGGCGAGTGGGTCGAAAGGTGAGACAGAAAATTGGACGCATATTTTCAAATGCAAATACGCTCGTTCAGTTCAGGCTGCATGAATCACATTTTCTGCAACCGGAGCAGGCGGAAGCAAATGGACATGGCGGCAGTAACATATTAGAGGACACTCTTCTCATTGCTTTTCCCAGGCCCTACGGCCATGACGGGACATGAACCGAAGGGCTTCATCAGCCAACATGATTTACATCGGCTAGAACGATTCGTAGCGATCGGAGATAGTTCCGAACGGAATGGCCGTCTTGGTCCTCGCATGCTACATTCTAGACCGTTTCGATCGTGTCTGAAGCCATCCAATCGTTCTGCAGCTTGAACAACCTGAGCACAAGCAAGATGAAGTGGAGAGGGAACGTGACAGAGCCTCCGTCTTCCATCTGCAGCCCGCCGTGTCCCCTTGGTATGATCCGCAACTACCAGGTGAGTGTAGTTGGTACCGGCGCCATCCCGACTCTCCTCAAACAACCGCCAAAGCCTCCCCACATGGTCATTAAAGTACTAATGCAATAGTTGTATTAACATTTGAATTGTTTCCGTCTCCCAGCACAAGAAATAAGCGTATTTCACAGCTCGGCCGGGCTGGAAGAAAGCCGATCTGGTTGCTCGACCGCATACTGTACATACACCAGACATGTCTACCGGTTCGGTGCTGCTTCCGGTAGTGTTATGACGTCATGCGCGCTAGCGCACTGCTTACTATTTACCAAAGACGTCGTGTCTCTGTCTGCTTGCTATTAAGGTGAAAACGTCTTGCCTTAGAATTCAACTGAATCAATGCTGAAGTGACTTGATAGTTAAGCTGCTTTCACCAACCTGAAATGTATGCTGAGTGTTGGAAACGTGCAACAACTGGCATGCCCACCACCTTGGCTCATGGCCGCCTATTTGTTCTTCGTGGTGCTTTATACGGATCTGTTCACAATGCAGCTAGCTGGAAAATATGTAGCCAGTGGTGCTATCTTCTTTTCGCATTTCATTTTGGATTGTTATGCTCTAATGTAATGCTGTTGAACAATGAGACATATTTGACGCAAAACAGAACATTATATGACCTGGGACAGTGTTGTTGGGTGATTTGGGTGAGTTATGGCCCTTTACGTGAGTTTTATTTCCTTTGTTTCAATTAATAGTGTTCAGCCTGTAACTAGAAGTGCTAAAAGGACCGGAGCATACGCAAGGCTTGGTCTGCAAAACATGCAGCAAGCAGAAGTGGAGTGCCCAGGCCAGCTAAAATCCAGCCAAAAATGGGTGGGACTTATATTTCCCATTGAGAAGAGTTGTATTAGCTCCACAAATGTCGGCCAGGTGTTTCATAGAAGTGAATACTTACACAAAAGAACAAGACCTATCACCTGTATATGTCATATGCATGTTGCTAAATCAGGTTCAGGTCAAATGAGGTCAGGTGAAGTCACCGTACATTTCCATCAGCGTACAGACCTACTGTACGCAATGTATGTTTGTCCGTCAAAGATACGTGTTGGATGAGAAAATCGAGGTGATGTAGTTCTATATACGTAACCAAAATGAGCGCAAACCTTCATCCTAGTTCTGTCGCAATATAGTCACAGTAAATACGTAGCGCTCCATCGTCCATAGTTGATATCATATCCCAGGATAATAATCGAGCACAAATCTGGAGTAATTTTGGGTGATCAATTGGAATTCAGCGTCCTTGTGTACCCTAGAGAAGTGAGAACAAGAACGTTTCGGCAACACTGAAATCGAATTGAATGAAATTAATATTTTGAGAGAAATAACAGGTCACACAATAACATCAGGGATGATATTCCGTCATGTCCTGGGTCACAGGTAGGTGCAGGATTTGGGCAGTTGTAGTCAGTGCATCCAAGCACTTACGAAACACGAGAAAATCACCCATACCGAGCATGTACACATTTGACCTAATACAAGTTGAATCGGATCACGGGTGTCAGATTGATCTAACACATTTCAAGTCATGGGAGTCATATTTGCATCGGTACTCAGTCGCGTGGATGTATTCATTTTATTATTCCATTAATCGTAGATTTCGTGCCGAAATGTGAACACTTATAAATGACTTCATGACGTCATATTGACCTGACTTGTAGTTATTTTGGACTCCATTTTATTATAATCCACAGCCTAGTTCATCACTCAGGCACCCAAAGTTTGAGCTCAGTAGCTGCAGCAGTTTCAGCGTTATTCAAAATCAACGAAATGAGGGAAAGGGCAAAATTCCAGTACCTCGTGGATTTAACCGCGGGGTTGGGGCAGGTGAAAGTTGGGTCACGCCCCATGTAAATGCGATACTTAGATGTACATTGAAATATTTATTTCCATGCACAAACTTTGCAAGATACTGTCACAAGTAAAATATATGTGCATAGACATATGTTGAAATAGATATGCAAAAAGTCATCTCAGGTATGTATGGTAACTAAGTGAAGCAGAGGTGTATGCTGAAGAAAGTTATCGGTGCATATGTTTGCGATTAATTATGTTTTTAACCGGCATATATTCAACAACAAATTATGCTCTCTTATAGCGTTCTAGGTTTTAAGTCAATATCATGGCAGATTACTGATATGTGACCTGAAACATCTCAAGGGTGCAAATGTTTTGCAAGCACTCTGCATGCTAATATGCGGACTATTGTGAGGTAGATAGGGCGAAACGGGGAAAATTTAGCCACAATGACTTCGTTTCTGATGTTATTAGGATCCCCAAACTGGAGTTGACAACTATGGATGCTTTTATTCCAGAAACAAACATAACATTCCTTGTTCTGTGAAGGGTAGGGTTTGTTACGCAATAGCTGGAGCGCTTTGGTTACAGAAGAAACACAAATGACGTAACGCTTTGACGATCCTCCTTTTCATTGTTTACATGGTACCATCCAATATGAGGATGAAGCATTAATTACAAGTCATGATTAATAGTGCTATGTCACCGGGATGAATGGATGGATGTCACGCACAGTCTTTGTAAATGTCATCCGAATAATTAAGGACAAGCTCAAAGATGCTGAGAAGACTCTGTTGCATAGAAAGCATGCTTGCTAACATTTTGCCAGCTGAATGTCCCAGTGAACAACAACAAGGACGTTTATGATAGACCACGAAGACTCGGTTGTTGGTTCAAGCTTTAATACAGGTTGAACGAATAGCATTTTGCACCATGATCCTTGTGGTGGTAGTATTGCTTCCCAATTATCAACTTGCGCTAAAGTTGAATGCAACTAATCATGACTGCCTGGGAGGCTGTCATTCCAGCGAATCTTTGACATCAGATCATGGAACCAATGTTTCAGTTTGCTGCATGTTTTAGAGCAGGAACGGGACTTTGTGTTTGCTTTTATTTAGCTGGGGGAGGAGGGCGGGAAACTTCCAAGAGGCGCCCAAATTAGCTGGCAGGGCCGCGCCAGGAAGCTGCTTCCGGACACATTAAGAATCATCGAGTGCGATCCTTGCCTTAGCACGCCCTCGGGTCGAGAGCAAGGTGATCTCATCCTGTTGAGTTATTTTCTCCATGACGAGTAAAAACAAAACAACACGGCGCACAGCACATCAAAATTGTCTGTACAGAATTTGGTAGCAAATCATTTGACGGTAATTTTGTTTCACGACCCTCGAAGGTCATCGAGATACACGAGGTCAAAGTCAGGTTATCAGTTCTAAAAAATACCGGTTTTAGTGCAACTTTCAAAGTTCTGCCAAAACCCAGTTTCTGTAGATGCACGCAATGGCTGTATAACGCTGTGTTTACAATTGATCACGGAAAAATAAGCAATGCGATCCGACATCAAGCCATGAAGTCAGCTTGAATCAAAACTAAAAATGCACATGCTTGCTAATATTTTGCCACCTGAGTGTCCCAATCAACAACGATAGACCACGATGCCCTCTGCCAGCGTTCAACGGTCCAGATCAATTTCAGGTCAGGTCATGGAGAGATATAGCTACAAGGGTGTTCTGGAATGTCCGCCCCATCGGGGCCAAAGTAATATAAGTATGGAGGGGTTATTATTCACTGCATTTCTTCAGACACAAGTGGTGCAAAATGGTGTTTGTAGGTGACCGGCTACACGCTACCTCGGTTTTAATCTTTGCTAGGTCATCTAAAGTCACACTCACTAGCACGTTGTTAAGATCGTCTAAAATCGCAGAACTGAGATAACCTCGAATGACTATGATTCAGCTCTATTGCACAAACAATTTTGATGTGCTGTACGCCGTGTTGTTTTGTTTTTACTCGTCATGGAGAAAATAACTCTGCAGGATGAGATCACCTTGCTCTCCACCAGAGCGCGTGCTAAGGCAAGAATCGCACTCGATGATTCTTAATGTGTCCGGAAGCAGCTTCCTGGCGCGGTCATGCCAGCTAATTTTGGCGCCTCTTGGAAGTTTCCCGCCCCCCGCCCCAAGCTAAATAAAAGCAAACACAAAGTCCCGTTCCTGCTCTAAAATATGCAGCAAACTGAAACATTGGTTCCCATGATTTGATGTCAAAGCTTCGCTGGAAAGACAGCGACCCAGGCAGTCATGATTAGTTGCATTCAACTTTAGCGCAAGTTGATAATTAGGAAGCAATACTACCACAACAAGGATCATGGTGCCAAATACAATTCGTTCAATCTGTATTAAAGCTTGAACCGACAACCGAGTCTTCGTGGTCTATCATAAACGTCCTTGTTGTTGTTCACTGGGACATTCAGCTGGCAAAATGTTAGCAAGCATGCCTTCTATGCAACAGAGTCTTCTCAGCACCTTTGAGCTTGTCCTTAACTATTTGGATGACATTTACAAAGACTGCGCGTGACATCCATCCATTGATCCTTGAGGATTTAGGTTGTTGACCTAATTCTCAGACACGAAATCGAATTCAGCGTCCAATTTTACTACAGTACAATTGGTATGCCAATAGTTTAAGGTAGAACAGTGATCACATCAGTGGAATATTTCATCATAAGGTGCGTGCTCGCGCAGACATCCGTCTCAGCTGAATTGAACGAATTATCGAATAATTGGCATCGGGTACCGTTTTTAGCCTGGGGGGTCTCGGGTGGGTCAATTTACACACCCTCCCCCTACAGATTAATGCGGATAGTGAAAACAACCACGCGCGGTAGCGCCCAGACATTTGGCATACCCTTTCCAAAATCAATTTGGCATGTTGTGTAAAAATGTTCAGGTTAGGTCATGTACGGTCAACGAGTTAGTCAAGGTTCCGTGAGGTCACCTCCAATAGTTTAGCCAGCTTAGACGTGACGACGCTTTAATGGATGAAGATATTTGACTGAAACTTCCAGCGTTTGCTTATCTTTATAGATGGAACAAAACGCGCCAGAGAAATTTCTGATTTTTGTCGTTTTTGATTACTTATTAGTTGTGTATATCTTCTGCCCATTAGGGATAAAATCGAGGGTTCTGGCTAAAGTATGCACTTTTATGAGGGTAAGTTGACTTAAAGAAACTTTTTTCGGTCCACTCTACCCATAAGGAAACAAAAAAATATCACGAAGGTTGAAAACGCAAGATTTTATTTAAAAAATTCAAACATAAAATGTTGATTTTTTGGTGGGCAAGCATTTTGGGGTCATGGCCGATTTCACCTACGTTTTCTGATTCCAAATCCTTTTAGTTAGTTTTTAAAATCTTCCCCAAAACGAACTCCCCACAGCCAAAAACATGATAACAGTCGTGATCCCATAGACACCTTAGTGACGTCACTTCTGGGGGGGATAAATGTGGGGGATGGTTTCGGGCTCTAATCGTGAGCGCTTTCCGATGACACCACTTCGTTTTCTTGCAATGCTCAGTTTGGAGATTAGAGGGGGATTAAAAGGACCCCCCCCCAGACGGGGTGTGAAGATCTAACCTGGAAGACCTGGAAGGGTTAAAATACATGCATACTGCATAGTATCGAAGTACGAATACGACTCGTAAGTTGTATACGACTCGTAAGTTGCACGGAATTGTGCATCTCAGACTCCTGTAGCTCGCACACGACCTGATCCGACCTAGCGTAGCCATTGGGCCTCATGCAGCTGACACACCACCTGATCCGACCCAACACAGCAGCTGGGTGCCGGCCTCATGCAGCTGACACACCACCTGACCCGACCCAGCACAGTAGCTGGGTGCCGGCCTCCTGCCAGCCCACACTCGACCTGACCCGACCCACCACAGTAGCTGGGCGCCAGCCTCCTGCAGCTGACACACGACCTGACCCGACCCAGCACAGCAGCTGGGTGCCGGCCTCATGCAGCTGACACACGACCTGATCCGACCCAACACAGTAGCTGGGCGCCAGCCTCCTGCCAGCCCACACTCGACCTGACCCGACCCAGCACAGTAGCTGGGCGCCAGCCTCCTGCAGCTGACACACCACCTGACCCGACCCAACACAGCAGCTGGGTGCCGGCCTCATGCAGCTGACACACCACCTGATCCGACCCAACACAGCAGCTGGGCACCATCCTCCTGCCAGCCCACACTCGACCTGACCCGACCCAGCACAGCAGCTGGGTGCCGGCCTCCTGCAGCTGACACACCACCTGATCCGACCCAACACAGCAGCTGGGCACCATCCTCATGCCAGCCCACACTCGACCTGACCCGACCCAGCACAGCAGCTGGGTGCCGGCCTCCTGCAGCTGACACACCACCTGACCCGACCCAGCACAGTAGCTGGGCGCCAGCCTCCTGCAGCTGACACACCACCTGACCCGACCCAACACAGTAGCTGGGCGCCAGCCTCCTGCCAGCCCACACTCGACCTGACCCGACCCAGCACAGCAGCTGGGTGCCGGCCTCCTGCAGCTGACACACCACCTGACCCGACCCAGCACAGTAGCTGGGCGCCAGCCTCCTGCAGCTGACACACCACCTGATCCGACCCAACACAGCACTGGGCACCATCCTCATGCCAGCCCACACTCGACCTGACCCGACCTAGCACAGTAGCTGGGTGCCGGCCTCCTGCAGCTGACACACCACCTGACCCGACCCAACACAGCACTGGGTGCCGGCCTCCTGCAGCCGACACACCACCTGACCCGACCCAGCACAGCAGCTGGGTGCCGGCCTCCTGCAGCTGACACACCACCTGACCCGACCCAGCACAGCAGCTGGGTGCCAGCCTCCTGCCAGCTGGTCTCGGCGCCGGCCGGCTTATTTGCATTATTTGCATAACACCTTTGACTCTTGGCTGTGAGACCAATCGGTCATGGTCGCAGAGTCTGGCGACCATAATCGCCATCTGGGAATGACTCGGCAAAATTCTGGGCCACACACCAAGCACAGTCAATGGTCTCCCTCAGCCTCACAAAAGATAGCCACGTTCTGAAAATAATCTTATTTAGTCTCACTAAGTCAGAACCACTCGTATGGGCTTGAAAAGTGTTTGTAAAATGATCTGCTACAGATATTCGGAATCGCAGATCCCAGTCCTTAGTTCAAATCGAGCCATTCATTTACCGTCTTGGACCATTCATTACCGTCGCACTCAGCAGAGGCAGAGCCCTCCTCACAGTGATCATCCGGCACGGGGAGCGGTGCCGGCTATTCAAATACGCCCACGCAGGCACAGACACAGGGACTCGAGGTGTGTTGAGCGAGTTGAGGTGCAGACATCCGGCGGATATCAGGACTCTGAACAACGGCACACCACTCTCGGCCTAGTTCTCTGACCGACCCATGGGTCTTGTGTGGCTTTACAATGCACCGGCTGAAGTCAGATGGCGTCACCTGCCTCTCACCCTGGCAGGAAGGGCGTGCATCTCGGGGAATGGGACCAAGTACGTCTGGTTTCCCACATGCTCAATTTAATCATTGGGCTACCGACGCCCCGACCATCGAGTAGCTCCCAACTCGGCGCGACCTGATCACCTGCGCGATCTGACCTCTGTGCCCGACCTCGGAGCAGTTACGCGATACCGACCTGACCTATGTACCCGACCTCGAAGCGGTGCCGCAATACCGACCTGACCTCTGCACCCGACCTCGGATTGGTGACGTGATACCGACCTGACCTCTGCACCCGACCTCGGAGGGGTGACGCGATACCGACCTGACCTCTGCACCCGACCTTGGAGCGGTGCCGCAATACCGACCTTACCTCTGCACCCGACCTTGGAGCGGTGCCGCAATACCGACCTTACCTCCATACCCGACCTCGGATGGGTGACGTGATGTCGACCTGACCTCTGTACCCGACCTCGGATTGGTGACGCGATGCTGACTTGACCTCTGTACCCGACTTGGGAGCGGTGCCGCAATACTGACCTGACCTCTGTACCCGACCTCTGATGGGGGACGCGACGCCGACGACATCGGACCGGGACGATGACTCGTGTGGCTGACTATCTCTCATTGCGTGTTTGTCCAGTCATCCGAATAACAACGCAGACTGTCAAGGAACAGCCTTAATGTTATCGCTACCCACCGACGGATATGAACGTCAAGGGACAGCCTTAGCGTTGCCACAACCGACGAATGGCGCGCGGAAGGCCGCGTCCTACTTCTTCAACACGCGGGGGAGCAGTCGGCTTGTCACAATATGTTTTGCCCATCGAGAACGTATCTGCGTGGCATCTGAATTGGCATCTGGTTGGTCAGCTTGGTCGCGCTACTGCAGCCACCACGGCCAATGCGGTTGGTTAGGTGAGGTCCATCATTTGCTTTTTGAACATCGATGTCAAGTATGCGGAGAACAATACGTCAAACGGTTGCGAAAATCACTCTTTAAAGCCATGCGAGAATAGGACCTTATGCGAAGCTTTGCTCCGAGATGATTGCTGGATTTCACCTCGGCCTCACCCTGACATGACATTGAGGTCGGGCATCGCGGGGAATCAAACCTTGCTACGAAGGAAATGGACTCATGAATAGGTTTGAGTATGCTGTGTACATTCAGCGCCTTAGTTTACCGTAGGGCCCTTATGTTAAGTGAAATTACGCCGCACAAGACTACAAACACATGGAAGACAACATGAACATAGTCTGTCAATTGTTCAATACAAAGATGTGAATATGTGTAACTTTTCATCCTTTAACTGTTTCCGGTCAGATCATCACACCCCGTCTCGGGGTTCTTGAAAACCCTCGTCTAACTTCCAAGCTAAGCGTTGCACGACAACGAATAGGATACGATCTGAAACCCTGGACGAATATGATCCAAAAATAGTGTTATGTTTCATCTTTTGGTAATTATGAAAATCAAAATGGCGGGTTTGGGAAACAAACGACGTTTAAACGTATTGTGTATCCGCATATTTGGGTAATTTAGGTCAACTTTGACAACTTCTACAACTATGCATCTTTGACATTATTTAGGCCATGCAAACTCGAAATAACCCATAAAGACAGCAGTGTCTAAATAAGCTAAGCCCAGATTGCGCAGCTTACCGTGGCCTGACCTCAGGCCACTTGGCGGAAGTCAAGCAAATTGGATAAAAACTACTCCTGATGTTTCTGCATGCATACCAAGGCAAAAAGATGCTAGACGAACAAGCATATTACACAAAATTGTTCCAAATTGGCCAAAAAGTTGGCCATGGCAACAGGTTACTGGCTTTACCTGAAACAACAATCATACATATACGTTTTGAAGGCACTGCCCAATTGCACTCACGTAGCAAGCTGCTTTTCAATGCTTATACATGTGTGCATGTGCCATTGCTGTGCCTCCTTTGCGTAATATGCGGCTGAAAGATCTGTCCAAAGTTCCAGATGTTCCAGATGAATCCAGATGGTTGCATGCATAGGGTGTTGTCTATCGATATCTGTGTGCACATCCTCTAGTCCACCGGGCAATGGCGACTATGTGAAGACCCGGATTGAGTGGAGCAACTCAGGTTCAACTTGGGAATTTCTCGGAATGTTTCCTGTTTAGATTGTCTTTAATTTAAAGCCGTCGATCATGCGTCGAAGTCGTGTTAGCTACTGCACGATACGTATGCTGTCCTTGCGTGATTTGTCGAGTCGCCGGGCGCCATCTGGTGAGCTGGAATAATCCGGCGACTGTAAGATATCATTATTTCGATGCTCCAGTATCCAGTTTGCTGTGCAAGCATCCATTACTAGTTGTTTAGCAATTTCTTAAATTTACAATCCTCAGCAGCCTCAGCATCCTCAGTAGCATCAGCAGCCTCAGCAGCCTCAGCAGCCTCAGCAGCCTCAGCAGCTGTAGAAACTCGCATTACAGATGATAACACGCGGTATTTCTCTGATACATAGTTGTTGTTTCGTCTTGAATTCATTTGAAATTCAACTGGCTCCTTTGTTTCTGAAGATAATCACTTGTGCTACTCTAGCTGATGAAAAGGTTCATTCATGTATTCAACCTACACCTCGTTGATGCTCTAGTATCATTTGCATAGAGCAGGTTATTCCTGGCAATTCAGACGCGCTGCATTCCGAGAATGTTATTTGAAACTACCTTTATCAAGGATCCACACACCCGGGGCTTGCGGTTTCTGGTGCCGTGTTGAAAGCGAATTTAGCCGGAGGAAGTTGGTGTACAATGGATTTGCTGGCCTTGGAATGCATTGTGAACACACTATGCCTCACCCAAAGTGTGAGGAGAGGTTTCCATAAGTACACTTGAGCTCACAGCCATCGAGATGGTGAAAGTGTTTTTTTTAAACTTAAAATTCTACATTTCCTTTTCATCCCCTGCCCCCCCCCACCCACACTCCCGGTCTGAAAATTGAGAACTTTTCTGGACGATCTCTGGGTGCACCGAATCATTACTTCCTCATCCATGAATGCCTTCTCTTCAATCATGAAATGCTGAAATGTGCCATGTATTACCACTCCCTGACGGTTTGTGTGATCAGGACATGGTCATGGTCTTGGTCATGGTCATAGTCATAGTCATAGTCATGGTCATGGTCATGGTCATGGTCATGGTCATGGTCATGGTCATAGTCATAGTCATAGTCATAGTCATAGGTCATGGTCATGGTCATGGTCATGGT
Organism: Ashinkailepas kermadecensis; assembly: GCA_034440615.1. NCBI lineage: Eukaryota > Metazoa > Arthropoda > Thecostraca > Neolepadidae > Ashinkailepas > Ashinkailepas kermadecensis. Next base: position 304,245 of record JAOTOM010004923.1, on the reverse strand, counting down.
CATGGTCATGGTCATGGTCGTGGTCATGGTCATGGTCATGGTCATGGTCATGGTCATGGTCATGGTCATGGTCATGGTCGTGGTCGTGGTCGTGGTCGTGGTCGTGGTCGTGGTCGTGGTCATGGTCGTGGTCATGGTCGTGGTCGTGGTCGTGGTCGTGGTCGTGGTCGTGGTCATGGTCATGGTCATGGTCATGGTCATGGTCATGGTCATGGTCATGGTCATGGTCATGGTCATGGTCATGGTCATGGCCATGTCATTTGTCATGGTCATGGATTGGCGGCTACTGTACCCCTGGAAGTTGCACTCAATTTTGGACTTTTCATTATAGATGCTTATGCAACACCCTCATCACTGAAAGTCTGATGGACATTAATCGATAAGTCTATATATTCGATAAGTCTAGTCACAGGACACGATTACGACAATATCCTACATGCGAGACCCAAGATTAGGGACATACGCCGGCTTCCGGCACTCTGAATGTCGCAGGCACTTTCGATCGATCATGTGTGTATTAAGAAGTATTCTAACTTGTGATCCAAATGAATAAATTAATTCAAGAAGTTGCAAGGAAAGAATTTCGGATCTCATTTGTATTCGCATTCAGATATTCTTTTTAAAGAAATATTATGTTCGGTGACGATACCTAGTACTACTTCACATTTCAACACAAAAAAAAATATCCTTCGGTGACAAAAAAGTTTGTGTGTTTGGCTTAGAAAGCCAAACCACAACCGACATGTTGTACTCCTTATTTTTAGGCATGCAGGTGTCTTACTTCGAGCAATCCAGCGTATATATTAGCATACATAATTTCTGAGGTAAGATACATGCAAATACTATGCATGTTATGCTAAATAATGCCAACATATCACGGGCTAACAATATCACATAACCTAGCCCGGGCCAACATATTACAGTAAGGGTATGCCAGTATACAGTACAGTAAGGCTCTCTGTGCTGACTATGCATCTTCAGGCCGCAGAGACAGGACGGAGACGATAACGGGAGGAAAACCTGTGAGCCAACCGCAGCCGAGTTGTCTCAGTAGCTCGTGGACACACAGCTGGCATGGCGTCAAATTTCGCCTCAGGTGCATGCATATCTTTCTTTTGCGTTTCAAAAACAAGCAAATGGATTTCCGCGCAAAGCATTGCCATTTGCTACTGGTGCGCCGTGTGCGGTAGATGAGCCCGGGTTCGCCAGCAGTGGCTTCAATGTCTGTATAAGCACTTCGAAAACTAATCGGTTTCAGTCGAAGTTGGCTGAACTCCTGCCACCATCGTGCTCTTCTGACCAGCAATGTGCACGCATCTCACGGCTCAGTGCAACCTGTCCAACTGCAGCGAAATAATATCACAGGCGGCTCGACGTGTCTGCCTCGCTGTTCTTACTGCCTCGCTGTTTTTCCGCTCAACTTGCTCCATACAGTCGTTCAGCGCAGCATTTCCTGTAGGACTGCCAGTAAACCGGCCCTGGGGCATGCAGGTCACGTGACGGGACGTAGCCGCACGGCCGACGGCTGGTCGTGCCGACATCGGTGACGTAGCCAGGATTTGTTCCGGGGGTGGAGGATGGGGTGACGTGATGGCGGCTGTCTGAAGGGCAGCCTCCTTCCTGTATATCGTTCCCCCTCCCACTCATTCAAAAACTCCTCGAATATCGGACACCTTAATTTCACCATCACCACACACATATAGGTAGATATATAGATATATATATACACACACACACACACACACACATATATATATATACATATATATATATATATATATATATATATATATATATATATATATATATATATGTGTGTGTGTGTGTGTGTGTGTGTGTGTCCATCACCAGCTACTCTCATGTACATCCCCAGCCTATTCTCAGCCATCCCCATGAATATACCCAGCTCATCCCCAGCTATTCCCATGTACATATACCAGACAAAAGGTCACCGCAGCGACCTGGCCCGATCCCGCCCGGCCCGGCCATCATGATTATGAAACCTCTATTACTATGCTCCTTGAAAGAGCGCTTGAAGTCCCTGGTCGTCCACTCAGAATTCGGGCTGACCTTTTATTATTTTTGCAGCTTTCATAATATCATTTTCTTGGAAGTAAACATCTTTTTCCAAGGAAAGGTTTTATTGCTGAACTTGCCAATGCTGGCCAATGGCGTAGCGAAGGGGGAGGGGGAATGGTGTGAATGGATCAGCCCTCCTGACGGGGGACCTCCAGGTGACCGCCTTGAGTGGCCCGCAAGTGCTCCTGAAGCCGTAGGCGCACGTATTTAACCTATGATAAATTAAGGTGCATCTAGCAGATGGTGTGGAAAGGATCCCTGAGACCAGAAGAAGTCCATCTCAAGGGCTGGCAAGGGTCGTGCAGACAAGAGAGGGACCGCCTGACAGCTGTAATGCCTCTGCGAACTGGAACAGGACATCTCGGCTGGAGCGGAACTATAGTAACTGAGGAAAAAACGGGTTCCGATGGTCCCTGAGGCACAAACAAGTAAACTGGGTGCCTGAGGGCCAGAGAGTACTGGAATGCTCCCTGGGTTCGAAAGGGCTATCTGAGGGATTAACAGGTCCCCCGACGTAATAAAGAGAAATAGTGAGGACAAAGATCAGAGCTTGAATTTCCTTCAAATGAGAGCTCGGCAGGGCTATTGAGAACTGTGATGGGCCCCTAAAAGCCGGAGTGGGCTCTGAGGGATTGAGAGGGCCTTACTTACATACATGCATATATATAGGGAGAGAGAGAGAAATAGAGAGAGAGAGAGAGAGAGAGAGAAGAAGAAAAAAGAGGAGAGAGGGAGAGAGAGACAGGATGAATGTGATGGCCAGTCGAGCTGTATAGATGATAAAATCTCCATCCTGACTCTTCTTTAGCTTTCGGTTTTGAATCAATCCTTCATATTTGCTCAAAGACTGTACAAACAAAGGAAGGAGTTCGCATGGGCTTGCCGCTAGTTTCACGTTCGTGAACATCTTCATGAGCTCCCACGAACAGAGATGATTATATTCATGTCCCCCTGAATTCAAGCCTATCTTTTGCCCCCGCTATGTCGATGACTGTTTCCTACTCTGTCGTGAATGGGAGCATGTCGCACAACTTCAGCACAACCTGAACGGCCGCACCCGAACATCAAATTAACGAAAGAAGAAAAACACAAAGGATCTCCCCTTCTTCGACGTCCTAAACACAAAAGAGCATGGTCACTTTTCTACATCGGTTTATCGTAAGCCCACCTTCTCTAGCCTCATCTCTCGCTCCAGGAAAAACTGTATTATCTACTCTTCTATCGTCAGTGTGCTCCACCGAAGATAATCGGATGGCCTCTTTGACATTGAACTATAATTTATCACAAAGTTTTTCAAGTGTAATGCTTTCCCAACCCACTTGGTAAACTTTCACATTAGCTCGTTGCTCGTTCACTAGGAGATCTCTTATACATACAGTTCCAAAGCTGCCCAAGTACTTCGTTCTTCCGTTTTTCGGCTAGCAGTTTGATAGTTCGAAGTCTGAACTTGTTCGATTACTGTCAAACTTTTACCCTTACATGGACCCCAAGATCATCTTAGTTAATTATTTCACAATAGGCTTCTTTTTACGATAAAAGAACAGGATTCCTAAATGTTGTCTACCCTCAGTGGCATATCGCTTCAGTTGTGTCTCGTGTGAGACATCGTATGTGGGGTCAACCCTGCGTAACCCATACTGTAGGGTACAACAACATTTAGGTAGATCAGACTGCACTCAACGTGTCCTCTACAACCCTAATCCGTCACCAGCGGAGAAGCACTCATTTGCGTGTGATATTGTGATCATGCTCTCCATTGACGACTTTTCAATCTTGTCCCGTTGCAATTCGATCCTCGATCTCCATTTATAAAGACTTCACAAACAACTTCACAAACAGCGCCCAAGCCTGAATAATATGGCATCATGCTTTCCGTTGAAAATATTACAATAGGTTTTAGCTGACGGGAGGGGCTGGGAAATGAAACCGATCGTACTTCGGCCTGCATCCGTGTGTTCTCAAGTCACGGTATGAATAATATGCAACTCTGTGTTCTTGCATCGGCTTTGTTTTATTGTTTTTTGCTCCTGAGTATCTTACGCAATGTAACGAAACGTTGAGCTCAGACAATATAGTTCTAATGGAGATCGTATTGCCTATATAGCTATATTGGCAATCAGATTTCTTATACAACTAGGTTTTGGATTTTAAAAAACATTGTATACATATATATAGTATACATGGGGTTAGTGGGAGATAGGCTGGGGATGTAAGTACATGGGAGTAGATGGGGATGGGTCGGCGATGTACATGGGAGACCCGCTCGGTCGTCGTCCTCGTTTGCAGCCAGGTTCTCAGGGCAGGTTAAGGTGCATGTGATAACCGCACGATAATATGTTCCTGTTCCCGGATTGTGTTGCTGAAGCCCCAGTTGATTTCAAGTGTTCCGCGTAAGTGTTGGCGTCACATTTCGAGGGTGGCAACATCGACAGTGTGCTGACGTCGGCGCGTCCTCAGGACGCCTGCTGCTGGAGCTGCGTCAAGTGTCCTGAAGGCGACCGCATCGACAACGACACCTGTGTCGAGTGCCCACTGGGACACCTGCCAACCACCGACTACAGCTCGTGCTACCGCCTGACGGCCGAGTACATCAGCTGGAGCAGCGGCTGGGTCATCGTGCCGGTCGTCTTCAGCAGCCTGGGTATCGTCGTCACGCTCGCCACCATCGCCGTCTTCTTGCGCTTCAACCACACCCCGGTGATCAAGGCGTCGGGCCGCGAGCTCTGCTACGTCCTGCTCTGCGGCATCGTGGTCTGCTATGCCATGACGTTCATCATCCTGATGAAGCCCACCGTCGTATCGTGTGCCCTCATCAGGATCGGACTGGGCCTGTGTCTCAATATTTGCTACAGCGCGCTCCTGACCAAGACCAACAGGTGAGAGATGCTGGCGCTGCCGATCCCGGCCGGCAGCTCGGTCGCCAGCACCACTGGTGGCATCCATGCAGAGGAGTAGATTAGGAATAGATCCGAAAAATTGTGCATATTTGCATTATGGATGGGGGTGCTTCATAGACAGAATAGGTCCAACAACATCTACATGCCCGCGCTTCTTTGCCGTGCCGCCGGAGTCCGAGCCGTGCCGGAGTCCGAGCCGTGCCGGAGTCTGAGCCGTGCCGGAGTCCGAGCCGTGCCGGAGTCCGAGCCGTGCCGGAGTCCGAGCCGTGCCGGAGTCCGAGCCGTGCCGGAGTCCGAGCAAAGCCCGCATTGGCTTGCAACTGCCAGCGACACCGGAAGCAGGGCTGCTTCCTCTGTCTCGAGATGTGCTGGAGCAGTCTGGCAGACGACCTTTTGTGATCAATTCAGTATTTGCGCCCTTGAAGACACACAGCGTGTGCTGCTTCGTAAGCTTGCAAATATAGCAATGCATGAAAGGTATGAGAGTATGCCAGTTCAGTACAATTAGTTGGTTCTTGGTGGGCAAATAGTCTTTTCCATGGTAGCGATATAGTAACATCTACAACGTGCTAACATGTAGGGATCTATATTGGCAGCATTGTTCTAAAGATGTAAGTGACTGCATGTTTTCCACCAGACGGAGACCGATATCCCTTTTGTTCTCATCTAACATCACGCGTGTGAGTACTTCGGCCAAATGAAGAATATTGCATAGCATCTCCAAGCTGTATGTGGTGCAGCGCCTCTCATAGTGCCGTGCTTCACCACGTCGCAATGATTTGCGATTAGTAGTAGAGAACTGACGGAGCGGTTGAAAATAATTCACAGGTGGCAGGTATCGATCATGAAAAGCGTCATTTTGTACGCGGGATGCTTAGTCACGATCTTCCGTCCGTTCTTCCGCAGAATATCCCGCATTTTCAACATGGGAATACATACCATCAAACGACCTTCGTACACATCTCCGCGGTCCCAGATTGCCATATGTTTCGGTAAGTGACTCAGTGCCGTTAGATAGGCCAAGTCCTGTGATGCCTGACGAATTATATGTACATATCCATTGCATTGCCACTACCAATGCATCACTATAGTGTGACAGTGCCGTTAGATAGGCCAAGTCCTGTGATGCCTGACGAATGATATGTACATATCCATTGCATTGCCACTACCAATGCATCACTATAGTGTGACAGTGTCGTTAGATAGGCCAAGTCCTGTGATGCCTGACGAATGATATGTACATATCCATTGCATTGCCACAATCAATGCATCACTATAGTGTGACAGTGTCGTTAGATAGGCCAAGTCCTGTGATACCTGACGAATGATATGTACATATCCATTGCATTGCCACTACCAATGCATCACTATAGTGTGACAGTGTCGTTAGATAGGCCAAGTCCTGTGATACCTGACGAATGATATGTACATATCCATTGCATTGCCACTACCAATGCATCACTATAGTGTGACAGTGTCGTTAGATAGGCCAAGTCCTGTGATGCCTGACGAATGATATGTACAGATCCATTGCATTGCCATTATCAATGCATCACTATAGTGTGACAGTGTCGTTAGATAGGCCAAGTCCGACATCTCCGTGTAGGCGGGCGGCTTACCATACACTCGCATTGTGGCCGACACCCTCCGTCCGTCCCACGAGGAAGACATGGGAGCTGACGGATCACCTCCTTGGTTTGAATCCCGGATCACCTCCTTGGTCTGAATCCCGGAGTCTAGAGTTCAGTGTCAGCGATGGATGCCATTTTTATTGCTACCATTAATAATGCAATTTGGCGAATTTATCGCATCTGAAATCACTTTTGCGCTGCAAGTATGCCAGAAGGAGCGACATATTTCCTTATATAGACATCCACGGAAGAGCGCCTTTGATTGATAAGCACGGAGACCCGACCCGACTGCACTTCTAAAACTTGTCCTTTCTGGTCAGACATCACTTATTCTGGTAATGGTCAACGTCTGCGTTATGGATTTTTGGAACAAGGCTAATGCCCGGTGCGCACCGCGCGTGTTTCAAGTTGCATGGTCGTCGGACATCCGTCTAAAACGGAGTGGAAAAAAGTCGAGAATCGTGCGCACTCCACCCAACTCTATTCTCGACGGACGTCGGTGGTACTCTTGTGACGCAGTTGTATCATATTGTGACGCAGTTGTATCATATATCATAGAAGCTTCACTAAAAGTCGAAACAAATCCCACTTTTGTACGGACGACAGACAGCCCAAATTGTCGCCCCGAAGTCGCCGTCACACGCCACGCCCGTTAAAAACGGATGGCCGCAGGGGTGCTTACGGATGTCTGATGGACTTTCCGACGTCCGCAAAACCTAAAACGGATGCGGCGTGCACCGGGCTTAAGCTTGCAAATGACGTCGTTAGTAAGTGGAGGACGCCGACACTAAAGACATGTTCAAGCTGAAAAGATAACCTGATTTGATGAAAAATTTCCCGAATTTGTCAAGCAGATCAGTGAATCGACTTCCTCATTATCTCGTGATGAGATGGATTGCAACTTTCCTGGGGCGATACTATTATGTGTATTGAAGTTGTTTCCGGTTACGTTGATATAATCTTTTAAGAAGGGTGCACGCTACATACAGTTGGTCACTTTTGCTCAACGGTTGCTGATGGTGAAAATTAGAGCCTGAAGTGATAAGCAATGCAATATTTGTTGTCCTCGAAAGTTCTACGAAGTATTTATATGACGATATTTTGCGATTGTCATGGCTGAAGCAATGCTATTGGCTGAAGCAGTGTTATTCGTCATGGTACATCTGAACTGATTACACCTCTATTGATTATTGTGCACTTTTGCTCGGAGGGGTGTACCATACGACATTACGATCATACATTACGACATTGTACTATGCATTGTACCATGCATGTACCATGCACATTGCACCATACACAACATACAAGAGTTGCGACAACAGTAAGAGAGTTCGTTTCTCCTGGCGATGAATAGTCTAGACTTCATCTCGTTCTGCGACAACTTGCTCGCGAATCCAATAGCCGTTACTTGCCCTTATACTGACCGGAAGGATTGTTAGCAAAACGGCAACGGCTTGGCGTTACAACAGTGTCAACAGAAAACAGCGGGCAGACACCGAGGCGTGCCTTTAAACAGTTCGTACCTGACAGTTCACTGAACGGTCCGCGCCCTCAAGTTCTCTCGACTATTTGACAATCCGCCATCCAACCGGACGTTCCGCCCACCTCTGCTTCTCTAGTGTCGTCCATTCACCTCCACCGCTCAGCCGCGTCTGCCTTGATCAGGGCCAGTAGCGCACTGCTCGGCCATACCTCCCACGCGTTATTCACGCACAGGAACTAGCTATTGCTTCATACGTCGGAGGGAGGGGCGCGGTTGACGACTCTCGACCAGCCCCTGTCCTACATGTACAGTTGTGACACCCCATATGGTGGAAGAATACCACGAAGTACATGGGCACAATTGAGGTGCCGGTCGGCCGTCCAACGCCGCGCTGGAGTCAATTAGTAAAAATGTCCGCTGCGACGGCGGTGTAACATATCATCCAAAATTCACAACTTCCAGTGTTCAGAATTTTCATATTGGAAGCTAATTTCCAAAAATTGGAAGTGGACTTCGAAAGTAGCCCGGATTAAGCTAACCCAACATAACCAAATCTAACCTAACCAAACCTTTTATAACCTAACCAAACATAACTTAACTTAACATAGCTTAATCTAACCCAACCTAGCCTGACGTTCTGACTTTTAAAAGTTAACTTCCAATTTTTGAAAGCTAACTTCCATTTCTTGGAAGCTAACTTCCATTTCTTGGAAGCTAACTTCCATTTCTTGGAAGCTAACTTCCAAGTTTTTGAACTTAACTTCCAATTTGGAAGCTAACTTCCAAAATGGAAATCATGAACTTTTGAAAGTATGAATGCCTCCTATCCGGGTTGCTTGAGAAGTTCACTTCCAATTTTTGTAAGTTCACTTCCAATTTGGAAATTATGAACGTTGGAAGTTTTGAACCTTGGAAAATATGAACGCCCCGCCACGACACAGAGTCGCGAGGTGGTGTCCAACCGGCCAATTGCCGACATCAGACCGGGCCGGCTCGCCGACCGACGAGCGGAGGTTTCCGCTGGGAAGCTGGATCCGTGGAAGGACCCAACAAGTTAAAATATTCCCACATATCGACACAGCCGTAATTTCGCCGATTGACTCATTTCTGAAGAGGCATCCCCATTTAGCTTCCCTACAGTAACCGTAGCTTATAACCAGCCAGGCTTTCCGGTATTGTCGGTTCGTTCAGGACATCACCGACCGCAGACATGGGCCGGTGGGGGTTAACCTTCGCAGTGCGACCACTGGCGCGCTGCATTACTTTCACAGCGACGTTATATAGCCGAACGTCGCCTGTCGCCGACCCAGTGAAGCCGTCCATGTGGTGCTTGTCTCGTGTGTTACAAGCAGGCGCTGACGAAATGGCTCAAATATTCGCTGGTATGAGCCGCAGGCGATCCATACCCGCCAGTATTACCCGCCAGTATTACCCGCCAGTATTGCCCGCCAGGACTGCTGCAGATGGACTGCCAATATGCTCCTCCGTCCCCTGCCTGTGCCGTCAGAGTCCGATCCACTGAGGCTACGCTACCGCTGACTGGATTTGTTCTAGGATCTCGTCACTAAGTCTCGTGTCCTGAAAGATCTTTATGAAAATGCTATCATAAGTCGTTATTTATGAACGCTCGTTCGATACCGGTGAGGTTTAAGTAGTGCATATTGAATGTTCTAAGTTCCATTATAGAGGAGGGTACAGTATAGATCTTTCGATGTGTCTTTGCATCTAGCATTACAAGTCCAGGTGTTGCATAGATAGACCATATCTGGAGCGAATTACTTCCCTTTTGAAAAGTTATCCCTTGCTGCAGAATCCTGAGACATAATGTAAATATTATACTGGGTGCATGCATGCATTTATAGATATATGAGACAAGCGAGACCGAGACACCGATAGACCGAGAGAGAGAGAGAGAGAGAGAGAGAGAGAGAGAGAGAGAGAGAGAGAGGGGGAGAGAGAGAGAGAGAAGGAGAGAGAGAGAGAGAGAGAGAGAAAGAGAGAGAGAGAGAGAGAGAAGGAGAGAGAGAGAGAGAAGGAGAGAGAGAGAGAGAAGGAGAGAGAGAGAGAGAGAGAGAGAGAGAGAGAGAGAGAGAGAGAGAGAGAGAGAGAGAGAGAGAGAGAGAGAGAGAGAGAGAGAGAGAGAGAGAGAGAGAGAGAGAGAGAGAGAGAGAGAGAGAGAGAGAGAGAGAGAGAGAGAGAGAGAGAGAGAGAGAGAGAGAGAGAGAGAGAGAGAGAGAGAGAGATAGAGATAGAGAAAGAGAGAGAGAGAGAGAGAGAGAGAGAGAGAGAGAGAGAGAGAGAGAGAGAGAGAGAGAGAGAGAGAGAGAGAGAGAGAGAGAGAGAGAGAGAGAGAGAGAGAGAGAGAGAGAGAGAGAGAGAGAGAGAGAGAGAGAGAGAGAGAGAGAGAGAGAGAGAGAGAGAGAGAGAGAAAGAGAAAGAGAGAGAGAGAATTGGCGCTGCATGACCACTCCAGTTGATGCGCCCCGAAGCCCCAGTAAAGTAAGAGAGAGAAAACGAGAGAGAGAGAGAGAGAGAGGGAGAGAGGGAAAGAGAGACCGAAAGAGAATGAGAGGAGAGAAAGTGGGGAGAGACATACAGAGAGATAGAGGCAGAAAGAAATAGGAAGGAGTCTAGTAAGAGGAAATGGATGAGGAAGAGACAGAGACGGGGAAGCTTGGGGACTGGGGTAAGGGCAACGGAAAGGGAAGGAGAAAGAGAAGGTAGAGATAGAGGGAGAGAATCGGCTCTCTATCTCTCAAATGTTGCATATCGCTGGCCATATCAGCTGGGATGATGCTGAATGCTGACCGTACTCTAACCCAAATCTGTGAAAAGTGTCTGGGAGGAGAAGAGAAGCCTGAGATTGTGGCCTTCCCTTCGAGCTACTTGCGAGTCAGCCTAGAATATAGTTTTGTGTTTTCCTTTCCTTTGTTATTTGTTTGGCGATGTCCCCATCCGATGACATACAAAGACGGTCAGGCGTTCATGCCGGTTTCCACAATCGTACTATAACCCAAATCTGCTGAAAAACCTGCATTCGGTAGAACAGTGGACCTCTCGTTCATTTTATTTTAGACTTAGCCCAACAAGTATTCATTAAAAAAATAATTATGTACGTATTCAAAGTGATATTCAATTCCTCCAGGTGCAACATATTATGTGGGCAAATATGCTGTAGTGGTGAACCCACCGTATGGATATAATCTCATTTTACGATCAAAGTAAGTTGATTTTAATGAAAACTATAAGTTGAGGCTCTACCTCGTATTGCACAAGCACACACCCTGCGGGCAATTTTAGTTCATTTATAAATTCTAGCCCTTACAATTGAGTTGCATTATTTTCCTCTGCTCAGGTAACCTGACTTCACGTAAAATGCAACTTTTGTGTTTGCAGACATAGGCATCTGAAATAAAGATATAGTTGCAAGAAACTGCTACTGAATTGCAATGTGTAAAATTTTACCGACATACTCAGTAGTGCAATCGAACAATATTTCTGACAAGTTGTGCGTGCACAAAGTTGCGAAAGATCCATACGCTCCGATTTGGTTCCCCAGTGTCATCAGCTTTCGCAGTCAGCTATGGCCGTCCAACCATGCCAGATTCAGAGTTGCTATTCATAGTTGGCTATGTTAAGTGCCAGTGATTCTGAAGCATATCTAGATGCATATTTTATCGAACAAAAGCAGCATTGGAACAGGAGACTGGACTCAGAATTCAAGTGTGGGCATCGTCTAGGTGCCAATGGGCATCGTCACTGAACTCAGTGGCGTGCCATTCAGTATAGTTGATGGACTTTGCTCACAACTTGCAAGGGAGAACGAGGAGGCTTTTGAGGATTCACAATGGCAACCATCGCCAGGTTCAATCCAAGGCTTAATGTAGAATGAAAGTGTTAACGACACAAGGCAGTCCATAATAGCGTCGTATTGGGCCGTACTCCATCGTAGGTTTTAAATTGGGTCACCGCCGAAACCGGTGAGACAAACCGGCTGCAGCTCTGCAGGGACCATGCTAAGGGTCATGAACATCTTTGCTTCATGCATTTAGTCAGGAACAAAACAAATTATGGAGATCATTAGGTCTAAGTGTTAAGATACAGAAAATCGCCAAGTTGAGAAATGAGGCGAGAAAGAATGTGTCACCATCTGATACACTTGGTACCGGCTTTGGGCCGTGTGCTCATTCGCCTATCACTGCATACCCTGTTGGGACAAACGCTGTGTGGCTTTTGCATAGCATTAAATCACAAGTAAGCACATAATTCGAATGTCGAATTCGAATATCTCGCCGCGTATTTTCTCGTGATTCCACGAAAGACGCACGGCTCTGTATAGCACAGCACGGTGCCGCCCAGTAAACGAGGCACTGGTGGGTCGGGGCCGTGATCTCCTCCCGCTCAGACTCTGGAAATGACATCATGTGTTGTTCATCCTTGTTCCTCACGCTCCGAGTCCGGGGTTGCTGATCTGGGGTAGGATAATTTTCAACATAGAGCAGGTTCATCATCTGACTTTTAGTATGGCAGATCAAAGTTGTGTTATATATTGTAATCCTATCTGCAATCATCCACAATAATGAATTGCAGTGAAATTATCCACCCGTTAAACTGGGAATTGCTGCAATTAAATATAATTCATTTTACAATTTGTATCAGGATACCCGACTCTAACTGAACTGTCCACAAGTGTATCTTGCACAAGTGTGCCACAAGTGTATTTTGCTATCTCCCCTGATACTCGCACTCTCATTGGTGGTTCTAGTTTTTGGTGCTTAAAACAACTACCGCATGAAAATGATATGTGCGTACGATGGTTCATGCAGAGAAATTCGAAAGACCCGGATGCTTGGCCGTTGTATGGACACAGCCCAAAGCACAGCTACGCCTATAGTCCGCAAATAATATGTAGGATGCAGGCGCAATTCTGGAGACAGTCGCTTGATTTGCCACCACGCACTTGCCACGCTTTGACACCACGATTTGCCACGCAACGCACAACAAAATGTTTGGACAGGTGTTGATGACATATCTCCACGTTCCACTGGTGTCTGCATGAGTTTGTAATCACGATAATATCACATGGTGTAAGCTGATTAATACAATACATTTCCTATGGACACAAAGAAGTCCCTTAGACAAAGTAGTGTGTACACAAAGACCTAATGGTTCAGGGTGAAAATGATGCTGGAGGTCAAGCCCACCTCCAGTTTTATGGAAAGTCTCATCCCTGACCTCAAGGCTTCATTTCAGCTTTAATTATCTTAATATCCAATTCAAACAAGTCCGTTGATTAATAACTGCTCTGATCAATTTAGTTGCAACCATTATATTTATAGGTTGCAGCATTCAAAATGTGCACAGTCCTGGTAAGTATGATGTTGAACTTAACGCTCAATGTTCAGCTCTGGTGTCATTAAGAACAGCTTGAAATGAATAAGTAAAGGCAGTATGATAGTACTATTTATCTAGTTTTGATTAAAGCCATTGTTCTTTACCTTGATGATAATGGTCAGTTTTGAAATGTATGTTAATGTAATAAATTGTTGCAGCTACAGGTGAAACAGTGAACACTGGTGGAGTTTCCTAATGCCTTATGGTTAAGGGTGGAAACATGGGGAGGTTCAACCTAACCTAACCTTATGTAACCTAGCCAAGATTAACCACTACTTATCTTGTTCAACCATGACCTTTAACAAATACGAACTCAAACTAATAAATATGCAACTCCTTAACTGAAACGTGCACAGTAAAGTCTGCACCCTTATAAAAACTGGTTGGCTGTGGCACAGCTTTACTCTAGATTAATATTACTCCTAAAATAACTACTAATATAATCCTAATGAAGCCTATAGAACCTCTATAATTACAACAGTTTGAACACCAGAATCTAACTGGTCTCGCACAACCAGTTTGTTCTAGTTCAAGCACGAAGTCAAAAGCCCAGATTTAACTGGAATTAAATTTATGTACAACAATTTAAGCTCACTACCTTAATTTAACACGAAAAGAAAACACAAACTTATCCTTCTAACTATCCCCTCAACAGAAACCTAAGTCACATGGATGCGTCACCCGTCTATAATGTGCCCACGTGGCGCCACTGTCGATAATTCTAGAAGCCCAGAGTAACTAAGATTGTCAGCAATCTAACAACTTAAACAATCTAACCTTCTTACTTAGCCTAACACCTACAATAGAACAAATCCTTCCTCCACTAACCACATGTGCCCATCCTTTTCCTCACCAGTCTTCCCTCGTGCAGAGCGGAGCAAGCACGTCCGGACGCGACGAGAGCAAAGCAGCGAGTGGAACAGACAAGATTGCAATTTGGCCAGTTAAGTGGCAAAGTCACTGCCACAAAACATTACCATTTTTCCCCTTAGCAGAGGCAGAGTGCTATCCGCTAGAGATGCATTACGTTAAAGAAAGGGTTACGTTAATCCGGCTTATGTGGCATCCGGCATTACCACGCGATAGCCAATATTTAAGGTATACGAAACTAAGCGAACATCCTCATCCAACTAACAAGAGATGGATTTCAGCACCAATTTTCACTCAATTTTCCCTGTGTAGAAAGGCATGCTCAGATACCGGCGATTGGCCTTCCTGAGCGCCTCGCGCAATAGCATAATCTAGTGGAATTTTGAACCGGTTGTCTGGCATTTTGAACGTCCCGGTGTAGGGGGATACTTTCAGTGGGCATTAGTGCTACGATAATGTGTTTCATTCAGCCATGCTATGCGAGAGGTGGCACTTGACAGTGAAGTGGGCCGACCAATTTAAGAAACCAGCTGTATATACCAAGATATCTTGAAGCTAATTATGATCATCATGCGCGCAGCAAGAATTTCCGTTAGAAAGAGGCTAACCAATGCTAAAGAAACGGGTAAAATTTGGTCCTGAGTAGAACTCAATGGGAAAATGAAGAATTTGGGCTTGAAGGGAGTATTTGTATTTGCTCTCTTTCTGCCTCCCCTGGATGCGCCAGGGGTCATACAGTTCTTGAAATGCAAACGCTAGGTTTCATTAAAGTTCGAATATCTGTGGTCTCGTATTTACCGAATTTATCGGGAAAGTGAGTTAGGGGGAGGTGATATTGAGAGGTGTACCGGGCCATCAAGGTCATTTGCGCCGCCTTTAAAGCAATTGTGTTTTGCAAGCAAAGCTAAGGAAAGTGTACATTTACGTTAAGGGTGTTTTACGTTAGAGTGTATGTAGCGTTAAGGTGCTGCCGGCAGAGCTGGGTGGGAGACGTCTTCCGGATGTCTAAATGCTGTTAGTTTTACTCTACTCCTCCGCAAGATAATTTGTAGCTGGGGTGGGAAGGGTGATTTTGAGAGTGGTGAGAAGGTTTATTTTGCCAGGGCGCCGGCATTAACCTACTCTTATTGAAGAGCACCGAGGGGTCTTTACCGTGCGGACAAGGAGGTAAGTGTCCAAAGCGCCTATCACGCCGGCCGCCGCGTGTTAGTTGTCAGTAGTGGGTTAGTCGGAATATGCTTGCAAACGGTGTTGTCAGTGATAGTGATGTTATTACGGTGTTTGGTAATTCGGCTCATCTACGTTCGCTGTACTTCTGGGTAGCGGATTTACGTTATGAATTGTAAGGCAACTCAACACATCTACGTCCGATGGCTTCTTTGGGTAATCTTTTTACGCTATGTTAAGTTTTTAGAGCAAGTCGGCTCATCTTCGTCCGACGGCACCGCTAGGTAACCATTTATTTCGAATTGGAAAGTGAATCGGCTCATGTACGTCCAGTGTCATTCGGCGATGGCTATCTACGTTATACTACAAGTGCATCGCGGGCATGCATTACGTGTTGAAGCGAGTATTGGTGGTGTGGTGTCTACAATGCTCGTGCTAGTTGTGTGGCGTACAGATACTCAAACAGCAATTGAAGGACTGGGTGCTTGTCACCCAGAGGCGATGGAAGCGACAGAGTGATGCCCTCTTCTTGGCAGAAGGCCTTACGTGGTTGTCTTTGAACGTTAAAGCTTCTACAATCTAGCAGGATGTGGTCTATGCATAATGTGGTGTTGCAGGTGTCGCAGTGAGGTGTTATATATTGGTCATCTTCTAGTTGAGGCTGTGTTAGTATTGTGCAACCAGTTCTAAGTCTAGTCATGATGGCTTCCTTTTAACGGTGGAATTGACTTAATGTGTTCCATGTGCCTACCTATTCCATGTGCTTATTGATTTAATGTGTTCCATGTTCCGTGTTCCATGATTTAATGTGTTCCATGTTTTCCATGTGCCATGTGGTTTGATTTTGTGGATGTGGTTGGATTTGTGTTGAGTAGAGTTGTGTTGTGTCCATGTTTTCTGGCCATGCCGACGCAGGTGGCGGTGTAGGAGTGTTTTGTAATAGTCTACTGAATATTTTATGCTGGGGTAAGTATTAATTGATAAGGCTTGCTAAGCTAGCCGATCTGCTTCCTGGTTTCCAGGGATGCTGATGTGGCCCGGTATGCGGAGGAAGGAAAAATTGTCTACGTTACGGGCCACGATTTATTGGATTTTGTTAATAACTGGATGTGGACAGTCGTGGGTGTTGCTAATTGACTGAAGGACGGATTTGGAATCTGAGCAAATTACTACGTTTCTAGTTTTACCCCTCATGAGAATGGAGATAGCGGCCAAAATAGCTTGTGTTTCAGCGGAGCAGATGGAATAGTTGTCAGGAAAACGATTGGAAAGCCTCAGGCCTGGTCCAGTGATGCCGATGCCTACTTTGACCTCGTGTTTCAACCTATCCGTGCATACAAGTGTTTTGTGATTGTTGTCATCGACGAATTTGTAGTGAGCGAGGAAGAGCGTGAGGATCATACCCCTTTCTACTATGAGTCATCTACCTGTGCACAAGCTGAGTGTGGGAGATGGGAGCAGCAGACCACCTCTCAAGGCTAGAGCTTTGTGGATCCGCTTCTGCCGACACGGAGGGGGACGGGCAGGGTCCACTTGTTTGCCTCTGGAACAGTCGGTGACAGGGCCGTCGTTTTACACTTACACTGTGCCACTTACTGGGGACATTGGATTCTCAAATGTTTATTCCCACAATATTTTCTAACACTCAGTATGAGACCTTGCCGAGTTGCCGGACCCGATGTTTGGGAACCTCTCAGCTTATGCAAACTTTGCCCGAGCTGTTCCATGAAGCGTTGCACGTGGTTAGTGGCATTGGTTCTATTCGTCTAAATTACATTTCCTGTGATACGTGTCGCTTTCTATATCTTTGAGAGGGTATGTCCCCCAATGCTGCTTCGTTCCCAATGTCTTCCAAATTTAAAATATAATCACATTGAGGTATTCCCCATTGTTTAGTGCCTCATAGATAGCATCTGCATTTCCCCTCCCCTCCCCCAATCGATTTGCAGTGGGCTGACATGAATTGCATGTTGATGCGTTCACCAAATCGTCCCAGTCTCCTCTACACATCCATTGCGCTTCACATTCACCAAACACCATCAAAAGAGGTAAATGTGTTCACCGAATAGCATTCTGAGGGATAAATGTGTTCACCGAACACTATCAAGAGAGATACATGTGTCCACGGAATACCACCTTGATATGTAAATGTTTCAACGGAACACCATCTTGAGGGGTAAATGCTTCCACCGAACACTATCAAGATAGGTAATTATGTCCAAATAACACCATCAATAGCGGTAAATGTTTCCACGGAACACCATCACGAGAGGTAAATGTTTCCACGGAACCCTGTGAGGCATGAGCTCGATGACAACGCGAAGGCTATTCCCAAAAATGAATCTCATTTGAATCCAGGGCTCCTACGAAGCTGACGGCCAGGATATATTTTCACCGTCAATTCGTCTGATCTCACTGAAAACGATGAGTGCCGTGTGTGAAACAGAAGCAGTATTTCAGGATATTTTGTCATGACGTTTCGTCATCGTGATTTCGAAGCAACGAAATCACGATTGATAAGCGGGGCTGTTCATACCTTCTTTAAGAAGTGCCAGGAATACTTTTTCTCTTTCGCGAACGGCATATTTTTGCAGTAAAGTTCCGAAAGAACTAAACAAAAGTATAAACTGCATAAAAATGACGTAAAATCACGCTAGGAAGAATAGATTAGTAGGTTTCCTGGTTTGTTACACTGGAACCTACGAATATACGACAATTTTGCGTTACATTCGTTATTCGTAGGTTTTTAGTTAGGTGAAACAGAGCCCAGGCCTGGTGTCCATCCAGCTCGTCCCCGGCCAGCGGAGGCCCGGTCGGCAGCAGACTGACACCCCTGTCTGGCCAGGTCTGACGTCCATCCAGCACGTCCCCGGCCAGCGGAGGCCCGGTCGGCAGCAGACTGACACCCCTGTCTGGCCAGGTCTGACGTCCATCCAGCTCGACCCCGGCCAGCGGAGGCCCGGTCGGCAGCAGACTGACACCCCTGTCTGGCCAGGTCTGACGTCCATCCAGCTCGTACCCGGCCAGCGGAGGCCCGGTCGGCAGCAGACTGACACCCCTGTCTGGCCAGGTCTGACGTCCATCCAGCTCGTCCCCGGGCAGCGGAGGCCCGGTCGGCAGCAGACTGACACCCCTGTCTGGCCAGGTCTGACGTCCATCCAGCACGTCCCCGGCCAGTGGAGGCCCGGTCGGCGGCAGACTAACACCCCTGTCTGGCCAGGTCTGGTGTCCATCCAGCCCGTCCCCGGCCAGTGGAGGCCCGGTCGGCGGCAGACTGACACCCCTGTCTGGCCAGGTCTGGTGTCCATCCAGCCCATCCCCGGCCAGCGGAGGCCCGGTCGGCGGCAGGCTAACACTCCTGTCTGGCCAGGTCTGGTGTCCATCCAGCCCGTCCCCGGCCAGTGGAGGCCCGGTCGGCAGCAGACTGACACCCCTGTCTGGCCAGGTCGGACGTCCATCCAGCTCGTCCCCGGCCAGCGGAGGCCCGGTCGGCAGCAGACTAACACCCCTGTCTGGCCAGGTCTGGTGTCCATCCAGCTGGTCGGCATTGCCGTCTGGCTGATCGTGGAGCACCCGTCCACGGCGGAGGTGTACCCCAACCGGCGCACGACCGTGCTCACCTGCGGCATCAGCAGCCTCGCCCAGGTCGTCTCCCTCGGCTACAACATGGTCATGATTGTCTCCTGCACCTGGTACGCCTTCAAAACGCGCAAGATCCCTGAAAACTTCAACGAGGCCAAGTACATCGGCTTCACCATGTACAGCACGTGCATCGTATGGCTCGCCTTCGTACCCATCTACTTCACTACGCACAATGACTACAGGGTAGGTGCAATCCCTCCCCCATCCTAGATAGTTCTTGATGTGGTGTTGCAACATTAAACATGCTGCTCATGTTGAGCCAGAGAGTGCCAGTGACGAGATAACAGTTTGCTATACTTCACTGGACACACAACGGCTGCCAAACCGAAGCAGACGGTTGTGAGACCGCCACCTGCAGACGGCTGTGAGGCCACCACCTGCAGACGGATGTGAGGCCACCACCTGCAGACGGCTGTGAGGCCACCACCTGCAGACGGCTGTGAGGCCATCACCTGCAGACGGCTGTGAGGCCACCACCTGTAGACGGCTGTGAGACCACCACCTGCAGACGGCTGTGAGGCCACCACCTGCAGTTCTGCACAATTTCTTGTTTGCTCGCAGCGAAGCTCTTGCATCGGGATGGATGAGCTGCTTCGTCGTCGTCACATGTTCTTTTGTTTGGTGCGTGTCGGCAGTCACAGTTACTGCTCGCCGTGGCCTTGTTAGACGGCTAAATTCCCGCGCAGAGCGGGAGGCGATTAATCTTACTGGTCGGTTGAATGCAGCAAGGACGACTCGGCGTGCCGGAGGCTGACAAATGTATCACCTCTCGTCGTCGGGACACTGCCACATATGTCAGCTGACAGATTGCAATGCATGCCTCTTGATGTTTACCTTACTCTGGAGACCCGAGACAACCTCACAAAGCAGCACTGAAGACAGTACAGTGCCGGCTGTCGGGCCCTGTATCTGCCTCCTCGCAGAGCAGTACTGAAGACAGTACCGTGCCGGCTGTCGGGCCCTGTATCTGCCTCCTCGCAGAGCAGTACTGAAGACAGTACCGTGCCGGCTGTCGGGCCCTGTATCTGCCTCCTCGCAGAGCAGTACTGAAGACAGTACCGTGCCGGCTGTCGGGCCCTGTATCTCTGCCTCCTCACAGAGCAGTACTGAAGACAGTGCAGTACAGTGCCGGCTGTCGGGCCCTGTATCTCTGCCTCGTCACAGAGCAGTACTGAAGACAGTGCAGTACAGTGCCGGCTGTTAGGCCCTGTATCTCTGCCTCCTCACAGAGCAGTACTGAAGACAGTGCAGTACAGTGCCGGCTGTCGGGCCCTGTATCTCTGCCTCGTCACAGAGCAGTACTGAAGACAGTGCAGTACCGTGCCGGCTGTCGGGCCCTGTATCTCTGCCTCCTCACAGAGCAGTGCTGAAGACAGTGCAGTACAGTGCCGGCTGTCGGGCCCTGTATCTCTGCCTCGTCACAGAGCAGTACTGAAGACAGTGCAGTACAGTGCCGGCTGTCGGGCCCTGTATCTCTGCCTCCTCACAGAGCAGTGCTGAAGACAGTGCAGTACAGTGCCGGCTGTCGGGCCCTGTATCTCTGCCTCGTCACAGAGCAGTACTGAAGACAGTGCAGTACCGTGCCGGCTGTCGGGCCCTGTATCTCTGCCTCCTCACAGAGCAGTACTGAAGACAGTGCAGTACCGTGCCGGCTGTCGGGCCCTGTATCTCTGCCTCCTCACAGAGCAGTGCTGAAGACAGTGCAGTACAGTGCCGGCTGTCGGGCCTCCTGAGGGCCTCCTCCTGTAACAAAACTGTGCACTTGTGTCAAAACACTTGGGGCGTGACATTGACGCCTTGGCCAAAGTTCGGCAAAGTTGGCAGCCCTCGAACTGCGGTGGCGCCCAGCGTTACTGCTGATGTGAGTTGTCAGTCTGCGCTGGGGTCTGGAGCGACGCATTGGAATCGCTGTTGCCTAGAGCGTCACACTGGACAGCCCACACCCAGTCGACACTCAACCCACACTCAGCCGACACTCAGCCGACACTCAGCCGACGTCAGCCGACACTCAACCCACACTCAGTCGACACTTAACCCACACTCAGCCGACACTCAGCCGACACTCAGCCGACATCAGCCGACATTCAGCCGACACTCAACCCACACTCAGCCGACACTCAGCCGACACTCAACCCACACTCAGCCTACACTCAGTCCACACTCAGCCCACACCCAGTCCCATGGAACGTCTGTCAGTACAGTCTACACTCAGCCGACACTCAGCCGACACTCAGCCCACACTCAGCCTACACTCAGTCCACACTCAGCCCACACCCAGTCCCATGGAACGTCTGTCAGTACAGTCCACACTCAGCCGACACTCAGCCGACACTCAGCCGACACTCAGCCCACACTCAGTCCCATGGAACGTCTGTCAGGACAGTCCACACTCAGTCCACATTCAGCACACTCTCAGTCCATATATCAGGCCCTTCAAAATCGCTGCAACTTTCCCACGTGGTCGGCCTTGACTCGATAACTACATCTCCACCTCCGAACTTCCTCGCATGCATTACTTTGGCTAATGGAAAAATAACATCACAAAGATACCAAGCTAACTCTATGAAGTAGTGCCTTAAAATGATCATCAATGCTCCTTGATTTTCGACTGTACTGCTGAAGTGTCCGCATCTTTGGTTTTGAAGTTAGAGATGATGTCAGGTATTTCTCCAATAATGTTGAATTCTCCATTGGGTGTATCATTGAACCCTTTGGGACGTATTTGGCAGGACGACTCAGGAGCATCTGTAACACGACAAGTAAGCGTCACAGATCAATAAAAGATATATTTTGAAGGGGCCTGGTTATGGGCTCACTGTGGGCTGAGCGTTGGCTGTCGTAAAACACGTAGTCATGGATGTCAATTCGCATCATTCATGTATAAACATGTTTGTTTCACCCAGAAATTGCTGAACAGCACAGGAAGCTGCCTAAATACCTAATTAGATGCATTCTGCTGTCGTTTGAGATGAGCTAAGCCGACATACTGGAGCTGCAGTGTAAGAATTTGAAGGAACGGAAAGGACTCGTGCGACCGTTGACCTTGCGAAGGAAGGATGGGGTAAGCACACCTGATATTTTGTTTTCTTAATGCACACGAACTATTCAACTCATTACACATTATAGCTCCAATCGTAGCATCCTAGCAGTGGCTGGTCTGTGTTGCCCTGGTGGAAGCTCATAGGGTTTGCAGTGGTTATGTTTTTTATACATTTAATCCGTCATTTGTATATTTATATTTTATAAATTTAATCAGAGTTCTTGTTGGGGTGGCTTTATGAACCAGGGTCCTATTGCTAAGCAGAGCTTGTTGCGTGAACCCTGGCCCCACCACCCGATCCATGAATTCCAGTTCAACGGCAGAATTTTGACCGAAAGTTTATCGTGCCGTCAGCGCACCGACACGGCCGTCCGGTAGCTCGTCCCCAGCCTTATCGGGCCAGGTGCCAACTGACCTTCCCAGCCGTAGCGCGCGTAGCGGCTCGAACCCTGTGTTGCCAGGACAGTGGAGACCAGTGCAGGCCAGCGCTCTAGCCAACTGAGCTACCGGGGCGACTCAAATGTTACCATCCCCTGCAAATGTATACACCCACTTGCCAAAGGTGGCCTTCTGCCCCACATCGAGCCAGATTTGAGAATGGCACTTGCTAATGTGTCCTTGTTTTTTTGTTTCTTTTCGTCTTCTTTGCTCTTAGTGTCTTCGTCTCTTAGTCTCGGCACCTAACCAAAAACCAGTTTCAGAATACCGTGTGTATTTACCCCAGTACCGTGTGCCACTATGTAACTACCACGATGCCGTGTGGCACCATGTACTTACCATGGTACAGTGTGTTGCGGTGTAATTACCAACTGTGCGGTGTGTCACGGTGTAATTACCAACGGTGCGGTGTGTCACGGTGTAATTAGCAACGGTGCGGTGTGTCACGGTGTAATTATCTGGTGCAGTGTGCTGCAATTTAATTACCCGGATGACTCACGGGTGGCTCACGGGTGGCTCACGGGTGACTCACGGGTGGCTCACGGGTGGCTCACGGGTGACTCACGGGTGACTCACGGGTGACTCACGGGTGACTCACGGGTGACTCACGGGTGACTCACGGGTGACTCACGGGTGACTCACGGGTGACTCACGGGTGACTCACGGGTGACTCACGGGTGACTCACGGGTGACTCACGGGTGACTCACGGGTGACTCACGGGTGACTCACGGGTGACCCACGGGTGACCCACGGGTGACTCACGGCGCCACGGCGTACTTACTCCGGTGGCGTATGCCATGGTGTACTTAGCCGAGTCTTGTGCATCATGATGTACTTAAATCAATCTTGTGAGTAACGGTGTAATTACCCCGATGCCATTTTTAGTGTGGGTACCCCGCTCCTTGTCTTATGTTGTGCTTATTCCAGTATAGCACTTCACGTTGTACTTATCCCGGTATCTTGTGTCACCATGCAATTACCCCGAAGCCGTGTGCCTATACGTAATTCCCCCTGTACCATGCGGTATTGTGTAATTTCCCCGATACCGTCTCAGGGTGCAATTATCTTGCCCCGTGACTCACGGTGTAAGTATTTCGATGTATTGTAAGTGTCGTGTATCATGATGTAATTACGTCGGTTATATTTCCATGGTGTAGTTTCCCCGATACCGTGTGTCGCGGTATAGGTATCCCGGCGCCGTATTTCACGGTATAATTATCCCTATGCAGTGTGTCACGGGGTAGCTATCCCGGCGCCGTATTTCACGGTGTAATTACCCCTGGGCTGTTGGTCACGGCATAGCTATGCCGTCGCCGTAGTTCAAGGTGTAACTACCCCTATGCCGTGTGCCACGATGTAACTGAACTGTAAGGGGCAGTCTGTAGCAGGGGCATCATATGCCCAGGTGGTCACAGGCCACCATGTAACTGTAGCTTCCCCTGCTGTGGAGGTGGCAGGGAGATCTGAAGAGATAAGTATTCCTAGTGAACAGAATATTTCTAGTTGTAGCGCACAGGAGGGGCAGTGGTTTAAAGTCAGGGGGGTGGAGGATTTGGAGGAGTGAGCCTAAGCAAGGGAGCAGTGAGTGGCAGGTGGTAGGAGTGGGAAGCAACCTAGTGAAGCAGCTCAACAGGCAGGAGTAATAACATCCAATAGGTTCCAGGCACTGGAGGACTGCCCGCAGGACAGTGATAGCAGTGATAGCAGCAAGGAGACTGTGCTGGTGGTAGGAGACTCTCGGGTGCGGCATTTAGATAGAGTTTTCTGTAAAGGTAGGAGAGGCAGGAGGTGCATCACCAGGCCTGGTGCCAAGGTTAGAGACCTGGTCCCAGTGGTGGCACAGGCCACCAGTGAGGACCAGTTTAGTACAGTTATAGTGCAGGTAGGAGTGAACAACGTAGGTCCTGCTAGGAGTGAGGAGCTGCTGCAGGACTACAGGGCCCTTCTGGCCATCCTGAAGCAGAGCAAAAGCAGAGTTATTGTGACAGCTATTCTGCCCAGGGCTGAAGTCTCCCCTGAGTGGAGCTCTAGGGCACTGGCAGCCAATGCCAGGGTGGGTAGGCTCTGCAATGAGTTAGGTTTGACCTTTGTTGATAAGTGGTGCAGGTTTTATGGTTCATGGGACCTCTATCAAAGGGATGGCCTGCACTTCTCCGAGAAGGGGGTGCAAGTGTTAAGTAAAGTGTATGAACATGTCCTTCAGGGAAACTAGATAATGGGGTGGGCAGGGAAGAAGTGGCATTACCATCTCATGAATATGCCAATAGTGACAGCATAGGCAATAGAACCTCACAGTCAGCAAATAGGGATGGCAGTAGATCAAGGGGGCAGAGTGGTAGCTCATCCAGAGATGATAGAGCTACTCAGCATGAAAAAACCAAAGATGGTTATGGAACATTTCTTAAGTGTATGATGCTTAATGCTCAGAGTATTCGATCCAAATTTGACGAGTTCAGGTGTTATGTTGCTGATGAGGAACCAGATTTTGTTTGCATTACTGAGGCATGGGTCAGTGAGGGATATTTTGGGGATAACTTGCAGGACTATGAGATCCAGGGATACAATATGTTTTCATGCAACAGGGGTCCAGCAGTGAAAGGGGGTGGTGTAATGCTCTATGTGAATAGCTTAGTCAGTTCTCAAAAAGTAGCAGATGGGGTAAAAAATGTGTCTGTGGAGTCCATTTGGCTTGATATTTCTGTGGGAAAAGGCAACAGCAATAAACTGAGAATAGGAGCTTTGTACCGATCAGGAACCTTGCCACATTCTCAGCAACTGGAGCTTGATAAGGTGATTTGTGAGGAAATCAGTAGAAACTTTCAGAGGAAATGCCTTATTCTTGGTGACTTTAATCTAAAAGGATATGAAAATGTTGGTGTTGGCTCCCCAGCATGTAAACTGTTTAGGAAATGCCTTGAAGAGGACCTGTTCTTACACCAGTTTGTAACAGAACCAACTAGGCAGGGCTCATTCTTGGACCTTGTCTTCTCGGATTTAAGTGATTTAGTTCAAGACTTGACTGTAGGAGAAACTCTGGGAAGAAGTGACCATAACATAGTGAGATTCAAGGCACATGTAGCAGGGACAATCAAGGATAATTTGGCAAAGGTTCCAAATTTTAACAGGGCAGACTTTGACTGCATGGGAGCAGCTTTAAGTGCCATAAAATGGGAAGAAGAATTTTCCGATTTAAATGCCTGTGAAATGTGGGAAAAGTTCAAATCTTACTTGAGGGAAATTCAGATTAGACATGTCCCCCAAAAGCAAAGGCACAAAGAAAGAGTGGGAAAGCCAGCATGGCTTACACCAGATTTGACAAAAGCAATTAAGGCTAAGAAAGATGCATTTAGAGTATTTAAGGAAGCTTCAAATATAGTAAATCTAAGGTTGTATCAAAAAGATAGAGACGCTGTGAAACAGAAAACCAGAGCAGCAAAGCGAGCAAAATAATTGGATTTGGCTAGGAACTGTAATGGGGACAGTAAAAAGTTCTTTAGTTTCTACAAGCTAAGTAAAGTTTCAAGCACAATTGGTCCACTGGAAGTAAATGGGATTATATTGAGTGAGGATAGTGAGATGGTTCAGGAATTGAGCAAGCAGTTTAAATCAGTGTTTACATTGCAGGATGTGACAAATCTGCCAACTGTGAACCACAGCCCAGCAACAGGTGATCAGTTACATGATGTTGATTTCATTGACAGTGATGTTGTTTTGAATTATGTCAGGAAAATAAAGCCAAACAAGGCAGCAGGACCTGATGGAATCTATGCTAGGGTATTGCGGGAAGCTGGAAAAGAATTGACAATTCCACTCTGTATAATATTTTGTAGATCAGTTTCACAAAATGAAATTCCAACCGATTGGAAAAGGGCAAATGTAGTTCCTATTTTCAAGAAAGGAGAAAGAGGGAAAGTTGAAAACTATAGGCCAGTAAGCCTCACATCACTAGTCTGCAAGGTACTTGAATCAATTATCAAGGATAAAATAGTTAGTTTTCTGGAAGGAAACAGAGTGATTCAAGATACTCAACATGGGTTTAGAAAAGGGCGATCGTGTCTCACAAATCTCTTGGACTTTTTAATTTTGCTACAGAACAATTTGATAAGGGAAATGAGGTTGATGTAGCATATCTTGACTTTAGCAAGGCCTTTGACAAGGTACCTCATAAACGGTTAATGATGCAGCTTCAGGCCCATGGTATTGTGGGTAACATCCTAAAATGGATAGGGTTGTGGCTTTCAGATAGACAGCAGAGAGTGATGCTAAATGGTACAAATTCATCGTGGCAAAATGTTCTTAGTGGAGTCCCCCAAGGGTCAGTACTGGGACCACTATTGTTCATTATGTTTGTAAATAACATTGAAAGTGGCCTAAGCAGTAAGGTTTTGAAATTTGCAGATGATTTGAAGGTCTTTAGGGCAATAACAGGGCACAATGAGCAGGTCTTGCTGCAGAAAGACTTAGACGAGCTTGTGAAGTGGTCCGAAAAATGGCAAATGAAATTTAATTTTGATAAGTGCAAAATCATGCATGTAGGTAGGCAGCATATCAAGGCTCCATACTTGATGGGTGGCCAAGTACTATCGGTGACTCAGCAGGAGAAGGACTTAGGTGTTATTTTTAACACAAAATTGGGGGCATCAGAACAGACCAAAGAAGCCAGGAAGAAGGCACTAAGAATGCTTGGGGCAATAAATAGGAATGTATCATACAAAAGTGAGGAAGTCATCAGTAAGCTTTATTGTGCATATGTCAGGCCACATCTGGAATATTGTGTACAAGCTTGGTCCCCTAGCTATGAAAACGATTGTTGGCTTTTAGAGAGAGTACAAAAGAGGGCAACAAAAATGGTGAATCGTATGGGCAACCTGGCATATGAGGAAAGATAGAAGGCTGAGAGGAGATCTCATCGAGGTCTTTAAACTTGTTCATGGTCAGGAACAGGGTTATCTCAGGGAACTGTTTGAATTTAACAGAAATGATGCAATTAGAGGTCATCAATTCAAAATTAAAGTTAATCACAGCAGGACAAGGTTAAGACAGTCCTTCTTCACCAACAGGGTAGTAGAACACTGGAACCAGCTGCCAGAAACCATTGTCAGTAGCAACACACTGAATATCTTTAAGAACAGCATAGACAATCATTATAAGAATAGGGGGCTTGTTTTTCTGTATTCCAGGGAGAGTTGATCAACACATTTGGTGGACAACTGGTTCAGTGTACAGAGTGCAACCAAGAAGGGCCCTTGTGGCTCATAGTTGCACTGATCTTTTATGTCTTTTATGTCTAACTATCCCGGCACCGTATTTCACGGTGTAATTACCCTTGTACCGTGTATCACGATGTGGCAATCCCGGCGCCGTATTTCACGGTGTAATTACCCCTGTACCGTTGGTTACGGTGTAGCTATCCTGGCGCCATATTTCACGGTGTAACTACCCCGATAACGTGTGAGGAAGTGTAGCTATCCCGGCGCCATATTTCACGGTGAAACTAGCCGGGTATCGTGTGTCACGGTGTAACTGCCACGATGCCGTGTGTGGCGGTGTAACTAACCCGGTGCCGTGTGTGACAGGTACAGCTGGCCAGCCTGTGCATCTGCGTCACAATCAGCGCCACCGTGGCGCTACTCTGTCTCTTCACGCCCAAAATCTACATCGTTGTCTTCCAGCCGTACAAAAACGTGCGGCAGACCTGCGTCGCCAACGCGGTGAGATTGTCGTGTGACGTCACCAACGTCGGGAGGTTTGGCGTTTCGTGTTTGGATTAAAGTTCCCTCGGCCAACTCCATTTCGAGACTTCGATGAAAGGCACGGAGAGCAAATATTGTGGAGGAAGCCGGCCAGGTTGCGGTGTGGAGCGGGACAGGATAATCGGGTGCGATTCTGAGCGAATGGATGTCAGGAGAGAGTCCTGTCTCTTATAACCCCCTGTCTCGTGGGACTTTTGACACCCTCCTCATAAGTTTTCGGTGATTGCGAGAAAACGGTGGTGCGCAGTGCCGCAAAATTTGCAGTGCCTTTTTTCATCCTTTCGTGTTCGAAATGAAAATTTCAACCTCAGGTCATGTAAGGTCATTGATCTAGCTCAGGCCAAAAATGACCACCTAAAACAATTGTCGAGGATCGAAAGCTCACACACATGAAGAAATACTGAAATGAACTTTATTACGTGGGTGCAATTAAGTATTGTCTCCAAAAGGTATATCCAAGATTTTTGTTTCAAGGCAGGTCAGTGACCTGAGGTCACCGCCAATTTTGGCCTATTTGGGACCAATTTTTATGATATGGTCTTGCAACGTTATTTTTTTTACCTTGGTATGCATGCAAAAGTATAAGAATTTCCTGATCCAACTTGATTGACTTCAGTCAAGGGCCCTGAGGTTAGGTCACAATAAAGTGAACAATGTAGGCTAAGCCTATTTAGATACGACCGTTTTTATGATTTAGTTAGAGTTGTCTTGGCCAAAATAGTGTCAAAATTGCATTGCACGACCTACAATACCCTAATATGCCGATATAAAATGTTTTCCAAACATCGATTTTTATCAAAACCCACATTGCTATTTTAAAATTATTCAATCATACAAATCACATCACTTTCGGACCCTATTCGTCGAGGGCTTTCCGATGGTACTCCGTTAGTGCAACACTTAGCTTAGAAGCTAGACTTTAATTATGTTTAGTCTTTTAGAACCTCGCCCCCCCTCCAGGCACGGGGTGTTAGGATCTGACCGCAGAGATGGCGCGGGATAGCCGGCGGCGGGCGGGATAGCCGGATAGCCGGATAGCGGGATAGCCGGCGGCGCGGGATAGCCGCACTTGCAAGGCGGCGGAATCTACGTGAGAATGCTCATGCGAGTTAGCTCGACCCGTCCCAAATTTTCTGTCGCGACCCATACTTGTAAAACCAAATCACGTTCGCTGGAAGTGGAAACGTCGCTGTCGTATGGATGTGCTGGGGGTGTGCCAAATGCCTCTCCCTCCTAATTTCCTGGTGGTGGCCCAACAAATAGCCTGTCTTTTGTATCGGACAAACAGGCAACTTCGAAGGGAAATATCCCCAGGGCATTATGTTGCCGGCCCTCCATTTCATTGGGCAGTTGACTGAGGGCAGCCCGCGCAGTGATCGATCGTGCAATGTGGCACGGTTCGAGAAGCGTTCCGCAGCTCTACTAACTGGCCGTCGATTTGACTGAAGAACAAATTTACTCAGCGATTTTGATCGTTGTACATACATCGTTACCGTCAGTACCGTTAGTAGTGATACTCAGTATCATTAGCAGTGGTGCGAAATATTCACGAGCTCGGGCGGGGCCCGAGTGAGTCTACTCCCGTATATATGGTGCACCCATCACCCGAGCGAGTATTCTCCCGTGTGTATGTAACCCAAGCTCATCACCCGAGCGAGTATTCTCCCGTGTGTATGTGGCACACAATCCCATCCGAACGTCCCGGCCCGGATGTCAATCTTTTAAACCGCAAAAGCCTTGTTTTCGCCACAGCGCTTCGCGTTTTAATTATTCCCATGGGATCTAGCTGTGCTCTTTCAAGCTGTGTTTTTACCTATTGTTATCCTAATATTCCTCACGAAGTGTTTGTAATCATTGTTCGGGAACAAAAACGCTTGCTGTGGAATTCCGCTGGCGGGCAACTTTGGACAGCGTTCCACGTTGCAATGAAGCGTTTCAAGTTCTATTTGTTTACTCAGAGCCGGATCTGGTCTTTTTATATGGAGATTTACCGACTCGCATCACCGTATTTCTCTTGAAGTGCCCTCAATCTGTGCTTAATGAAAAGAGAGAGAGTTTGCGGCGGCAGTCCCGCGGGCGGGACGCTTGCCATGCACACCGCAGCCGGAACTTGCTAACCTAATCAGATTACAAATAGGAAAATTGACCGATTTCCATTCTAGGGTCTCGAGTTCAATTACAGAGAGAGCTGGCGCTTTTTATGTCTGCCTTTAGTGTGGCAATCTGTTGAATATATGTCGTCCCGGTCCGGAGTCATTTCACCATTTTCATGCATGCTTGCAGGTGCATGACTGAATATATATCCATGACAAGACGCATACGACTGAAATACATGAAGATTCGACTGCACTGTATTTTTATAATTTGCTCTCTCTCATCCATCACCCCTAATGGGAGCAATAATACTGGTCTATTTTTTAAGCATGATGCTTGCGGATCTGGTGGATAACATTGGTGTCAAATTCAAATGATTGTTATAAGAAATGAACTGTTGGGGAATCATGTAAATGAAATGCTATTTGTGATTCTAAACTAACGAAGCATAACTTTTCCTATCACTGAGATAGGCTGGCCTGGCATAATCACGTATTCGTGGAAGCTGATGGAGGAGACAGACACGCATAATATCATTGTCCTATTTGCAAGTTATAAGCTCCAAAGGCAGAAACGGCAGAATAAACGAGAGAGAGAGAGAGAGACAGAGAGAGAGAGAGACAGAGAGAGAGAGAGAGAGAGAGAGAGAGAGAGAGAGAGAGAGAGAGAGAGAGAGAGAGAGAGAGAGAGAGAGAGAGAGAGAGAGAGAGAGAGAGAGAGGAGAGAGAGAGAGAGAGAGAAGATTGCGGGAAGGTGGGAGATAGCTAAATATAGTGGAGATGTTGTGGACTATTAGGTCAAAAATATGGTGATATTTACAGCACGAATGAGACGTCACTGGGAACACAAACAGGAGCGGGGACGGAGACAGGGAAGTCCGCAGGATGAGTTAAATGCCATGTACGAGATGCTATGAGTGTACGGGACTATATCATAACATCCAATGTTCATTTTGTACCAAAGTTCATAACGTTTGTTTGTTTGTTTGTTTGTTGGTTTGTTTTTGTGATTGGCACAAAAGACCAAGTTGGTCTTAAATCGAGGTGCCTCCCGCAACAACGTCTTCAACCAATACAACTCTTGACCACCGACACGGTGCGACAATCGCTACCCGCCCCCGCCAGCACGCCCCATCGCCACACAAAGAATGCACTCAATTGTGTAGTACCCAACACTATGCCTGCACCCGGTAGCACCTGGTTAGTTCCGAAGCTCCTGGTAGCTCCTGGTAACGTCCAAAGCTCACAACGTTCAAGGATCATAACGTCCAAAATGAGAGACAGGGTCCAAAAAAGTCCAAAATGTCTCGGATAAGGTGCACTCACAATGTCCAAAGATCACAGCGTCCAAGGATCACAACCTCCAAAACTGGCTTCAGAGGGAGCGTTCATAACGTCCAAGGTTCATTTAGTTCTAAAGTTCATAACGTCCAAAAATAGTTCCTCAGTTGTCCGCTAGAGGAGCCAGCGAAGCACTGGCAGTGAAATCGTGGGGCTGTATCTCAGTTTTCTGTCAACAGGTAGCGCAAACGTGGCGTGACGTGCACATTACCGTTCCGTCTACCCCTTCCCCTGCTGAAGCCTACCTTCTCAGTCGCACATTCCGATACATCCGATTTGGCATGTGTGTTCTATCGCTGATAACCCACACCCCACCGATAAGCGCACCGGGGAATCGTCTTCAGTCGGCCGGTCGGCTGGCCGCAAAAAGGCCGCGGACTGGCCGGCCAGCCGACCGGCTGGGTCCATGCAGAGGACCGGCCGCGTAGCCATTGCTACCAGTTTGATATGATGAACACGGTGAAAGGAACACAGGGATACCACAAGTTCGCACCAGTGACCCACGGCACCGTAATAGTTCATGAACTGCTTACCAATGCGGGGCGTGTGTTAATGGAAGTTGGGTGAAGTGAGACGTGTTGGTGTGCGCGCTGATTCAGAGTGTGTTGATTAATATTATCGCAGTGACAGATCATCAGTCTTAACTGGGATTCTCACAAGGTATGAGATGATCTGCACATCTGTAGATCATTGTATTGCATTGCATTATAATACTGTACTGTGACAAATTATTGTATTGCATTGCATTGTGTAATTATGTTACTGTATTGTATTACATCGACGTAGACGGCTCATGATTCAAAGCGATTCGTTTCAAATTCAGCATGTGGCAATGGATGCGTCCGCGCCAAATTTGTTCCGAGATAGTCCAAGATGAATGCGATTACTCAGTTAATGATGTTCATATTTTCGTTTCCAGAATGTGGGGTTTGAAACGCCAGAAAGTTGATATTACAGTGATTGGCGGTGGTAAAAACGCTCCAGTGTTGACGGTGAAATATTATTGTACTTTTTTTGTATATGCTGACAGTGAGGCAGAAATGTATTGCATTAGGTGAAAACATTTCTACTACCTTTCTCCTTACAAGTGACGATCTAGACTTTCACAAATCACCCTTCGTCGATTCTGAATTTCTAACATAGCATTTTGACTGTCTCGAAGGTTAAACTAGGTCACGTTATCTTAGGTCACAAGCTCACAATTAAAAAAAACGCGTGAGCAAAAAATTTCGAAATTGATACAAGATGCAGTGGATCATGACGAGTTCCGTGATATATAGCTTCGTGCAATTCGTGTTACTGTTCATT
The DNA here is from genome assembly GCA_034440615.1 of Ashinkailepas kermadecensis. Lineage (NCBI taxonomy): Eukaryota > Metazoa > Arthropoda > Thecostraca > Neolepadidae > Ashinkailepas > Ashinkailepas kermadecensis. The sequence goes on along the minus strand of JAOTOM010004923.1, from coordinate 271,108 downwards.
GAGTTCCAGGTATCCAAAGACTTAGGTGACCTCTCAAAAACATTTGATGCTATAACTCCTTAACCGTTGCTTCGATCTTTCTCAAAATTGCACAGCTGGATTATAGAGACAACCTAGCTCTATCTAAGTATTTTCATCGAGATATAAAGTCCAGTTTAGCCCCTTCACTTGTGAATTTGTCGTGAAATGGGCCACCTACCACAATTAGAAGACATTTCTGCCATTTGTTTAAACCTTGACCTCACAACGAGTTAGTACACTTGTGCAACGCAACACTCAAGATCAGATGACTACCTTTCTCATCCCATCGCGTGCCACAAACATCAAAAGGCTTGTATTTCAGTAATATACTGTTCTAAACCAATATTGAAACAGGCCACGATAAACTAGCGCAAAAACAACCATGCATTCCTAATTTTGAACGGATGTGTATATTTTTAGGGGCAAAACCGATTTTTCATTTTTTCCTTCGAAAGATAACATATCGGACTACATTTCTGCACTTTTTCAAATCGCATTGTGACTGTCCTGATTGTTAAAGTAGGTCACGTGACTTTGGGTCACGATGTCCAGATTTCAAATGGCCCGTAAACGAAAATTCTGAAATAGCCAGAAGATGCAGCGGATTATTGTGAGTTCACTGATATATACTTTTTGCACAATTCTAATTGTTCTTCATGGCATTAAGGACCTCAAAAGACACCCTTGTTTGGTGACATCTCAGAATTTCCCGGGGCTATAACTCCTTGACCGTTGACCTGATCTTTCTAAAAAAAATGACACAGCTGGATTCGACACATCAGATAACCCCACACAAATATTTGCATACAAATATAAAATATTGGGCTGCCCTTGTAGATTTGTCGTGGAGATGGCCTAAAGAGAAAATGCAGACAATCTGATGTTCACTGCATATGACTGCAGATCCGTGGTGGGGTGTGATAGTCCAGACAGTCATGTCATGTCCAGATAGTCCAGGTTCGTGCCCTGCTAATGCGAATTTGTCATTTCCACTTTTCAATCTGAAAATGTTCGGAGCAGAACACCTTTAGTACTTATGTACTGTATGAGAGAGCACTTATGCATTAAAGTGTGAGCACGAGACGTGTGCAATATCAACAGTAATAACACAAGAAATCGTACAAATGACTTCCACCATTATTGCAAGCCGTTTCCACTTGCAACATCAAAACCAGTGCTGCTCAGAAAAAGCGGGCAATGTTATGAGAAACTAGCCTCATTCGCCAACAATTGATGGTGTGTTTCAGATGTCTCCTGTACAAGAATGGACATGATAAAATTTACAGATATGTGAGAATTAACTTGGTGGTATTCCACTGCGCTATTATATTTCATTCCTGGGGATCCCATGCATCGCGTGCATGGTGTGCAAGATGTCATTGCAGCTCAAGCCACCCCTCTTCGAGTGTGCACTAATGTCAATGTTTTCCATATTTTTCCCGGGCTAATGAAAGTGTATCATTTGCCTAGTCTTACCCTGATTCTTTATGATGCTGATTCAGTCCCACTCCCCTCTTCATGCTTTTCAATCTCAATTACTATTAGGAGTAATTAACTCTACGGAACTTGGTGGCTGTTCATAGCTTTCTTATACATATGGTGTCATAATGTCAACTTTTTGTTTCGACATGGCTGGATCTACAGCGGGCCCATCCACGACAAATCGACAAGAGCGAAACACCCAATATTTTATATTTTGATTAAAATATTTGTGTGGGGTTTTCTGATGCAATAAATCCACCTGTGCCATTTTTAGAAAGATCGGGTCAACGATCAAGGAGTTCTAGCGTCTGGCATGTTTGAGGTGACACCTAACAAGGGCGTCTTTTGAGGTACTTAACACAATGAAGAACAATCCGAATTGTGCAAAAGTATATATCGGTGAAACTCATAACAATCCACTGCATATTTTGGTTATTGCAGAATTTTCGTTTGCAGGTTATTTGAAATCGTGACATCGTGACCTAAAGTCATGTGACCTAATTTAACTTTTCGGACAGTCACAATGCGATTCGAAAAAGTGCAGAAAAATGTTCGGTATTTTATCTTTCGAAGTAAAAGAAATAGGGTTTTGCCCTTAAAACTCACATATCCGTTCTAAATTTTGCATGCATGGTTGTTTTTGTGCTAGTTTATCGTGGCCTGTTATGATATGTGTTTAGAACGGCATATTTCTGAAATACAAGCCTTTTGACATTTGAGGAAGGTGAGGGGATGATAATGTTAGTCATCTGATATTGAGTGTTGTGTTGCACAAGTGTTCGAAACTCGTTGTGAGGTCAAGGGCTCAACAGAAATGTCAGAAATGACTCCGAATTGTAGAAGGTGGCCCATTCCACGACTAATTGACAAGTGAAGGGGCCAAAATAACAGCCTACACTTCATATTTTAAGAAAAATACTTATATAGGGTGGGTTTGTCACCATAATCCAGCTGTGCTATATTGAGAAAGATCGGAGCAACTGTCAAGGTATTATAGCTTCGGACATTTTTAAGTGGCCACTGAAGTCTTTGGAGACCTGGAACTCAATGAAGGGTAACACGAATTGCACAAAGCTCCATATCGCTGAACTCATCATGATCCACTGCATCTTGTGTCAATTTCGAAATTTCTGTTCACGCGTTTTTTTAAACCGTGAACTTGTGACCTAAGATAACGTGACCTAGTTTGACCTTCAAGACAGTCACAATGCTATTTTGGAAATGCAGAAGCGACGAAGGGTGATTTGGGAAATCCTAGATCGTCACTTGTAAGGAGAAAAGAAGCATAAATGTTTTCACCTTATACAATATATTTCTGCACCAATGCCAGAATATCAAAATTGTACGATCATATTTCACCAAATACACTGAATGGATTGTAACTCCGTCAACCACTGTAATATTAACTTTCTGGTGTTTCAAACCCCATATTCTGGAAACGAAAAGATGAACGTCATTGACTGAGTAAGCGCATTCATCGTGAACTGTTTGAGAACAAATTTGGCGCGGACGCATTCATTAAGACATGTTGAGCCTGAAATGAATCGAATTGGATCGGGAGCTGTCTACATCAGTGTAATAAAATAAGGTAGAATAATTACACATTGCGATGCAATACAAAAATGTGTTGCAGTACAGTAGTATAATGTAATACAATGCGATGATCTACAGATCTGCAAGTCATCCCATACCTTGTCAGAATCCCAGTTCAGACTGATGATCTGTCACTACGATATCAATCAACAAAATCTGTATCAGAGCGCACACTAACACGTCTCACTTCAACCAGCTACCATTAACACACGCCCCGCATCGGTAGACAGTTAATTAACTATTTCGGTTCTGTGGGTCCCTGGTGTGAACTTGTGGTACCCCCGTGTGCCCTTCGCCGTGACGGCTTTCGAGAAGCGCGCGATGAGGTGGATCGTGACGTTCATTGCTTCCTGCTTTCATGCAAATATGAAGTTGATGCAGCTGACTAGCTTGTGCGATAGATTCTCAACCATGTCCTCCGCCGTCCGTATCTGGTTGCTAAGCGGGCGCTTGAGGCTCTCTTGAGCGGCGGCACGCTTGTGTTCCCGATACCGTCGTAATCGCTCTTGCCATGAGATGTGACAAAATATACCATTCACAGGGTACCCCAAAATCCGTCTGACGGTGACACACATTGATGCAGTTATGCTTATCCGTATACTATGCAGCACGGCCGTCTCTGAAATGAATATTTTTTAGGTCAGGTACATCGGTCCGAATTTCTGGGATAAACCGTTGCAGGAACGCATGCACCATGGTGGTGTTGTGCTGGGTGCCGTCAGAGATACAGCAGTAACTCTGATGGCACAGGACCTCGTCCTCACGTCAGTACACTACAAACAGGTGAACCGTACACTGGGGCGAATTTCAGTGGAAGCCTCGAGCTGCATCCTGCACCACAAATGAATCATTTTCAGCGAAATCGCACCGGACAATCACTTCGCCCTCCTCATGGCATTAGCCTTTGGGTAGGTGAAGTAGTCACAAAGTGATGTTTGTTTGTTAGCCACAAAGTGGTGTCCGGTCAGCTTTACGGTTTGCTGGCTCAAATATCTCATGCTTTCCTCTTTGGTCTAGACTATTTCTACGAGTGTACAGCGATGCATGCTCATCCATTATTTGTATCTAATCTGATTATCCATGTCATCATCTGGGGCTGAATCACCTTCAATCTCTTCTCCTGATTTGTCCGCGAGGAGAATCCTCAGAAAGTTCACCACCCCCTCTTCACCAAGGCAGTTCTCACAGTTGTGCATCATGCAATCACGGCTTTCTGTGCCACATACAGCGTGATCGAGGAGGTTACGGTATTTGAGACGGAGAAGGCCGAGAGCGGATATGAGCAGTTTTGGGTTTTGATGATAACTGCACATGCACACCGAGTGTGTCCCACTGCTGCCTGCCAAGACACAATGTTTCGGACGAAGGTGGCAAAGGTTAAGAAGCCGGTGCGAGGGCATTCAGGTTTCTGCTTGTATAGATAATAGATCATATCACATATGAACATAGATCATATCATCATAGTGAGCAGTGAGCACTGTGCCCCCAAACACGGCGCCACCTGATGTTTGTGCCCTTCCTGATATTTCACTACATTCGCAGATTTTGTATTCTCGAAATGCAATAAATGGTTGTGCGAATGGTTTATCGGTGATCATAATGTGATTGCTGTGTTGTGGATGCTTCTCTCTTCTTGTAATTCATCGCAAGGTATAACTCATAAATCGTCTATTACCACAATTTCGAAACAGTTTGCCATTTATTTTCAACCTTTCGCATCACGAGTTAGAATACTTCAGCAACTCAACACTCAGGCTCAGATAACCAATATTCTCATCCCAGCACGTGCCTTGAACGAGGAAAGGCTTATATTTCACTGATATACCTACCGTTTCAAACACCTATTAAAGCAGGCCATGATACACCAGCGCAAAAATAACATGCATGCCTAATTTAGAGCGGATATGTTGAGTTTTAGGGGCAACACCATATTTTTTAATTACTTGCTTCGAAAGATAAAATATCGAACTTCAGTTCTGCACTTTTTAAAAATCGCGTTGTGACTGTTCCGAAAGTTAAAGTAGGTCGCGTGACCTTCGGTCAGGATGTCACATTTCAAATAGCCCGAAAACGAAAGTTTCGAAATAGCCAAAAGGTGCAATGGATTATTGTGAGTTCACCGATATATGCTTTTGCATTGTTCTTGATTGTTCTTGATTGAGTTAAACAACGTGAAAACACCCTTGTTATGTGACATATCACAAATTCCCCAGGCTATAACGCCTTGACCGTTGCTGTTCTTTCTAAGAATGGCATAACTGAATTCGGTGCATCAGATAACCCCACACAATAATTTTCATCAAAATATAAAATATTGGGTGTTATTTTGGCCGTTTCACTTGTCGATTTATCGTTGAATGGGCCAGCAGGTTTCTTGGAGTCATCTCGGGATATTTTTTGCACTTCGCGGACAGGGCAGAAGCGGTTCCAGACCAAACAAATAATGCATGTCATGTTCTTAAAATGAGCATAAATGAACCTCAAATAACCGTCAAGCCGTTGTTGCATGGGTGCATTTCATGTAATCAGCATTTTTGTATTTCGCTAATTGGCGGAAATAAGACATATCGACGAGGGGTCGACATAGGTGCACGGCTGTTTCTTGCAAATACGATCAGATAAAAGGCATATTTTGCACCATATACGTTCCACCCTGCAGCCTGGATCCGCGCATGGCAATAATGCTCTACAAGATTGAACAAGAACCATTTCAAGCAGTTTCTAGTCGTGTATTCACCATATCCGGACGAAATGAGTCCAGTTTTGCTTTCCCTATTTGTGCGTTAGATCCTGTATTATCATGTTCCTTGCAACGCACATGACAATTTATGTGTATTTTCTCCTTAAGCCGTGAAGTAATCTATTGTGAATAACTTCAGGAAAGTAAGAGTACGTGAAGAAAATGGATTTCCTAACTTTTATACCTCAAGAAGATATCCCTGGATTCGAATGCAAAGTATCGCCCATTCCATTTTGCTGTGTGTTCACTAAACTGAACTGTATGCATTCAAACTTACGCCCCACCGCTTGTTACGATGCCCGGTCCGACGCGTCAGTGAGCCACACCCCTCATGGTCAAAGTCCAGAGTTCCGGCATTGGGGGACCGTCCAGGTAGCGGATAGGAACTGATAAGCAGCGACATCCCGATACATTCCCCAGCATCCCACAGCAGTCTTTATCCCGGCTCCCCAGAGTAAGGTGGCGTCGCTCCGACCGGGAAAGACCCTCCCCCACCCCTTTGGAACGGATTTTGCAACCAAAGTCGCTCTTTTCGGAGGAAAGGGTGCCCCTCAGTATTCTCGAGCGCAGCCTCTGCACCGGCTCAATAAATTTTCCCACCGAAGGCGACCCTCTGAGGAAATGTGTTCGTCCCCTGGAGGAACTGGAGAAAACGTCAATACACACCCGAAGAAACCATCAGACCCCATTTGGCAGCGCATTTGCGAGGTGCCATGCGACACTAACCGCACACTCCTGCCACCTGTTGACAGTAAGCGGAGACGCAGCCGCACGATTTCACCGCCAGGATTCTGCTAGCTCCTCTAGCGGACAACTGAGGAACTATTTTTGGGCGTTATGAACTTTGGTACTAAATGAACCTTGGACGTTATGAACGCTCCCTCTGAAGCCAGTTTGGAGGTTGTGATCGTTGTACGTTATGAACTTTGGACATTGTGAACGCACCCTATCCAAGACATTTTGGACCTTTTTTAACTTTATTTCGCATTTTGGACGTTATGATCCTTGGACGTTGTGAGCTTTAGACGTTATGAACTTTGGTATTAAATGAAGCTTGGACGTTATGCATGCGTTAACGTTAAGTGTACGTTAAGAGCAGGTTTGTGTTTGCAAATGTAAAGACTTATGACATTTTTACTTTGTCAGTGTCCTTACATCCTTGTAGGATGTTGATTTGGAACGATGAAGAGGTCTTTCGATCATGCGGATGGTCTACCATCGTCTGTTCACCAAGATGGGTTAGCTTTGTGAAGTGCATTACCCTATCGAGAACACAATCTGATTCGAGAAGTGTCACCTTGCACAATCCGTCATATACATCCAGGTAATATTCGTAAATTTACAGGTCACCTTGATCTTGTCGGCGGTCTTGACCTTTGTGCATGTGTGTATCGCACTGTCTATCGTTTACAAACAATCGGTATTGAAGCACGAAATGGAATTTATTGTACGACCAGAGTCCGAGAACTACAGCGAAGACCAGGTGACTGACTGCACCCCGACATTTACCTGGTATCCAAAGAGGTACAGAGAATTTCCAAGTAACTTCGAAAAGCCATGGATGGAGCTACGTGGTGTCAGCTTTCGCATATCTCCATCTAGCTTAGTGCAAATGTTAGTGGGGATCAAATTTCCCTCCCCGCACTGCGAGGGGTAGAAAATTCCACCCCACTGCCATGGTTAAGGCATGACATAAAGCTGGGGTGCAGGCCCAGAAAATTTGTATTCGGCATGTTTTGTCAGGTGTGAAATTCAGCTTCACACATGTATGAAGCTGGTAGGGGAAATCGGAGCTAAATTGATCAGGGTTACTATGGAACAGGGTTAAGTGCATTACTGTAGACTTCTCGTAAACCAGGCCATAGATTGCTGGCCAAACCGGCTCGTCAGAACAGTGCAGCGCAAAACCGCTGCCATATCCCCGCGTTGGAAGACGGCCGTAGGCATGCGGAGCTCCATGATGCAAATAATTTTGTGTTGTGTAGTTAAAAATTGAGTACCTTATTTGGACATCAAGTAACCTACTATCGCCATACATCATGTCGATTACGCATTATCTACGCATTATGTAGGTAGGTACTTGAGTTGTTTTACATTTGCATCGACTGCTGTGTTATACAGAGTCGCAATCCCTCACGCCGGTTGGCCGCGGGTGAACCCAGTAGTCACGTCGGTTGTGGGATTCGAAACCACGATCTTACGACCAACAGTCCGACCCCCTATCGACTGAGTTACCGCGTCCCCCTTCACGCATTTGCTCTTCTTCGCGCTAATTATCAGGCATCGAACTCTTTGGTTTGACATGTTGTTACACGTTCGATGAGTCGCAACCACGCTATGGGACAAGTTGTACCGTTCCGGGTGGGACACGCTGCACCGTTCCGGATGGGACAAGTTGCATCATTTCGTATGTGGCAAGTTGCACCATTCCGCATGGGAAAAGTTGCACCATTCCGCAATGGAATAAGTTGCACCATTTCGCATGGGATAAGATGCACCATTCCGGATGGGACAAGTTGCACCATTCCGGATGGGACCAGTTGTACCATTCTGAATGGGGAAGTTGCATCACTGATGCAACCAGAGGTGAAGACGATTGCTGTTGATGAGCGTTGATAGTATTTCGAATGGCAGCGTTTTGGTGCAGCATGCCTGACCCTCAGTGGTCGGACCTTGGTGCAACTTTCTCCGAATGCGCGGTAAGTGGAATTACTCAAGGAGACGTATTGGATGACGTGGTGGCCCAACACAGTAGTACCCAGAGAAAAAGTGTTCATGTCAAGCTGATGATAATGGATCGAAGGTTCTGTTGACATATTCAGATATAGGATTGTTTTAATAGGGTGGAGCTGCAGACGCAGATGTGACAATGGAGGCATTTACCCCCGGTCTCACGTAGCGATGGGTGTAACATCGATGGATGTAACATATATATATATATATATATATATATATATATATATATATATATATATATATATATATATATATATATACATATATATACATACATATATACATATCTATATATATATATATGTATATATGTATATATATACATTCGCTTTCCATAATTCAAAATGACTTCAGGCGTTTGGGGATATCTCCTTCCTGATACCAACGATTCTGCTCAAAAGTCGAGTATTTTAACAGATTGAAGTTGCATATAATTACGCACAATTTGACCGTCATAGAACGAGTTTGTGTTGAATGCGTGCTACAGAACTTGATCTCGGAATGGCATCCGAGAAATCTCCAGTGTAGCGCAAGATATACGATCTGGCTTATTAGATTCGTGGTCATAGCCGTAAACCGCGCGCGAGCCGGCGACACTCATCAACAGCCGCGCAGCATAAAGTGGTGCGCAAATGTGAGAACCGCTGCAGAGGAAATAACCGCAGCCGACTCGCAGGAATGCATTACAATAGGAAAGAACTGCAACAAACAAAACACGCACAGCTCGTAGAGCGAACGTTCGCTTCACGTATGTTAGGCCATGCCTGGTTAGGTTCTTGTTTCGACTTGGTTTCATGTGGTTCGGCTAGATTAAACCCAAGCGTCTTACTACGACAACAATGTTTGTCCCACTCCTCCGCGTGGTGTGTACGAACCGGGAACAATCTCGCAACTCGTGGATCCGGGCTGGAGATTCTGCCATGGATCACACAAGATTCTGGCGTGGATCGCACACACCATACGTTCTTCAGACATAATTCTACTAGGGAAGACAATGGTCTAATATAACGTAGGTTGTTGATGAATAACTACTCTTTTCCGATGTTCTCCAACGGATCAGTTAGGAACAGTGGTGCACCTAGGATTTGCGCTAGGGGGGAGGGGGAACCGATTTGTAGGTGGCCCACCTACCCCCATTTTTTTAAGTCTTCGGATTTCGACCACTACTTTTCAGAGTGGCCCATATATAATTTGTTTAAGTAAAATGATTAGTAACAAACATAATTGTCCTGCTGAGGGGGCCCAATCTACCACCATAGTTTCTGTGTCACCGGGTTTCAACCCTAACTCCCCCATCATGTTCGAAGGTTTTTCTTTTTGCATCCCTTGATAAATCACTTCACACTGCTGTAATTACACCTGTACAAGTCACTTAAACGTATTAAATTTTCCGATTTCAGGCATTCCAGTTAATAACGCCCGATCGCCAAAATGTCAACGTTCGTGCACGTCTGCATCCGCCTCGCGCATTCGTCGCACTCGCCACACTTCGTGCGATTCTCCGGCTTCTGCTAGGCCTCTGTCATAGCTTTGCAAATTGCTGCCACATGATAAACTTGTGCCATATTTGATGTGTGGAATGCTTCGTATAGGGGTTTGCCAGGAAAATTCGATTAATTCAACTCGTTGATTAGTTATGTTCTTCCCACGTTTTCTGTTGTTTAAAAAATTCGGATACCCGCTGAGCTTTGATGCACTTTGGATAAATATGCTCCCAGATTGGCTACCGAACCCAGACCCTAGCTATGTTGTCTTTTTTTGGACCCGTTGCGTTTTTCTTCGTCTACGGATGTGTTTCAGATATCCAGCCAACTTTTGTTAGGGGTGCGACACATTTTTAAAACCACGGCTCTTTTTTAGGGTTTTGTTGTTTTTGTGAACCGATGATATTTGTTAGGTACATACCAATGCATTTTCGAAGACCCAGGTGTGTTTAGTGAATGCCTTGTCCTTTTGTTCCTTTTTACGACCATGTCGCTTTTTGAGCGCCCCAGCATCTTTTTAGGCCTCCTTGCAGTCTCATGGCGTCGGTGTGCTTTGAGGGCTTCCGTTGTATTTTCTTAGAGCTCCCGGTGTGTTTATTTAGAGCTGCAACACATGTTTTAGGGCCCTGCCGCTCTTTGCGAGACTCGGTACGCTATGGATTCCTGGTGCATTTTCGGCCTCCCGTTGTGCTTTTAAGGTTTCGCTGTGTTTATTTTGGCAGCGGTACAATTGTTCGGGCTCCCGGTGCATTTTTTATGTGCCCCAATACGCTTCTTTTCCGGGGCCCAATGCGTTTTCTGGTCTTTGACGCAATTTGTGCGGCCCCATGGTGACATTCCGGGTAAGAATTTATTTTGGGGAAGCCAGCTGCTACTTGTGGGGCTCCGGCACGACTTTTTCGGCCCCAATGTGATTTTCAAGTGCAGCGACGCGACTATTTTGGGTCTAAGTGCGATTTTGGGGCCCTATCGTATTTGTTGGGATCCCTATCATGAGTCTTAATGACCTCGTCACTTTTTTGGGGTCCAAAATGCTTTGGGGGCTTTTGGAGAGATTGTTGGGACCCCAGAGTGATTTTCCATGTCCGGACTCTTTTTTCGTTTCCCCGGCTTCATTTTTTGGGGGTAGTTCCGATGGGACTTTTGGCGCCCCGGTGCGACCTGCCGAGTCCATAGCGTGATTTTCGTGGACGGGCGATACTTTTTGGTACCCCCAGGCTCAGCGTGATTTTCAGGTGCCCCGGCCCCACTTTTTGGTGTCCCCTTCGTGATTTTTAAACACTCCGGCACGACGTTTTTTTGGGCCTCCAGCGTGGTTTTCAGGGGACCAGGTGCGAACTTTTGTGACACCCAGCGTTATTTTCAGGGACCCCGGTTCTACTTTTGGGAGCCCCAACGTGATTTTCCGGGGCCCGACCTGATCTTTCGGGCCTCCAATACGATTTTCAGAGGCCCAGCCCGTATTTTTGGGCTCCCATCGTGATTTTCAAGGACCCTTGCACGACTTTTTTTGGACCAAAGGTAATTTTCAGGGACCCAGGTACGAGATGGTGAGGCCCCAGCGTGATTTGCAGGGGCCCTGGCACGAGCTTTTGGGCCCAAGCGTGATTTTTAGAGGTCCAGCCCGTCTTTTGGGGCCGAAGCGTCATTTCCGGGGTCCCGGTACTTTGGCTTTGGGCCCACAACGTGATGTCCAGGGGCCCCGGCCTGACCTCCCAGCTTGATTTTCGTGGGGTCCGGTGCGACTATTTTGGGGGCCCTAGCGGTATTTTCAGGTACCCGGTTCCACTTTTTGGAGCCTACACCGTCATTTTTTGGGACCCAGGTGCGATTTTTGGGTGCTCCACAACATCTCAGATGGAGGGGGCACTGACCCCAATACCATCTCAGATGGAGGGGGCACTGACCCCAATACCATCTCCCTTTCGGTACGCCACTGGTTAGGAATGCATGTACCTGATCGTGCTAGTGGCTTTCACATTTCGAAATAGATACGGTAACGTCACTAGCAAGTAAACGCCCAGTTTGGACCATTTGTTCCTCGCCTACACTCTGTGTCTCCTGATGTATCAGATGCATTCGTACAAGGAAGAAGCTAAAAAAATATTACGCGCCTATGGAAAAGCAGAAATGATGAACGCCGAATTCAGTATGGATATTACCATGCACTGGATGCATCTGAATCGGAAGATTTCAAGTTTAATGGAAGCTCTTCCTGCTTCAGGAGAACCCACACTGGCATATCGTCATTTTATCGGTCCTTGTATTTCATGTCTGTTTGTTTACCGACACATGTGACTGTTCACTTGCCTAGCAGGTGGCCTCGTGCACTGCTTCTAGACCTAGTCTGACCACTTGTCGCTCGGCAGAACTGGGCTGGCTGACCGGGTAATGTGCGCCTCGCTCGGCAGAACTGGGCTGGCCGACCGGGTAACCTGCGCTTCGCTCGGCAGAACTGGGCTGGCTGACCGGGTAATGTGCGCCTCGCTCGGCAGAACTGGGCTGGCCGGCCGGGTAACCTGCGCTTCGCTCGGCAGAACTGGGCTGGCTGACCGGGTAATGTGCGCCTCGCTCGGCAGAACTGGGCTGGCCGACCGGGTAACCTGCGCTTCGCTCGCACACGCCACGTGCCCACCGCCTCGTCTCAGCTGACACAGCTCGACTCGGCGCCCGTCTCGGCCGTCTCGCTGAACGTGACGAGTCTGCCGACGCCGAGCGGCGGCGAGACGGGGCCGGCTGCCAACGGCGGCACTGTGCCACTGCTGGTGCCGGCCCGTCCGGTCAGCTGAGGTCACGCGGCGGGGGGTGGCCCCGACCCCGACCGCACCACTCGCCCGCCGCCTCCGCCGCAGCAGCAACAGCAACAGCAGCAGCAGCAGCAGCAGCAGCAGCAGCAGCAGCAGCAGCAGCAGCAGCAGCAGCAACAGCAACAGCAACAGCAACAGCAACAGCAGCAGCAGCAGCAGCAGCAGCAGCAGCAGCAACAGCAACAGCAACAGCAACAGCAACGGCAACGGCAACAGCAGCAGCAGCAGCAGCAGCAGCTCGCCCCTGGCCGCAGTCTGGACCACATGCTAGACCAGCTGGAGTTGGCCGACTCAGTACGACGCAGCGCAAGCGCTTTCTTCACTGCCGCCGACCAGATTCAGATTGTGAAACACGAGGAGATCTGGATCTGAGTGTTTGTCGGCCAGCACGGTGCAGTTCGTTTACCTTCATCACAACGGGGCACGTTGGGACAGACCGGAGCACGGCGGGACACACCATGGTCACACAAGAACACACCTGGCAGGCGCAATGTGACCAAAGAAGTCGACGTGCCCTCAAGTTCAAATAACTAACTAACTTACAAACTAACTAACCAGAGCACACCGGGACGCGCTGGAACACACGATATTCACACTGGAACGTACCATGGGCACGCCGAAACACACCGAGACACATTGAGACACACTGCGATACACCAAGACCCACTGAGACACACTGAGACATACTGCGACACGTCGAGACACATCCAGACATGTCGAGACACATCGAGACGCACTGGGAGCAGCGGATCACACCAGGACACACCTGGGCAGAGCATGGGCACGCCGAAACACACTGAGACACACCGAGGCATACGGACTGCACCGGAGCACACTGGGGAACACCTGCCGCCCCCTTCACCTCCTCCACCCCCAATCGTCTCCACCCTGGGCCATCACACCGATCAGGCACGACACAGGGCCAATGAGCTTACAAGCACAGCCGGAGCCAGCATACTGTTCAGGCACTGCACCGGGCCAACGAGGTTAGAAGCACAGCCAGCTGATTGGCGAGCCCACAATGTGTCGAAGCTGTTGCTCACTGAATGAATCTCCACGTGTGTGAGCACCAAGACACGTGGCATATGCATGAACGTTCGATGTCTTGCCACGTGCAATCGCTTAGGTAGTCCCATCGCGTGCGGGACACCAGATGTCCTCCTACGTGCGTAAGCGGCGCCTCGAGAGGCACTACATGTCTTGGCATATGTATAAGCACCAATTGTTTAGCCACGTGTGCAAGACAGCGTCAAATGCTGGAGCACTCCTTCAGCTCTACGTGCATATATATATATATATATATATATATATATATATATATATATATATCCGTTTCTTGAGTGTGCGAACGCTGTGCATCTCGTCTCGTGTGTAAACGTTGGGCGTCTTTTCACGTGTGTGAGTGCGCAATAATTGATGATCGGCGAGCAAGACTGTCGCAGACTGTCAACAACTCACCACATCACCGTGGCACCATGTCCAGTCTCACGTGGCGCATCGCGTCGGTCGATATCGACGTGCACGCACTGCCAACCGTACTGGAAGTGAAGAACTTGCTCCGTGTGCACAGTCGCTTTGGTAGGCGTGTGTTCGTGCGACCTAGTTGATAGCAGGATGAATATTGTAGCACGCTTTGATGTCTTCGACGAAGTTTCTTCGCTGTGTTCATACACATAGGGCGACATTCGTGTGCTGCGAATCGATGCCGTTAATATTTTAACGGTGGTGTTGACTGATAGTGTTTGCTTTCGGCCATGAACGGCACCTGACGTGTTGATATGACTCTGACGTGTTGATATGACTCTGACGTGTTGGCATGACTCTGACGTGTTGGCATAACTTTAACTGTTGGCATGACTCTGACGTGTTCGCATGACTCTAACGTGTTGGCATGACTCTGACGTGTTGGCATGACTCTGACGTGTTGGCATGACTCTGACGTGTTGGCATGACTCTGACGTGTTGGCATAACTTTAACTGTTGGCATGACTCTGACGTGTTCGCATGACTCTAACGTGTTGGCATGACTCTGATGTGTTGGCATGACTCTGACGTGTTGGCATGACTCTGACGTGTTGGCATGACTCTGACGTGTTGGCATAACTTTAACTGTTGACATGATTCTGACGTGTTGGCATGACTCTGACGTGTTGGCATGACTCTAACGTGTTGGCATGACTCTGACGTGTTGGCATGACTCGGATGTGTTGGCATGACTCTGACGTGTTGGCATGACACTGACGTGTTGGCATGACTCTGACGTGTTGGCATAACTTTAACTGTTGACATGACTCTGACATGTTTGGGATACCTATGACGTGTTGGAATGACACTGACGTGTTGGAATGACGCAGACGTGTACATCGAAGCGAGTGCGATAGCAAAGCCCCAAGAGCACTATACTAGAGAGTTTTGGTAGTAAAGTCCGATTTCATTGGAGCTGATACCGCTTTCTTATTTCAGGTCATTGGTAGAGCATGATTATATTTCATTTTAAGAGCTGATGCGGGTTCAAATGTAAAGTAATGGTTGTCAGGCATTGTGAGCATGTAAACGTGTAAACATGTAAACGGCTGCAGGCTCCTGAGTCCCAGTCAATACTCTGTCGCCAATTGAAAGTTGGTCGACGAACAAGTCAATCAAATCCCACATTGAGGTGTTGAACTCAGACGCAGGAATTAGATGAGGTGTTGAACTCAGACGCAGGCTTTCAACATGGGCACTGTCATGTGTAGGAACAACCCGAAAGAGCATACAGACTAACTAGCACTAACTACTGGTTCGAAATTGTACAAGTTAAGTCTACCAACATTCGAGGATAGTTATATTTACGATTCGGTATCCAAAAGACTTGGCGATATGACAGTCAATTCGTTCTGGCGATATGGTAGTCAATGCATACACCGACGATATGGTAGTCAATACACTGACGATATGGTAGTCAATACCTTCTGGTGATATGGTAGTGAATACGTTCTTGGGGTAGGGTAGTAAATTTGTTCTGGCGATATGGCAGTACATACATGTTGTTCAAATGACGGTCGCTAAGTTTTCGCGATATATCAGGCAGGACAGTTATTTTCATGAGCTAATGCTGTGTACACGAACAGAAAAAAGTATCTCCACGACTGATCGTTCCATACCAATATCATCCAAAATTAAGTCAAAATCCAAAATTGCCTTTCTTAACGAGCAGAGCTCACCGATAAAAATTGTTTAAAATTGAAAAGTTAAAAATTGATTAAAAAAAAACGATAAAAATTGTTTTATGTGAGCTTATCCTCATAAAAAGCGTTTACTCTAGCTCGAATCTTCGATCTTAGCTCTAATTGGAAAATATGCGGGACAAATGTCATGAAAAATGCAATAATTCATAACTTCCTCCGGTGCGTTTTGTTGCGTCCCTAAAAATAAGTAAACGCTGAAAGTGTCATTCAAATATCTTTGCCCGTTAAGGCGTGACAACTAGTTGAACATTTTTCGAGGTAACCTGACTTGACCTGGACTAACTGGGTGACCGTGGATGACCTGACCTCAAAATCGTTACACAACTTGTAAAATTATTATGGAAAAAGATATACCAAATTGTTGCGCGCTGCCTCGTAACGTTTTTCTTTTCACTATCCGCTGAACATATTAGTGGGGGTGGGAAAAGACCCCCCCCCCCCCTCGAGACGACGCGGATCAAATGTCCAGATGACACCTCCCGGCCCGGGCTGTCAATCGCACATGTAGCGGATATAGGAAATTCCACGCCACTCTGGCTTGGCTTTTGACTGAGCGAGCTGAGCTGCCCTGAGTGCGCCGGTCACCACGACCTCGCATTGGCGTCGTTTCAATGTCGCTTCACCTGCGGGAATCTACGATAAGCATGAAATCTCGCGTTCTCATCCACGGTGAATCGCAGGATATGCGGTGAACATGCGGCTGACGCGGCTGAAGTCTACCGCTGGATTTCGTAGCAAATCAAGGCCATCGAAGAACAGAAGGAAAGGATTAAAAGGAGGACCAGGGAGCGGTTGGCGGTCTCTATAACGAGGGAATGAGCTGAATTATGCGGATGGAGACGGTGCCAAATGTCGTGCGGATGATGGGTCAAAATGTTATTAAGAGTACGATTTGCCAGATATTTTCGTTAGTTGTGTCTGTGTATGAAATTTATATATATATATATATATATATATATATATATATATATATATATATATGTATATATATATATATATATATATATATATATATATATATATATATATATATATATATATATATATATATATATATATATATATATATATATATATATATATATATATATATATATATATATATATATATATATATATATATATATATATATGTATATATATATATATATATATATATATATATATATATATATATATATATATATATATATATGTATATATATATATATATATATATGTTATGTATATATCTGCATATGTGTGTGTACGATGTGCGTGTGTGTACGTACATATATAAGCCCAGTGAAGGCATGGGTGTAGGTTAGTATTCGTGGTTTTCTTATTGTTCGCTTATTTGTTCATGCATTGATGTTTTAATGTTGTTCATGCTTCATCGTGCGAGTACCCGCTGTCAACAGACATCGCTCAAGCTCCCGCTCATTGCATTGTATCTCATCGTATCCCTATGCTTCCATGTCTATACCTGAACAATGCCTAGCTACTGATCAATGACCATTTGTCGGTGCAGCCGATGCCGCAATGACCGTAGTGAGACATGTTCACAGGGCTGCAGCCAATAAAGGCAAATGATGGCAGTGGGTGTTTTTTTTTAGTTTGGTCGTTCTGTTGTCAGCATACGTAGTGTTATGTCATGCTTTGGTGAGAGGCGGTGGATACTAGGGATGCTTGTCCTGTAGCCCGAAGACATACTGTCTTATCAAGAATTAGGCCAGTATTTATTTAGGGTGGTGGAGAACTCGAAGCTGACTGTAGTAAGTTGCATGGACACCAGGCAGACGCTCTGCCCGTGTCAGAAAACTCCGGCAGGGGTTTCCAGACACCTTTCTAGGGCAATAACGAAGGGTGAAATGTAACGCAGTCAGGGTGAAGCCGTCAGCCCACACGAATTTTCGGCTCGGTGATGGCTTAGCAGGAAGTCCTTGTCAGCGTACGATAATAGCTGCTAAAACATTTGTTCCATCTCTCCTCCACTATGCTTGTCGCATGTACGTACTAAAGCATAGTCAGAGTCCAGCGACCAGGCGCCAGAGGCAGGGGGCAGATACATCGCCCTTCACCCATGTCGGCTGGCCAGGAGCAGAGGGCAGATACACCGCCCTACATCCATGTCAGATCTGGCCAGGAGCAGAGGGCAAATACACCGCCCTACATCCATGTCAGCTCTGGTCAGGAGCAGAGGGCAGATACACCGCCCTTCACCCATGTCAAATCTGACCAGAGGCAGAGGGCAGATACACCGCCCTTCACCCATGTCAGCTGGCCAGGAGCAGAGGGCAGATACGCCGCCCTTGATCCATGTCAACTGGCCAGGAGCAGAGGGCAGATACGCCGCCCTTGATCCATGTCAGCTGGCCAGGAGCAGAGGGCAGATACACCGCCCTTCGCCCATGTCAGCTCGCTAGAAGCAGATGGTAGATACACCGCCCTACATCCATGTCAGCTGGCCAGGAGCAGAGGGCAGATAGACCGTCCTTCACCCATGTCAGCTGACCAGGAGCAGAGGGCAGATACACCGCCCTTCACCCATCTCAGCTGGCCAGGAGCAGAGGGCAGATACACCGCCCTACATCCATGTCAGCTGGCCAGGAGCACAGGGCAGATACACCGCCCTTCGCCCATGTCAGCTGGCCAGGAGCAGATGGTAGATACACCGCCCTACATCCATGTCAGCTGGCCAGGAGCAGAGGGCAGATACACCGCCCTTCACCCATGTCAGCTGGCCAGGAGCAGAGGGTAGATACACCGCCCTACATCCATGTCAGCTGGCCAGGAGCAGAGGGCAGATACACCGCCCTTCATCCATGTCAGCTGGCCAGGAGCAGAGGGCAGATACACCGCCCTTCACCCATGTCAGCTGGCCAGGAGCAGAGGGCAGATACACCGCCCTTCACCCATGTCAGCTGACCAGGAGCAGAGGGCAGATACACCGCCCTTCACCTATGTCAGCTGGCCAGGAGCAGAGGGCAGATACACCGCCCTACATCCATGTCAGATCTGGCTAGAGACAGGGCAGATGGAGCAGTGCACCAGAGGTGGCAGGGCAGATACACCGCCCTGCTCTCAGCTCAGTTCAGCCATGATCACTAATGGCAGGACACTACGCTATACACAGTCACAACGCTGTCATCGACAGGGCTGTGACTGCGTGGACAGCAACTGCCGCCAATGTAATTTCACATATCTGCTAAATCAACCTGGCATCGGTGCCTGAAACGTCCAACATACATTGGGGCGTTAATGCTTCTTTCCACAAATAGTGTCAACATCCCCGACAAAATATCCGTTGCCAGAACCAGTGCCGGAGCACTCCGTTGTATTTTAATTGTAGCACTCCGTATCAACGATGCATCATAAAGCAAATATTCAGGTTTTTCCATACTAGATGAATACCATGGAACAGAGTGCCGACTCCTCGCCGGACAGATGTGTTCTGGTGAGAGCACCGCCTGACCTCGAGGGCCTGGTTCCGAGTGAATGAGGTACTGAGTCTGATCGACTGGCCCGTCTACTGTCGGAGGCTGGCCTGACCTCGAGAGCCTGGTTCCGAGTGACTGAGATACTGAGCCTGCTCGACTGATCCGTTTGACGTCATCGAGTTCAAATTGGCGTTGGACATAAGCTTCGCAGACAGTTGACAACGTCGCATGCGGACCACAAGCGAAGAACATCGATCCCTTGCAGTGGGGCACGTGACCACGAGCGGGGAAGATCGATCCCTTGCAGTGGGACATGTGATCACAATCGGGAAGATCGATACCTTGCAGTGTGATACGAAACCACAAACGTGGCAGATCAATCCCTTGCAGTCGGACACGTGACCACGAGCGTGGAAGATGAATCCCTTGCAGTCGAACACGTGACAACAAGCGTGGCAGATCAATCTTTTGCAGTCGGACACGTGACCACTAACTTGGCAGATAGATCCCATGCAGTTGGACACGTGACCACGAACGTGGAAGATCGATCCCTTGTAGTCGGACACGTGACCACGAACGTGGAGGATCGATCCCTTGCAATCGACCCATGCAGCGTTTAAAAAATGAAGCTAACAGAATGTTCTCATCATAGCACTTAATCATAGGAGGCCTCTACAATATTGGCTATCCCGTCTGTCACTACGATGCACTTATAAACTTGCCTCACTTTACATCATTGGGCTATGTCTAATGCTTTGGGACCCAGAAATAATAATGTCAAATAGTCACACTTATTCTGAGATGAGTCTCTTTTGTAGATTTCAAGTGAAACCTGTGGCTTATGACAAAAAGGAGGCTTTGTGTGCAAATAGGAGGTCATGCTGCAGACTTAGAAGGGTCTTGCAGCTGACATCGCTTAACACGCGCACTGGAGAGGGGGGGGGGCGAAATCCGCCCACCCCTCCGGTTTTTCGCAAATAACTGCAGATTTTACCGGTCGATATACGAGATTTTCGGTGTACCTGCTTAGAAATGAACGGCGCGTCGTTTGAAGCAAGAAAATGGAAATCGGCCGAAAATTTTTCAAGTTAGGGGCCACTAAATTACAAAAATGTTATAGCGCCAGACCAAAAAAATCGGCGCTGATGCGCTTCCAGTATACTGACAAAAGGGAAGTGTTCTAGGCAACACTAGCGATTTGTTTGATGCATATTGATATGCTGTATAGTTTCAAGGTCATGTTAGGTCACCAAGGTCAAGTCAGGTCAAGTTCATGACAGGTTAATGGAACCAAACTTGATCAACTGGAATGTTGCCATAAATGCACTACTGGTTGTCATTTGTACTGTTTGTCATTGCGTTTCCATACTTTATTCATGTACTTTACTCCCCTCTTCACGAAGCCGATTGCTCCGAGCTGCCCGACGGAGCAGTCGGGCGGGCGGCCGGTTCCGGTAACTGGAACAGGTAACTGACCTGGTAAAGTGGTGCTATATAGGTGACCTGAGGTCAAATGTTGGGTCTAGCATAGGCATTGCATCATTAGTAATGTCCAAAACATCATTGTTGCCCATTTTTGAGCATTTAAACACAATCACAGCGATCCATAACGATGACAAGCCAAGCCACGCAAAACCGGAAAATTTTGCCAATCTGACCTCATTTGACCTTGAAGATATTGACCTAAGGTCACAAAAATTGCACACAATAGAGTTCACTACCATGCCCATCCACCCTGCGAATTTCGTTCCTCCAGCTTTACTAGGAGCCGAGATCTTAGGGGGGGCCGTATCCGCCCCCGCCCCCTCCAGTGCGCGTAATTCTCAGAGGCCCTCCAGGGCGCGGGTTAAGAGGCTCCCGACGCAGATACCAGGAGGCCGACTTTCAACGACGAAGCTCCTTTACACAGATCTCAGGATTTTGATTCAACTCACAACGAGAGCCTTTCAGCCAACGACTGGATGTCCTGTATACATACTTCTTGAAGCTGATCTTCACCTCGCAATGACGGCACCTCTCAATGGATATTTCAGGAGACACCCTAAGCTCACAACAGTAGGTTCCTTCAGCTAATGGTGACTGGAAGACCCTTGTGGATATCTCACGATGCTCATATTTCTCACAACAAAAGGTTCCGGTGTCTATTTCAGAAGGATCCTGCAGCTCATAACGCACGCGTGTCCCCCTGTGCAGATTTAGGGGCGCCGATGTACACCTGAGACGATGGGGTCTCCTTCATGCAAATTTCAAGACAATATCAGGTCACAACAGAAGTCCACTTGAATTAGCAAAGAATGGGGCCCTTTCAATTTTCGAATGAGGCCCCGTGAGGAAGACTCTCACTGAATGGCGGCCTCTCTCCTGAACTGCCCTCCCCCGGGATTAGACGATACGTTACCGATTGGAAATTGGCATGCACCTTGTCGATTATTGTAAGTCTGTGTGCAAGATATTGCGACGGATGAATGTATGTATACATTGCGTATATTGGGTCATCCACCTGCTGCACAGTGACTATTAAGCTCCCTGTTGCAGTAATTACGACACATACCCAGCAAAAACAGAGTAGCACACAGACTAACTATAGGCGCAGTATCACATGCAAGGCTACACGGACCCTTTGTGCTGGAAGTTGGCCAGTTTGTCTTCGTTGAGCATACTCTTTAGCTATCTATAGCATTATGTTGTCAGCACCGCTCAGTGTGCAGTATCTCAGTGTGCAGTATCTCAGTGTGCAGTATCTCAGTATCTCAGTATCTCAGTATCTCAGCACCGCTCAGTGTGCAGTATCTCAGAACAACTGTGGTCAGATAGCCAGTCCATCCTGTTGCCGAAGTCTGGACTCGGATATCGTTCTACACAAAGCGTCCAGTGTCAAACGCCAAATGCCCGGCGGCATCAGCCGGAGGCCGTAGCTCTCACTCCCGACTACCAGTGACCGACTACCAGTCTCGCTCCTGACTGCCAGTGAATAGTCTCACTCTCGACTACAGTTAATAGTCACGCTCCACC
The DNA here is from genome assembly GCA_034440615.1 of Ashinkailepas kermadecensis. Taxonomy (NCBI): domain Eukaryota; kingdom Metazoa; phylum Arthropoda; class Thecostraca; family Neolepadidae; genus Ashinkailepas; species Ashinkailepas kermadecensis. The sequence continues at coordinate 248,587 of JAOTOM010004923.1, read as the reverse complement.
CCCACCCTCGTGAATAATCCTGCTCTCGACCACCAGTGAATAGTGACGCCCCTCACCCCCCCCCGTGAATAATCCCTCCCCGACTACCAGGGAATAGTCTCGCTCCTGACCTCCAGTGAATAATCCCGCCCCCGGCCACCAGTGAATAATCCAGGCCCGACCACCAGTGAACATATGCTGCTCCTGATCACCAGTGAATAATCCCGCTCCTGACCACCAATGAGTAATCCTGCTCCTGACTGACCACCAGTGAACAGTATCGCTCCTAACCACCAGTGAATATTCCCACTCCTGACCACCAGTGAATAGCTATAGTCTTATAGCTCTTATAGGAGGTGTGGCTCACAGAGCAACCGCAATACTTGTAACCGGCCGTGAAATTAGCATTGCATTATGTGTGACCTTATAGCATCTTGCGAGTGAATAGCCGTAATTATCTGAACCGTCTGCGACTGCAAAATATGAAAGCAGTCATCACCAGCTTCGTGACCTTCCATTGATGTCGCTAACGATCTGGAGCCGTCGCACAGTGGCCGTGCCATAATCCTTTTATCGACCGATGGAGTTGGCTAATTATTTGAGCGACGACTCGCAAATCCGTTTGTAGTTTTCCGGCCACGAAAAGTCAGCCATCGATCGCGGTTCAAAGCCGGTATTTCTCGGAATCCGGCGCGATCGGAAGCACAAATCCCCACCGCTCTGGCCTTGCGCCGGTCGGCTGTGCCGCTGGTATTGGATACCACAGTGCTGCTGGTATTGGATACTACAGTGCCGCTGGTATCGGGTACCACAGTGCCGCTGGTATTGGGTACCACAGCGCCGCTGGTATTGGATGCCAGTGTCGCTGGTATCGGATACCACAGTGCCGCTGGTATCGGGTACCACAGCGCCGCTGGTATTGGATGCCAGTGTCGCTGGTATCGGATACCACAGTGCCGCTGGTATCGGGTACTACTGTGTCGCTGGCGTCGAGTACCGTAGTGCCGCTTCGTCAAGTCACCATCCAAAGGCGCACATAAGTGTTATGGGCAGATGACATTCAAAGTCGCCAGAGGTAGTCCAACACGCCGTGGAATTCAAACACAGTACACAACCTTCCCGATGTGGCGAGGGCGCAGACCAACAGCACAGCCCTTTAGAGCCGGATCCATACCTATGATATGTGTGGCAGCACGTTTATTAAGGTTTTTGGGTGCGTCAACCCCGATTGGGATATTTTGCTGTGCGTGGTAGCACGTGTCTCATCTCATATTCCCATATTGATATGACGTGCCCTGTTATGTGCTCTATGTTGGGCAATGTGCGTTGCGTTGTTATAATTGCTGCTCAGTGCTGACGTAAAGTCTGCAAGTCGCTCGCGATGCCACCAGGAGGTGTGCCAGGCTGGCGTGTTCAGCAAACAGGCCCGGTCGGCCAGCCGTCTGGCCACTGGCTGCTGTCTGCTCCGCCATACTCTCTGTCTCCACCGCCATACTCTCTGTCTCCACCGCCATACTCTCTGTCTTCACCACCACACTCTCTGTCTTCACCACCACACTCTCTGTCTCCACCATCATACTCGCTGTCTCCACCACGACGCTCTCTGTCTCTACCACCACACTCTCTGTCTCTACCACCACACCTCTGTCTCTACCACCACACTATCTGTCTCTACCACCACATTCTCCCTGTCTCCACCGCCACACTGTCGCTGTCTGTACCACTACAATTGCTTCCTCAACCGCCACACTCTCACTGTACCAATCACATTCTCTGTCTCTGTTTGAACCGCCACACCCTTGCTGTCTGGACCACTATACTTCCACTGTCTCCACTGTCACAATGTCACGATCAGAACCGCCACCCTATTGCGATCTGAAAAGCCAAACTTTCACTGTCTCCGCCTCCACACTTTCACTGTTTCCTCCTCCACATTTTCACTGTTTCCTCCTCCACATTTGCACTGTTGCTATTTCCACTGCCGCACTACTGCTGTGTCCACCACCACACTGTTGCTGTGACCACCGCCACATTGTTGCTGTGACCACCGCCACACTGTTGCTGTGCCCACCGCCACACTGTTGCTGTGACCACCGCCACACTGTTGCTGTGACCACCGCCACACTGTTGCTGTGCCCACCGCCACACTGTTGCTGTGCCCACCGCCACACTGTTGCTGTGCCCACCGCCACACTGTTGCTGTGACCACCGCCACACTGTTGCTGTGCCCACCGCCACACTGTTGCTGTGCCCACCGCCACACTGTTGCTGTGCCCACCGCCACACTGTTGCTGTGACCACCGCCACACTGTTGCTGTGCCCACCGCCACACTGTTGCTGTGACCACCGCCACACTGTTGCTGTGACCACCGCCACACTGTTGCTGTGCCCACCGCCACACTGTTGCTGTGACCACCGCCACACTGTTGCTGTGCCCACCGCCACACTGTTGCTGTGCCCACCGCCACACTGTTGCTGTGCCCACCGCCACACTGTTGCTGTGCCCACCGCCACACTGTTGCTGTGTCCACCGCCACACTGTTGCTGTGACCACCGCCACACTGTTGCTGTGACCACCGCCACACTGTTGCTGTGACCACCGCCACACTGTTGCTGTGACCACCGCCACACTGTTGCTGTGCCCACCGCCACACGTCTCGTTCCGGCGCGTTTCCGCTGCTGGCGCACCCGCGACGTTCGGCGCCCACTGAGTCGTGACCGACGCTGCGCTCTGGGCAGCCGACAGCTGTTGCTGACACCCGGAAGACCGACAACTCAGTGTGGATGGGCAGCCATCGGGGACACTTCACAAGCCCGTCATTTTCAGAGAAACTGGTTTGCTATCTATTTATATATTGTATCCATTGAAGGCGATTGTGCAAGTTCGGAGAGACCTTCGGAGTGGGACTGTTGTAATTTCGGTGCTGAATGCAGAGATAGAGACTTTGTACAATATATGTTGACATTTCCAGACTGAAACAGCCTATTTCACAACGTCAGGCCATTGATGTGTGACTAACCATTATACATATGATATAAATATCACGGAAATTCGAAGGGGAAAGACCAATGGCGGAGGAAGAATGCTGAAGCTGATGGTGCACTGCGCAACATCAGGTAAATAAAACAAAAGCACTCGGAAGTTCTACGACATTCATCGGTGTTTATTTCTGCATCATCAAACATTTTTAGCACTCAGCAGTTCTAGACAACCATTAATCTTCATTTTGTCGTGTCCCGGCCCCAAACAGGGAACTTTTGCGACTGGTCCAGAGCCCCACGTATGGCACCCTCGAGCCCACGTACTGACCATGCAGGCAGTTGGCAGAAAAGCTGCGAAGCCTTCCTTTCTTTGCGTTTCTGCGTGATGTGCCTGCAATTGTACGTCGCGTACCTGTGAACCAAGTTAACCCAATCTCTGGTACATATTATGGCATCGAATGCATCTACGCTTGGGCCGTTAATGCGTATGGACAGCAGTTAGTTTAGCGTCTGCGTCGACAGCAGGGAGTTCAGCGTCTGCGTCAGCAGCAAGGAGTTCATCGTCTGCGTCAACAGCAGGAAATTCCACGTCTGCGTCAGCAGCAGGGAGTTCCACGTCTGCGTCAACAGCAGGGAGTTCATCGTCTGCGTTAGCAGCAGGAAGTTCATCGTCTGCATCAACAGCATGGAGTTCCACGTCTGCGTCAACAGCAGGGAGTTCCACGTCTGGAACATCCCACTTTTCCAGTCCCTGAACTCCTTCAGGATGTGAGCTTCCTCCATGTCTATGCAGATGCTGAGAGCCAGCACATCTCCATCGGCGTGCAACAGTCTGGCGGCCTCGTTCTACGGCCACGAAGCCATGCACAATACGGCCGCTGCTGCCACCATCAGCTACCATTCAGGGATTCGTTGGCGAAGGTCATCTGCCAGCGCGCCTGACAGTATCTTTTCCTCAACGTATGCTTTTTTGGCTTCTCAGTATCTGCGGGCTGGTGGATCACCACCTCTTTATAATGGCTTGCTTTTTCACACGAGTCGAGGAATTCTCCAAGGTGAGGCGGCAGTTCTGTTTTCATTGCTCCTAAGGTTTTTACAGCCAGGTCCAGTTCCGCCTTCACTGAACATACGCCCGTATCTCTCCGTTGCAGGAACAGCGACATATCTCTGAGAACCACGAGGGATTCGAGTACTAGGACAATCTGGAAGACGAACGACCACGCCGTTATTTTCTCCACCATCCCAGCGCATCTGCTGTACTCCGGTCCTTTCTCATCATTGGCGCACGTTTGCAGATGGCTGTACTGTGCATGATGTGATTTATATATGGCACGAATGGACCGGTATGACGAGGCCACCCAGCGCACATAAAATATTTTCCCAAGTTGCATGAAATCGGCCGCAAGATCTTCAAAGATCGAATATAATCAACGCTGATGCTTGGCACTTTAGAGATAGAACTGGTAGAGTCTATCTACATGGCTTCTCAGATGGGAAATCTCCGTGACAAAACTTGTCAGTGTCGCCGACAGCCACACTGGTGACTGGTGAGTGGCCTGCTATATTGGCGTGCTGGTACCCTGGTGACTGGTGGGTGGCCAGCTATACTGGCGTGCTGGTACCCTGGTGACTGGTGAGTGGCCAGATATACTGGCGTGCTGGTACCCTGGCGACTGGTGAGTGGCTATCTATACTGGTGTGCTGGTACCCTGGTGACTGGTGAGTGGCCTGCTATACTGGCGTGCTGGTACCCTGGTGACTGGTGAGTGGCCAGCTATACTGGCGTGCTGGTACCCTGGTGACTGGTGAGTGGCCAGCTATACTGGCGTGCTGGTACCCTGGTGACTGGTGAGTGGCCAGCTATACTGGCGTGCTGGTACCCTGGTGACTGGTGAGTGGCCAGCTATACTGGCGTGCTGGTACCCTGGCGACTGGTGAGTGGCCAGCTATACTGGCGTGCTGGTACCGCCAGCCATAGTGGTGTGCTGATGCCCTGGTGACTGGTAAGTGGCCGGCTATACTAGCGTGCGGCGTCTTACGTGGAAGAACTGGCAGCTTCCCTGCCTCGTGCTGGCACCCTGGTGGGTTGCCTGCTATACTGGCCTGCTGGTACCCTGGTGACTGGTGAGTGGCCAGCTATACTGGCGTGCTGGTACCCTGGCGACTGGTGAGTGGCCAGCTATACTGGCGTGCTGGTACCGCCAGCCATAGTGGTGTGCTGATGCCCTGGTGACTGGTAAGTGGCCGGCTATACTAGCGTGCGGCGTCTTACGTGGAAGAACTGGCAGCTTCCCTGCCTCGTGCTGGCACCCTGGTGGGTTGCCTGCTATACTGGCCTGCTGGTACCCTGGTGACTGGTGAGTGGCCAGCTATACTGGCGTGCTGGTACCCTGGCGACTGGTGAGTGGCCAGCTATACTGGCGTGCTGGTACCGCCAGCCATAGTGGTGTGCTGATGCCCTGGTGACTGGTAAGTGGCCGGCTATACTAGCGTGCGGCGTCTTACGTGGAAGAACTGGCAGCTTCCCGGCCTCGTGCTGGCACCCTGGTGGGTTGCCTGCTATACTGGCCTGCTCTTCGAGCTTTCTATGTTAAAAATAGCACCTGTAAAGAACAATATAGCTCATCCCGGTAGGCCTTGGCTCATCCCTTCATCAGCCCATTATTATCAGGTGTTGTTATTATCAGGTGTATTATCCCATTATCAGGTGTTGTCAGATCGATCGATATAACTCGGAAAGCTACGCCATAAAGCACGCGCCTCGTTCCAAGTCAACTTCCAGTTCAAACGTTTCTCAAGGAAGTTGAACAAACACGCATCAATATTCTGCAAACCTTAATTACGTCAGCAACTTACTGCTTCGCCAGCTACTGTAAAATATTGTACATTTGGGTCACAGGAATCCCAGGTTTGATACTCATGAGTGTGCTTGGGGTCGTCTTAGCAATGAAGATAGCGTACTTAATCTTCCTTCTCCTCCAGTCGGTTTCATAGGCTAAAGTATCGACGCCTCTACAAGAACGGTGTGCTCTGTTTCTGACACGTATGGTGAAAGCCCAGGATATATTGCATCGATGCTCTGATGTTTCTTTTATGTTCGCCTTGCATTATTCCCAAGTTCCTGCAGGCTTCACGACGTAAGCACGTTTGACACTGACAGGCATAGCGATAAATGGCCCTTGTGTTTTGGATCTTGTTCTTGGGCTGCATCACCCCATTGTGGGGGTTTTCCTCAACTTCGTGCCTGCCCGTGGATATGGCTGAAGTATGCTGGTTATGCTTCCCGTCACTTCTTCTACGCATGATGTGGCCAGCAGGGATTTGGGCTCCCTGGGGTCCCTGATTCATGCGTGCGCTGCGTAGCATTTGGGACTTGTACATCTCTGGAGCTGTGTTGGGTAATAGTTTATCTTTTTAAGATAAGGGAAATTATTGCCTTTGTAACCAAATAGCCTGAAAAAAAACAAATGATTCACCGCTGCCGATGAACATACTGAATTGTGTGCACAGCTAGAGCACTTATTGCGGAGATGCGAAGCTAGTTTTATTTCATCTTGGATTCTTCACTGAAAACAAAAGCAAAGAAGTACATTTTCTTTTAACCATGACTTTCCTTGCCAGGTGTTCTGATGTGAAGCTCAAGACATCAAAAGCGCAACCGTGACCACTGTCGGGTTCGGTCGACCTCCAAGGAGGGGGGTGGAGGCAAATTGGACCAGTAGAGAAAACGCTCAGGCCGATGTGATGATGAAGAGAAGAAAATTGATTTACATATATATATATATATACATATATATATATATATATATATATATATATATATATATATATATATATATATGTATAGGTATATATATATATATATATATATATATATATATATACATATATATATCCCTGTACATATGTATATATATATATATATATATATATATATACATATATATATACCTATACATATATATATATATATATATATATATATATATATATATATATATATATATATATATATATATACATAGCTCATAAAATCCCCTAGTCTCATTTAGTCCACGTATGTTCAACACGGCGAGAATCTCTGCCTGTTTCGCATATATTTAATTTAACCAAGAGTAAATTTACATCATCAAATTTCGTAAGAGACTGCCTTTACTCTCCATCTCCTGAATGGCTGTATCTGATTTCTCATTAAAACTCATTTGTATCCAGGTTGCTGTACTGTCGCCCCAGGTAAAGCCTGCAACTGCCGAACGCCACATGCGTCCCGGCCATGGCACCGACCACGAGGAGAAAGGCACCGTCCCGTCCCGGCCATGGCACCGACCACGAGGAGAAAGGCACCGTCCCGTCCCGGCCATGGCACCGACCACGAGGAGAAAGGCACCGTCCCGTCCCGGCCATGGCACCGACCACGAGGAGAAAGGCACCGTCCCGTCCCGGCCATGGCACCGACCACGAGGAGAAAGGCACCGTCCCGTCCCGGCCATGGCACCGACCACGAGGAGAAAGGCACCGTCCCGTCCCGGCCATGGCACCGACCACGAGGAGAAAGGCACCGTCCCGTCCCGGCCATGGCACCGACCACGAGGAGAAAGGCACCGTCCCGTCCCGGCCATGGCACCGACCACGAGGAGAAAGGCACCGTCCCGTCCCGGCCATGGCACCGACCACGAGGAGAAAGGCACCGTCCCGTCCCGGCCATGGCACCGACCACGAGGAGAAAGGCACCGTCCCGTCCCGGCCATGGCACCGACCACGAGGAGAAAGGCACCGTCCCGTCCCGGCCATGGCACCGACCACGAGGAGAAAGGCACCGTCCCGTCCCGGCCATGGCACCGACTACGAGGAGAAAGGCACCGTCCCGTCCCGGCCATGGCACCGACCACGAGGAGAAAGGCACCGTCCCGTCCCGGCCATGGCACCGACCACGAGGAGAAAGGCACCGTCCCGTCCCGGCCATGGCACCGACCACGAGGAGAAAGGCACCGTCCCGTCCCGGCCATGGCACCGACCACGAGGAGAAAGGCACCGTCCCGTCCCGGCCATGGCACCGACCACGAGGAGAAAGGCACCGTCCCGTCCCGGCCATGGCACCGACCACGAGGAGAAAGGCACCGTCCCGTCCCGGCCATGGCACCGACCACGAGGAGAAAGGCACCGTCCCGTCCCGGCCATGGCACCGACCACGAGGAGAAAGGCACCGTCCCGTCCCGGCCATGGCACCGACCACGAGGAGAAAGGCACCGTCCCGTCCCGGCCATGGCACCGACCACGAGGAGAAAGGCACCGTCCCGTCCCGGCCATGGCACCGACCACGAGGAGAAAGCATGCGCGTGCTGCGAACGTTCCACGTGTTGAATGCGGGCCACCCAGACGACAGTAATACTCTGCGCCGTGGCTACGGGGCTAACAGCGTACAGGAGGCTGCGCTGAACCAAACTGCCGGGGAGACGGCTGCAATGAGCATCGGCCCGGTCAGGGTGCCCTATGTCTTCCAAAAGAGCTTCTTGGCTACGTTTCGCTTCCTCGGCCTGCGCGGCCTGCTGACGGACATGCGGGAGGGGTTCTGCGGAGACACCTCCCTGCTGAGCTGCCTCTGATCCTGCTGTATGTCGTGCAGTCT
>JAOTOM010004923.1:0-235000 GCA_034440615.1 Ashinkailepas kermadecensis | reverse complement strand
AAGATGGCAAAATAAAGTGACCCAAACCAAGGGAAAAAATGTATTCCGGGGTGCCCTAGGTTGATCAACTCAGGGCTGACCCCCTCCCCACTTCATCTTGCGATCCAAACCCTTGCACACTGCGAAATGTCGAGAAGATGGTAAAACACGTATCACAGGTTAAGAGGACATTGGTGCACGTGTCTCATGTCGGCAGGATGATGATATGTACATATGCCACAGGTCACGAGGATGATGGTATGTACATGTGTCACAGGTCACGAGGATAATGGCACGTATGCCGCTGGTCGGGGGAGGATGATGCTGCACATGTCACAGATCAGGATGATGGTGACGCATATGTCACAGGTCGGAATAGTGTTTATTCGTCGCCACCCACAAATTGATGACCAGGTGTGTCCCCGACCTGAATACCAGCGATGTAAAGCATCGGTACGTTATCAATGAGAACAAAGTACGATAGTCTCGGCACTCCTGCTAAGAAATGGAAATAAACTGAACATGTCTAAGTGAAATATAAGCGCTGGTATTGTGCTAACACGCGCCCTGAAGGGCCTCGGAAAATTACGCGCACTGGAGGGGGGGCGTAAGGAGGGCACTGGAGGCCCCCCCCACCCCCGAACCCCCCCCCCTAAGATATCGGCTCCTATTAAAGCTGGAGAAACGAAATTCCCAGGGTGGATGGATACGGTAGTGAACTTTATTGTGTGCAAATTTCATGACCCTAGGTCGATATCTTCAGGGTCAAATGAGGTCACATTTGTCAAAATTTTCTTGTTTTGCGTGACTTGGCTTGTCATTGTTATGGATCGCTGTGATTGTGTTTAAATGCTCCAAAATGGGCATCAATTATGTTTTGGACATTACGAATGATGCAATGCAGATGCTAGACCCGACATTTGACCTCAGGTCACCTATATAGCAGCACTTTATCAGGTCAGTTACCTGTTCCAGTTACCGGAACCGGGCCGCCCGCCCGACTGCTCCGTCGGGCAGCTCGGCGCAATCGGCTTCGCGAAGAAAGGAGTGAAGTACATGAATAAAGTATGGAAACGCAATGACAAACAGTACACAATGACAAACAGTGGTGCATTTATGACAACATTCCAGTTGACCAAGTTTGGTTCCATTAACCTGTCATGAACTTGACCCGACTTGACCTCGGTGACCTAACATGACCTTGAAACTACATGGCATATCAATATACATCAAATAAGTCACTCGTGTTGCCAAGAACACTTCCCTTTTGCGGATATACGGGAAGCGCATCAGCGCCGATTTTTGTGGTCTGGGGCTACGATATTGTTTTACTTTAACGGCCTCTAACTCGAAAATTATTCAGTCTATTTCCATTTTTCGTCCTTTAAACGACGTGCTGGTCATTTGTAAGTAGGTACGCCAAAAATGGTGCATATCGACCGGTAAAATCTGGAGTTATGTACGAAAAACCGGAGGGTGGGCGGATTTCGCCCCCCCCTCCAGTGCGCGTGTTAATGATGTTAATTAGTATTGGTGATAAACGAGAGGCAGAAAGAAGTCATATCAAATGGTAGCTTATGACTGGATCCTAAGACGTTAAATTCGCTAACTTGTAGGGTTAGTTAGGTAGCATGTTAGCAACGTTAACTCGAAGTACTGTCCAAGCATGTTGGGTCGATTAAGGTGTCGCATCGGTATTCAAAAGGTTTAGATTACGCTTGCTGCTCTCGGAACCATCAGTGAAACCAAATACGGGCAGGTAGAAAGGTGATTTAGATTGAATGCTGCGTTTTCCTCGAAAAGGCAACGGAGTCGTGACAATCGCATCCAATGTGTGCCCAGTTTCACCCACGCGCCGTGCTGAATAATACTCGGCACAAAAGGCACAAAAACGAGGCAGTGTTTGTTCGTGAACGTCCTAACCCTAGTGACACCATACAGTAGATCGATGAGTGGTGTTGACAGAATGGATCGAGTGTACCGTGCTACATGGTATATATTCCGGGGATAAGTGATATTTCCAAATAATTTGTTACCTTCTCGACTTCTCGACGAACAACACTTGGCTGTTTTCCAGCAAGATACAAGAGTGACTTAGTGGAATTTATAGGAAAATTCACATTGCAATACAGCACAAAAATGTGGAGAACCAGCAGCAAAGTCAGGCAAGTGAGCCAGTATGCCTCAGCAGTCCAACGTGAGTTGCGTGATACGCTTTGACAAGGTTGGACACATCATTGTAGGGGCTGACTGCCGCCAGAGACTGCAAAAGCCCGACTGTGTACATGTGCCGCAAGTGTCGTGTCCAGCTGCACGTGAAGTGCTCGAATGAGTATCACAATAAGGCAAGGATGGTCACAAGCGACAGCCTGCTGTCATCTGTCAATGTCGCGTACACCCCTGTTGTCTGCCAGCCGTGCTTAGTTGGGGCTCGAAAAACATTGCTGCCGTGGTTTTAATTTCCACCATTCTCAATGCGCAGTGCAAGATTCCAGCGGCATGAATCAACTATCTCACTATATCAACATTGTGTGTAATTACCCTGTGACTACACTTCAAGGCGAAGAGGGTCTCCTATATGTTCGCTATAATGTTCGTTTGTGATGGTCCAAGCCCGACTTGGAATTAGACAGTAGCTACTGCTTTTCGACGGATGGGTCATGTCATGATCACATAGCCCTATCCCTAAACAGGGGCGGGATCAGGGCATCTAATGAGAAGCTGACAGCTATGTGCTTACAAATGGCGCCAAAAGGTGCCCATGAAACTCGTGAGTTGCGTCTAAACAACCTATAGATTGGTGTCCTCGCCTGCACTGAGACGGAAGGGTGCGATCTATCTAACACTGTTGATAATATTCTCCAGTTATCAAATATTTATCATCTAATCTCTCATTCATCCAGATCCCCAGCTTTTTCGGCTTCGGCATAAAAACCACAGACGTAAACGTGTGCTCGGCTGTGCCACGGGCGTTGCCAGTGGTGCCTTAGCTGGTGTTTCAGCGAACCCTCGAACCCAGCTGTGCCTGCTAGCAGTCAAGTAGTCAATCATATATCCGGCTCACTGCTAACACGCGAAACCGCTGAGATACCAAAAAAAGGAAAGCACAAGTATAGAATATGGTGTGTCTAAGGAATAACAATGAGTCCTTCATTTGTAGGTATTATTTTACGTTACATAATTGGAAGATAGTGACGGCGGTGAGGGCCTGGCCATTTGAGCGCGCTGACTGTATCGAGGGTGAAGAAAAATTTAAGTGCGGGGCAGCCAACTAGCAGATGGACATGGACATTGCAAGCGGAGCAGAACAACGTCCGAAAAAAGCGCGGTATTCTCCTGATCAAAGGATCCTCCTGGTTCACGCAAACCGTATCGCCGGTGCGTGAGCAATCCTAGGTCAACACAGAACAACTTCCTTTGGTATCGCCGGTGCGTGAGTAATCCCAGGTCAACACAGAACAACTTCCTTTAGTCGCGGACGCAGGGAAGACTACCGAAAACCAAGCCACGAGTTCGCTCGTTTGAGTAAGCCTTAAGTTTCCAGCTGGTTGCCACTTGTTACGCACCGCGGAAAGATTGATGGGCTGAGGTCCCCAGAGGGAACAGCCTGATGAATTGCACAGCCAAGTTTGGTGGGCTAAATTACATAGGGGGAAGAGCCAGACGAATGGTATGCCGCCGTCGGCAGTCGCTTGTCGCTTCGCAGCAATGCTAGCAGCTTTATTGTCAACGAGCCAAAATACAGAAATGGAATATACTTGCACTACAAAAGAGTTTAAGGTTCATCGAGGTTGCGCAGCGAACCGAATATTTGTTCGCTGGAAGATGGTGGATCGCACCCGTCCAGTCTCAATCATTCAAACAGTTGGGTGCGGCATGAAACTGGATATTGTCTGAAAGGTATGCAAATCGCACATAGTCATACTACGAAGCCTGATTTATAGACCAATTATCGAAATTTGATTCCATCACATTCAGAGACGCGGAGTCGATGACAGTGGAAGGAAGGTATTCGAAGTGTGTGTGGTTCAAACTAACTTGGCGTCATAATAGCGTGCTACCACGTGTATTTTTAATATGCATGGCCCCTGCTGGTGCTGCGAGCACATTGGAAAGGCCCGTTAACATTTAAGGTATCAAAACATTGTATGATGTTTTGAACTTGGATTGAATCATTCCTCAGCGTTTTGTACTTCACTTGAAATAAACATACTTCCTTTGATAGCTGCCCATATGGAACACGTCTAGAACCTGATATCAGTAATGGAGCCCTTCTTTGAAGTGCTTCCAAGGACTTGAATCTTGAATAAGGTGGGACCGAACGTTTGATAAAAGTACTCTAGCTGTGGCATAGTAAACGATCAGTACTGCTCTTCATGGCTTCTTCGCCCATGCAAGACAAGTTTCCATTAATCACTCCGAGCACCCTTCTGTGACCTAGAAATTGCTATCTGGCCTCCTCACATTATATTGCAAAGGTATAATGTTTTGCAACTACAGTTCCGAAGACTTATTAGTGGGTAAGTTATTGAAACGTTTGACCATCAAAAATATGCCCTTTAAACTCCCTTCTTCAGTCAACCAGTGACCCCAAGTAAAAAAAAGCGTGATTCACTCGCGAGATGTTGACGCGTGTCATACGCTGAATTGTGTTCCATGCCACTAGCATGCTCCGTTTGGTAACACTGTCCAGGCCACCCTTTGCCCCAAACTGGCGAAGGTGGTAAATGGCCGTGAAACACTGGAGGCCGCAACCCCCTGGCCTCGTACTGGCGAAGGTAAAAACTGGCCGTGAAACACTGTGGTGGTCGCAACCCCCTGGCCCTGCACTGGTGAAGGTAGCAAATGGCCATGCACCGGTGGTGGTTAATATCTGCATGGAACCTTCTCTGGTCTTCTTCACTTTAAACACTTCAAAAACAATTCTCCATTTCTCCGAAACTTCAGCAGGAGTAAGGATCTGTCAAGTAAAAGAGAAACAAAGTCAGATTCTTCCAGTTTTCATTTAATGTCAGGGAAAGAAATCATGCAGGTCTTTTGCTGTGTTGTTTTCGTGTTTGTTGTATAGGTAAAAAACGGCTTCAACATAATTACCATCCATACATGTCCCGTAATTCGTCATGTTTTCCATGACACCCGCAGTGGTATTTTCACGGGAGAGAAAAACAGGGTAAGTTTAATTCAAGTTTAATTTAAAGTACTGTATAATCTAGTTGCCACTGTGCACTGTACACTTGTGTGCAACATGCACTGTACCCATGTCCCTGTTATCGCTGACCGCTGTAGCATTTGTATCCAACTGATACCTGTTTGTACCTATGTTTGTAGAAACTGGGCATATTTTGTGTTCCTATTACAATATCTGGCCAACTGTCATCTTTTCTTTTCAATCTGAAGGTATTCTCGTTTGCCTCTTCTCTTCCACACCAACAATGCTTAGTGTTATTCTCATTGTACGAACGTTTAATATTGCAAACTTTCTCCTTTTTCGTGACAGTTGGCTTCTCTAACCTGTGTGGGAGACCATTCAGACTTCTGTTTGCTATATGACCTATGCAGTCGATGCGCCCCAAAACCACAAGACTTCTAAGTTGTAATATTGTAATCCTCTGGATTGGAATGAATCTCTTTTGTCCCATGATATTTTGTCTCAAATTTGGCTGCAATACGGCGCACATGCGTCGTATTGCAGCCTCCTTCCAAAGTAAGAGTTATATGAAAAGCCAATGTAAGGTTTATCCCTCATAATGGTCGAAACGGAAACCTAATATGTTTCAGCATTTTGCTTCCAATATCCTGGATGTCAACCTACATACGACAGCAGTAGGCCCAAAACTAGTTAATGGCTTGCTGACTCATGAAACATTTCATCACGACAATTTTCCCCTAAATTTTCTTGAATTTCTTGTCCCATGTACTTCTGTTCCTACAATTACGAGACACTGCAAGATTTAAATATAATACTAATGCTTCTATTACGTTGCATCTCACTTTAAGTTATCATTCGATTGGCTATATATTCTGACTGATTTAGATGTATGCTTTACACCTAGTCTAACATTCGTAGTCTTTCCTAATTATGCAAATACAAATATAATCGTACACCATGCTCAATGAACAAACTGAGAAATTTACATTCTACTTACAATAGCATGTAAGCTCTTCTTCGAGTACACCAGAGCACCATCTTCTTTTATAAAAATAGGTGGCATGTACAAGGATTTTCCGCGAACGCTCTGTTTATTGGGACAAAACTGCAAGAATGCAATAAACCCAATTGAGCCAGCACAAACTAGTGCTCGTTTAGAGATACGAGGCCATATGTCTGCTCTGAGATGAATTTGAGGAGGGTCATGATTGTATGAGATGTAAACAACGAGAACTTGTGCAACATCTAACGATGCTCAATGGATATTGAGCACCGCAGCATGCTGTATATCAAACTTCAGGAGGAATGCTTATTAGGCAATTACCACTGTAACCATGCCTGTTGAAGTTCTCCTGTTGGTGTTTGTCTACTGAGATTAGTTGTGGGAATGCTTGGGTGATAACTCGCCTCTCCGCTATCAGATGGATGTAAAGTGGATCCGGAATTAGCACCGAGTTATACCGTTGATCCGAACTGGCTATTGCGGAAGCAAGGGTCTGTGAACAGAAACGTCCACCTCGGTCGGCGTCTGGTTGAGATCATCTTCTCAGCTCAGGCGGCTTACCACGAGTAGGATGCGCATTATGCTCATAGGTTTCCCAGCGTGCAACGTTTGGGAATTAATTACGATGAAGTCTAATTAATTCCTCTTGTAGCAAGAGTACATTTCCTGGGGAATTGCATGGATAAACTTCTGGTATCCCAGCCTTCCTGCTCAAAGCACTTCTTTCTTCATTTTTGTATGCTAAGGTAAACATTAATTTAGTTCCGAAATGTACCAAATATATCCAGACCACGGTTGGAAAAACCTTGTTTTGGAGGTTTGTCATCCAAAACATTATCCTCTTTGGACAATTATCCTCTCCTTTTTCTCGCTGGAAAGTTGACGTAAGCCACATGTATTTTGTATTTGCGAGTTTAACAAGCTGATTCCATAAAATGGATTAATATTTGGTTTGAGTCAGATTACAGTTAGATACACTTCACAAACATGAGCAAAAATGGAATCAGTAAAATAGCAGTATACAGGGGAAAACACCGAAACACGTACAGTCAATTTAAAAGACGTCGTTGATAAGCATCGCGACGAACTCGCCCCGTGTCCGAGAAGCGGAAGTGCCCGGCGGCAGTAAGTTCCAGGCCGAGGCCGCCCGGAAAGAGAAGGGTCTGCGTGACATGCTGAGGCGGAACATGCTCCAGCGCCCCAGCCATCTGCGTGACATGCTGAGGCGGAACATGCTCCAGCGCCCCAGCCATCTGCGTGACATGCTGAGGCGGAACATGCTCCAGCGCCCCAGCCATCTGCGTGACATGCTGAGGCAGAACATGCTCCAGCGCCCCAGCCATCTGCGTGACATGCTGAGGCGGAACATGCTCCAGCGCCCCAGCCATCTGCGTGACATGCTGAGGCGGAACATGCTCCAGCGCCCCAGCCATCTGCGTGACATGCTGAGGCGGAACATGCTCCAGCGCCCCAGCCATCTGCGTGACATGCTGAGGCGGAACATGCTCCAGCGCCCCAGCCATCTGCGTGACATGCTGAGGCGGAACATGCTCCAGCGCCCCAGCCATCTGCGTGACATGCTGAGGCGGAACATGCTCCAGCGCCCCAGCCATCTGCGTGACATGCTGAGGCGGAACATGCTCCAGCGCCCCAGCCATCTGCGTGACATGCTGAGGCGGAACATGCTCCAGCGCCCCAGCCATCTGCGTGACATGCTGAGGCGGAACATGCTCCAGCGCCCCAGCCATCTGCGTGACATGCTGAGGCGGAACATGCTCCAGCGCCCCAGCCATCTGCGTGACATGCTGAGGCGGAACATGCTCCAGCGCCCCAGCCATCTGCGTGACATGCTGAGGCGGAACATGCTCCAGCGCCCCAGCCATCTGCGTGACATGCTGAGGCGGAACATGCTCCAGCGCCCCAGCCATCTGCGTGACATGCTGAGGCGGAACATGCTCCAGCGCCCCAGCCATCTGCGTGACATGCTGAGGCGGAACATGCTCCAGCGCCCCAGCCATCTGCGTGACATGCTGAGGCGGAACATGCTCCAGCGCCCCAGCCATCTGCGTGACATGCTGAGGCGGAACATGCTCCAGCGCCCCAGCCATCTGCGTGACATGCTGAGGCGGAACATGCTCCAGCGCCCCAGCCATCTGCGTGACATGCTGAGGCGGAACATGCTCCAGCGCCCCAGCCATCTGCGTGACATGCTGAGGCGGAACATGCTCCAGCGCCCCAGCCATCTGCGTGACATGCTGAGGCGGAACATGCTCCAGCGCCCCAGCCATCTGCGTGACATGCTGAGGCGGAACATGCTCCAGCGCCCCAGCCATCTGCGTGACATGCTGAGGCGGAACATGCTCCAGCGCCCCAGCCATCTGCGTGACATGCTGAGGCGGAACATGCTCCAGCGCCCCAGCCATCTGCGTGACATGCTGAGGCGGAACATGCTCCAGCGCCCCAGCCATCTGCGTGACATGCTGAGGCGGAACATGCTCCAGCGCCCCAGCCATCTGCGTGACATGCTGAGGCGGAACATGCTCCAGCGCCCCAGCCATCTGCGTGACATGCTGAGGCGGAACATGCTCCAGCGCCCCAGCCATCTGCGTGACATGCTGAGGCGGAACATGCTCCAGCGCCCCAGCCATCGTTGCACGGGTGGCGCGCCGGGAAACATCCGACCGCCGGCTGAACAGAGAACGGGTCGCCTCAGGGGCTCGCGGATCATTCAGGGCTCTAGACACGGCGGTGTTGTCGCGGTGGGTGACGAGGTTACGGACACTACGCCAGCCCAGCGTTGCCACTGTCGGCGAGATATGATCACGACGGCGAGCCCCTGCGACGATCCTAGCCCCGACATTGCTCGCCTTCTGCACTCTTCCGAGGTGACATTGGGCAGCCCCGCCCCAGACAGTGAGGACAGTATATGATTTGTGGAAAGATGTGAGACTGAATCATGAGTTTGCATGCTTAGGGTGTGAGATAGTGACGGATATTGTGGACACAGAGCAAGATGGAGTTGCACTTTTTGACAAGGTGGGATATGTGCTCCTCCCAGGATAGGGTGCGGTCAATGATGACTCCCAGCATCTTCACGAATGGCGAGGGGATTAGGACGTGACTGCCAATGTTGAGTTGGTAGGGTGTGGCGTTTTTGGGATTGGGCCGTGCCGACAAGGAGTAGGGTAGTTTTAGCGGGGTTCATCCTCAAGGAGTTGGATGTGAAGTAGGACTGAATACCAAAGATGGTGTTCTCCTGTCGGGATTTAAGAACGGGTAAGTCATCAGGATGTACAGAGTCTAGCAGTTGGGTGTCGTCGGCATATGATACTGGACGTCCGTATAAAAGGTACGCTGGCAAGTCATTCATGCAGATGCTAAAGAGCAAGGGACCGACCAGGGATCCCTGAGGAACACCATGGGATAGCGGAAGGGATAAAGAGCCTCCCCTCACCACCTGCCGCCGGTCAGTAAGGTAGCTATGAAACCACCTCAGGTCGACGCCGTACCACTGCAGCTTACGCAGGAGGATACCATGGTCGACGCTGTCGAATGCTTTGCTCAGGTCGATGGAGATGATCGAGGCGATGTGACCAGTGTCGACACGACGTGTGATCCACTCAACAGCGTCGACCAGGGCGTCCTCCGTCGAATGGCATGGCCTGTAGACATACTGTGAGAAGGCAAGAATGTGATTAATGACTAGATAAGAGGACAGCTGGGTACACATTACTTTTTCACATAACTTGGATAAGACTGGCAAAATAGAGATTGAACGAAAGTTACTGGCGACATCGCGAGGCCCAGATTTGTGAAGTGGAACAACCGAGGAAGTTTTCCACGAGGCAGGGAACACGCAGGAGATTACAGAAGTGTTAATGAGGTGAAGTAGGTGAGGCCCGAGAACCGGAAAGCATTTGCGGAGAGCGTGCAGTGGTACACCATCGATACTAACCGCTCTCGACAGATACATGTCACGTATGGCTCTAAATAGTTCGGGCAGGGTCACCGAGTGTAGCCGGAGGCCGGTGGTGGTCACACAAGGTGGTCGCGGAGGGATGAGGGGAACGCCGCGGCTGCCAGTCGCGAGATCAGCGGCAACGCGTGGGCCCACGGAGGCAGAGTGACGATTAAATTCGTCTGCCACCGTCGCTGCCAGGTCCCTCGCGGCCCCCTCCTCTCCCGCGGCCGGTCGGAGCGCAAAGTCCCGGATATCGCGCCAGAAATTGGCACGGTCTGTCAGCATTTGCGCACACGCAAAGTCATGCCTGGCTTTTGCGAACAAAGATTTTACACGGTTTCGCAGCCTCCGGTAAACTACCAAGTCATATTCGGTGCGAGAGCTCCGTCAAGACTGGAAAGCCTGGTCGCGTTCACGCATGAGCTGCAGCAGGTCCGGACTGTCACCTACCCACGGGCACCAGGCCCGGTGAGGGTGGACCGTCTTGAGCGGACAATGCACATTCACCGCCACCTGCCACAAGTGCATAGACTCCTTCAGTTTCGCGTCCACCCCCGCTGCCCGGTACATACTGCTCCAGTCAGCCTGCAAGACATAAAGACACAAGGCGTCCCAGTTAATCTTGCGCCAGGGGCGAGAGGTGAAGGACGCCCGGCGACAACGCAGCCCGCGGAAAGGCACTCGCACAATAAGCTCATCCAGGCCGTCAGATACGGACTCGGACGGCGAGCGGTAAGTCACGCCCGCAGTGACAGCACGGCGTCCCCCGTCACTCACAGACACCCACAGCGTCCCGCAGGATGAACGTGTACTTGAGATGGTCAGCGTCTTCATATTAAAGTTTTCCTTACATAGTACCACCGCCGACACCACCGCCTCGGGCTGCGGCAGTTGGACGGCCGCGGCCTGGTTGGGCCGGACGGTCACGACGCACTAGTCTATAGCCTGGGAACACCAGGATTCTGTCGGACACTGCGGAAGGCAGCCACGTTTCGAATAAGTACATCAAGTCTAGTTTGTGTTCTTGCAGAGTACGAAGAGCACAGTTCATCTTCGGCACTAATGACTGGACTTTGGCATGTCCAATCACCATGGTGCGCACCGGCTCAGTGCAGATGGCAGCCCGCAGCGTATGCTGAGTCTGACCGATGGTGAGGTGAATCGGAATGCGATGTCGCCTCTGCTGAACACGACGTTCGGTGCGGATTCCTTTGCCGGCAGTCTTCGGTACTACTGGTCTCGTGGACGGAGAGCGGTCTGAGTCAGTTGGGCGGCACTCTACACGACGGGGGGCTTCCCCAGAGCTGGGAGTAGTCTGCAGAGCAGCACTCCTTTGGGATGATAGTATTGCACGTTGCAAGGCTCTCCTCTTCACCTGTTGTCCGCCCCGGCATCCTCGTCTCTCAGCCGTCGTCGGCGTCCGACCGGGACCAATTCGGCGGGGCGGACCAGGCCAGGGGACGGCTCGACACTGTTGACATTAGCGCCAGCCGAGGCCGGACTCGGCTGGCCGGGGTCGTTTCGGACCTCCGGACACGCAGACATCTGCAGCGGCTGTCCGTGGGGGCGGAGTTGACGGGGGTGGAGGGGTGCGAAAACATTGATGGCGATGTTCCTGCGCGTTTGCGACTGGTGGATGCTCGGCGGCTGGTGGACATGGCGATAATTCTGTATGTTTTGCTGATTTCTCGGATGCTTGCACTGATGATGAAATTTCGATGGCAGGACCGGGAACTTCGTTTAATTATGAATCTTGCCTCACGCTCCAGAGGGTTCTCTCGGATAATGTGACTTTCCCCCGCACATCATACGCATCAGCACCGTTGGGATATCCAAACTTAATAAGGAGATTTTCGACTGAATAAAACACTCACAGTTCTCGGCGGCGTCACACAATCACGGTTGAATGTTCGGATTTCCGTACGCACACTATGGCACTGCGATGTTTCCTTGCTCCGGAGAAAACTATTAAACAGCATGGAGCGGACCGGGGTGGCTGTCAAGCGCCCGCCACCCGGCCACGACCTGGATGGCACATGACAGTGAAATGGGGCAACCTTGCTGCTCTTAAAGATGAGTCCAATCATTTGAGCTCCTAAACAGAAACCTTCATTTCAGGAGTGGTATGCTGCCTAATTGTGGACGTGTTGCAGGGTTATAGGGCATGCTACATTCATATGGTTATATTTCACATTTTTCGGTTTGCTTTGGTCCAATGGTCATTCACAACACTACTATTTCAAAATAGTGTTTCCATTCCTTATTTCTATTTCAATACTTATTCAATGCATACTTATGTCAAGCCTTATCTTTTCCAATCGCTTAATAAATTGAACTTAGTCAACATTATGAACACCGAAGTATGGGAATATAAAAGGGGATTGTTCGTGTACAAATTGTATCTTCAAATTTGCTACCGAAAATCATCCTGACGAAATCCAGAATTACAAAGTACATCTTCAACCATCATCCATACCAATTTTTTTTTCTCGAAAAACATACTGTGGCATCGTGGAATACCTTTTTTCTCAACCACTTCGATATATTCAGGGCAAGTGCTATCATTTACAATTGACCAACGAATTTGATGCCATCAAATTCGTGACAACTCATGACGTTGCCGGGCAACCTCATGAGTTAGCATTAGAGACTTCGGCCCTTCAACTTAATGATCCAGAGAGGACTGTTCAGCACCAAGTCCGAAAAGAAAGATAAATTCTTATGGTACCCATACAATCAAAACGCTACCTCCCTTCGATGTGCGCATGTCTATGGTTAACACCCTAGCTCACCCGCAGTTCACAACCTGTACATATATAGATATACAGGTGATGATATACAGGTGATGCATACACTATGCCTCAACGTACATACATACATGCATTTATATGTGGATACATATATATATATATATATATATATATATATATATATATATATATATATATATATATATATATATATATATATATATATATAGTGGGCGTTGGGCGGATTGGAGATCGATGGTCTGACGGGCAAGTCCGCCGATTTTTTCGTTGCCCGGAATGCCCACGTGACTGAGGATCCCGAGCAATATATATATATATATATATATATATATATATATATATATATATATATATATATATACATATATATGTATATATATATATATATATATATATATATATATATATATATATATATATATATATATATATATATATACCTCTGGCATCGTGGAATACCTTTTTGTCAATCACTTCGATATATTCAGGGTGAGTGCTATCATTTACAATTGACCAACGAATTTGATGCCATCAAATTCATGACAACTCATGAGGTTGCCGGGCAACCTCATGAGTTATCAATAGAGACGTCGGCCCTTCAACTTAATGATCCGGAGAGGACTGTTCAGCACAAAGTCAGAAAAGAAAGATCAATTATTATGGTACCCATTGACCCACCCACTATCAGCCCGTACCCCCCACCCGGTGGCCTGTCGTCAGACAATCGATCTCCAACCCACCCACCATCGGCCCGTACCCCCCGGTGGCCTGTCTTGCTTGCCGGATGCCTGATGCCACATCAGCCGGCTTTACGTGGCTTCCTCCGCAAAAGAACAAAAAAAAGTCGACCAGCCGCTCCAAACCTCTGTCCACCAACCTCCTCACACCTCCGTCCGCCAGCCGCTCCAAACCTCTGTCCACCAACCTCTTCACACCTCCGTCCGCCAGCCGCTCCAAACCTCTGTCCACCAACCTCTTCACACCTCCGTCCGCCAGCCGCTCCAAACCTCTGTCCACCAACCTCTTCACACCTCCGTCCGCCAGCCGCTCCAAACCTCTGTCCACCAACCTCTTCACACCTCCGTCCGCCAGCCGCTCCAAACCTCTGTCCACCAACCTCTTCACACCTCCGTCCGCCAGCCGCTCCAAACCTCTGTCCACCAACCTCCTCACACCTCCGTCCGCCACCCGCTCCAAACCTCTGTCCACCAACCTCTTCACACCTCCGTCCGCCAGCCGCAGTACACCTTCGTTGTACCTCTGTTTCCCAGCTACTCCCGACCTCCGTCCGCCAGTGGTCAAGTGTATAAAAGGATACCTGTTTAATTCACTTGTGTTGTTTTGAACTCGAGAGCAATATTTGGGGATGTAGGAACCCATGTGTCGAAGACTTGGGATCGCATAGTAGTTATTTCTAAGAAATGTGCTGTTTTCCAAGGCTGGGTGTGAATATTTCTAAACGCTGACGATTGTTCGGTCGCAACAAACGAAGAGGAAGGAATGATACGAAAATGAACGTTCGACAGGAAGACTGCATTACAATCATAAATTTGGTTATCACATTTTCGGAACAGTTTTGATAATTATTTACCACCTCAGCCTTCCACATGAGTACAAAGCAGCCTGCGAGCGTGTGGTGGGAAATATATTTTGAAATAGGCTTTACATAGCTGAATTGGTACGCACATTGTGTGCCTTTTCTCCGGGAAGACAAGATGAGAGATAACCTTAACTCAGGGGATTTGTTTAGCACCCCCCGGTTTTTTCCGCGACGGAAAAAAACAGCGGCGCGAAATTTTAAATGCCTATTCCTCCATCTTTTTGCGTCTGATGTATAAGTTTCGACCTCAGGTCATGTAAGGTCATGGACCTAGCTCAAGTGAAAGACGGCCACTTTCAACAATGCGTCAGGATCGATAACACATCCAATTGAAAAGGTATTGAAATGAAGCGTACAACAAACTGCAACGTGAGGCCAGCAGCTGACCGCAGAGCACCACAGGAGGACGAACTTCGGATAGCCACACATTCATCGTACCAACCACCTACGCCACTCCCGGATAAAAATAATTTACTCCACCACGCGGCTACTAGTGGAGAGAGCTCTGGCAGTTGCATTACTTCTGGCACCCACTGTACGGTCACCAACGGCGATGGCTCTGAACAATATCGTACAAATCGCACGTCTAATCTAAGTAAGTTACGTCTGGACTCAGATATCTTGGGATGGCTTGACAAAGGCCTCAATTTTGCAAGGGACAACGCTGATCTGAAGGTCCTCGAATCCCTACATATACGTAATCTACGGCCGCAACTAAACACGCAAACGACGTCTTGGTATATCACATAAAATTACATAAACATAAATTATATATAGTATGTATTACGCGTTATATTGGATATATGTCTATACATGTGCCTGAGTGTATGCATCGATCGGTATATGGACCATCGGCTCGGGCTTCCTCAGAGGATTCCTTCTTGACATAGTTTGTTTCTGGTTTGGAGTTTCGGTGAGTGTCTGCACCACTGAGGAGGCTTTTCTGCATTCCACGTGGCTTTTTGCACGCTTTTTCCCGCGTGTTTTTTTTCAATTTTTTTGTTCAATTTTTTAAGCTTGAGCTTTTTTCATCACTCCTGACGATGGCCCTGGCCGAAACGTTGAGTAATAAAGTATAACCTTTATCGTTACTTTTGATGTCAACTCAGCACCTCCTGGTATATTGAAGGTCGTATATTTTCTTTACACTTACATTTTTGTTTGTCGTCAGATGAGTGACCTGAGGTCACGGCATGTTTTGAACAAATTATCCTATTTGTTTTCAATGTGCAAGGTCATCTAACTGCCTATTCTCCTTGGCATGAATGCAGAAATATGAGGAGAGGTTCCTTGTCCAATTTGATTGACCTCCATCAATTGACCTGAGGGCAGGTTAAGATATAATGCACGCAATGGGCAAAACCTACTTAAACACTCCTGTTTTTATGGTTCATTTCGTGCTTTCATGGCTTAAATATTAACATATCTGCTTTGCACTACCTAAGTTACCCAAAAATCAAAAGAATGAATCATAGTCAAGATTAAGGTCATCCAAGGTCATTATATAACAATTTTGTACATCTTGTGTTGTAGTCTCGTGCATATGAAAATATATTGAAATGCAAATTACTACGTAATTACAATTGGGCAGTGCCTACAATACTTTCTCACATTCTCACACACATCTTGTATGTGCTTGTGTTCAGGTTAGTGACCTGAGGTCCCGTCAGTGACTTATGGTCACATCCAATTTTGACCCATGGTAGACCGGTGTGACCATTTGTATAATATGCACTGCACAATTAGCTATCAAATTGCAGGTGTATTAAGTAAATGTCTTTATCAAGAATGTAGATATATGATGTTCTTCAAAAGTCATTGCCATTGTCAACATAAAGAGGTGTCCCAAGACAAACAATTTGTTAGCTTCTCAAAAACAAGGAAAACATCTTGGTGTCACTCATTACCTTCCGATCATAATCTGCTTCGAAAACCGTCAGCTCAAGCAATTCGTCATATTTCCTAACACTTGGCGTTGCTGTGATCTGTGACCCTCATCTCTGTACATGCAATGGTGCTAGCCTTTGTTTTAGCTTGCATATCATTGACATTGGAAGGCAAAGTTACATTTGTTTCATTGGAAGGCAAAGTTACATTTGATTTGTTTTACCTGACATTGAAGGTTAACAAAAAAAAAAAAAAATGTTCTACTGTACTATGTATAAATGTATATATGTGTGTACTATATATCTATGTACACTATGTATGTACTACGTATAAAACTTCTGACGGTTTGCCGATGGAACTACTTCACCCCCACCCCCCGCCCCCTCTACAACATCTCTTTGTCCAGCTGAGAACCAACGTTGGTGTGCGGCAAATTTATCCAATCTCCAGCACTGCGAGAGGTATGCAATTCTGCCGCACCGCGAGGGATAATAAAGCCCAGGAACTGTGGAACAGCATATAGTTCTGACGTACGCGTGTGCTTAAGCGGCCGGGAAGATTTGATTGCTGATTAACATGCAAATGCACAGCCCACGCTAACCCAACGATCGCCACGCCACATAGCGACGAAGTCGGGAAATGATGAGGAAGGTTGAGTTTATTAGCTCATATGGGAAACAACCCCAACATGAGGGCCTCTGAAACACTAGGGCTACGGTACTGTACAGTACAGTACAGCATTGTACGCTCAGATTTGTTAACGGTTACGGTACGGCACACAAGAGTTACGGTACAGTACAGTAAATGCAGATTTTGGTACGGTTAGGGTACGGTGCACTAGGGCTACGCCACAGAACACTAAGCACAGATTTTGGTACGGCTTCATAGGACTCAGTATGCACAACATGCGTTCTACGTGAAGTCAATATTGAGACAACCCATGCCGTTAATAGGTGGTGTGCTTTTGCCGGTGCGCCGAACTACATCATCAGGCCCAACCCATCTCCCAAATATCGAACTATTATGTAATTATGAAAGCTATGAACTGTTCTTCAATAGCTGCTATTTCATAAGCTCTAAAATATGTGGCCTGTTTCACTACGAAGAAAAATAAAATGGGCTAAAATAAACCAGACGATGATTTAAACCAAGACTTGTTTTTCTATGTCACCGTCGTCTTTCGTCGCCTTAATGTTTTTTGTGCCTGACATAAAGTTTAAGTTATAATTTCACTTTTGTAGAAGGTTTCGTCTCATAATCGTATGGTATATCGTATGTAATATATTGATATAATTAGAATGATATAAATATAAATATAATATCATTTAAATCCCACGTGATCTGCCAACCACTTTCACGAACAGCTTGCTTTTTGCAAAGCAGAACGGACGACAATTGCATGTAGTATGGTTTAAATAATAAGCAGTTAAATCAGTATTTAAATCATAATTTATGTTTATCGTAGTGATTTGTCGATGGCTGCGCGTAGTGTAACATAATATATATAAATCACCGAAAAGTACAGCTTTACTTTTTAGCCGAGGTGAAATAGGCCACTGATATGCAAATAACTATCTACAAGCAATATAAACAGCAACACGACAGCTTAAATAGCGTGCACTTTATCCATCTTACTTTAGTATTTTAAACTTGGTAGTGCGGTAAAAATTGCCACTAGTTCGAGCACGGAGGGGATCAATTGCCTCCCCCTCCTCTTCCGTATCGCTAAGGGCTAGATAGAGAGATGAAATCAATGACATAATGTAACTCCACCCTTGATATTCCGTAATTATTTGAAACAATTCTCACCTCCTTAGATTGATTTTTCGGGTCAGGTCAAACTAGTTTCCGGTAGTTTTCAAACTGACCGCAAAACAATTGCGTTTTTGTGTTCGATATCGATGACATGCAACGTACGACTTAGTCTAGACCATGGAGACGTGCAAAAGTTAGGGTCGCCGATCAGGTCAAGGTCAATGAACATATGCGATGAACTTTTGAAGCTGACGATTAATGAAGCAGATTGTGCTCAGAGAAAGCAAGGGCGGATAACTGAAACATTGGGGTCATGTGTCCCATGAAAATTGGCACCCCTTCGGCTGGGAAAAGGTGCCCATCCAGGAAGACTCAGTGTACCCCTCCCGCTCAACTTTTTTTTCCGCCAGATGTGCTCCTCCAATTAAATCATTCTCCTCCATAGACAAAGTGCCCTCATGGCAATGCCTGGATCCACCCCTGAGAAAAAGATAATAGGTGTCACCAATGGTAAACCTAATAAAATTTAGAGGGAAAATAGTTTCTTTTAGGACAATTTTTAAAATATTCACAGAGTCTACGCTTCTCAAATATAATTCGGGGACTCCAAATCGGAAGCAAAATCGGCATTCCAATGTACTCTGGCTTAACCATTTTGATTTCGACATTGTTCTTATGTTAGCCTTCAGAGAGCATGCGACACCTGTTCTCTGGGGAAGTTTCAGGTCATATCTCAATGACCTGGCCCGATATTGACTTTAAACATGCGAATCTAATAGAGGACATAATTTGCCACTACATTTATTGTAGTATTGTACTCCCTTAATTACTCACAAAGTTGTGCATGAAGCACTTATTTACAGCTTAAGCCTCTGTTTGACGTGGTCACTCGAGGTGACCAAGTCCATGTTTAAATGTACATATAAAACCCTCACCTAGACATGACCGTGATCTGACTTCAACCTGTCCGAACTATCGGGCATTAATAGCGTGGAACTCGTTTTTAAAATGCAATGCACGGTATCAATTCAGAAGATATGCCAAAGTTCAAAGCGATATCACGCTTATTTGAGTGTCATCTCAGAAAGCTCTCAGACATCAAGCTGACCTGCACTGGGGGGAGGGGGGTTAATGCGGACGACTGTACAGCTGTTGAAACAAAATCCGGCAAGTGTTGTGCTTGTGTCGCATGTGCGGAGCGCGGACCGTCGTTTATGATTATAGCATCATAGACCTCCACGGACGCCTGCCCCTTTCCCGACTGTTCGCCTCGACAGAGCCAGTCGCGTGAGAGCAAGGCTCTAGATAGCAGCGTGTCTAGCCAGGCCGTGTATAGTGAATACAGAGAGACCGAGATCGTACAGTGCATCGATAACAGACCGTGAGGACTGAGTGTGCACCACCACAGCAAGTGTTTACAAGAGTGCTCAGAGCCAGATATGTGCATTAAATATCATATCGGCGTGTTTTATGATGTCTAAATATGTCCCTGCCAGTCCCACCCAAAACAACAACAACAACTATCATCTTCCATAGCATTGACAGTTTCCTTACCGGGGCGGGTCGGAGTATATTACTGTTGTGAAGATGACTACAAATATGGAATATTTGGACAATGCTAAAGACAAACACGAACATTGGGGCATGTGTTACGACACATCAGGCGAGGCAATCGACTTCTGCTAACGGGGAGCGGTTGGGGATACGATTGAGGAATGTGTTACGAAACAATCATTCCAGGCCGATCGGCTTCTGCTAACGGGAAGAGGTTGGGGCGAAGAATTATCGGTAGGAAGATGGTTTGGGACATATTTCTAGACGCGTATGGAGCGGGTTGTCCGAACTTCGCTATGCGCCTACACGTACTCATTAGCACCGATTTCAGGTTTATGGAACTGTGGAGTTTTATATTTGGTAATGCACCCCACTAGAACGCGTGAATTTCCAACCTCCACGGTGCATCCGTAGCCATCGGTGCAAAAGAGGTGATAATAAATAACTTTGAATCGAATACAAGGAAGTATGAAAACACCACAATGTTTCAAATGAATTAGAGGAAATAATCGCTTTGTCTTTCAAAAAATGGTACTTGCGATGTACAAGGTGTCCCATATGCAAGCTAAAATCACGTTATTATTTGGTTGAAAATGGTTTAACCCGACAATGTATAGGTTTCCAAGTGTTTTCAAACGCAATTGTCTCCCATAGATATCACGCTTCATAAGCCAGTGTTCCAAGACGGAATAAAAACTCATCATCATTTTCATCTGTGTCGTCATATATTTTAGATAGTTGGATGAAACGATTTTAGGTCGACGTTTTTCTATGGCGTAATGTTCAAATTCACGAACTTTGGGGTGACCACGTCCCTTCATTCCCCACCGTGGCGACGACCCCTTACCTTTGGGGTGACCACGTCCCTTCATTCACCACCTTGGCGACGATCCTTACCTTTTGGAAAGCGGTAGATATGCATATTTATCGCTATACTTGCAGTCGTCCGCATAGCTCAGCTAGTTGCAGTAGAAAATGCAACTGTGATCACTGGGGATTCGTTTCGTGGTCAGTGGATTTTGGACCCATGCCATTGCAATTTGCAACATGGATAAAACTGCACCAGTGCGCATTTTCCATACATCACAGAGCACCATCTCGTTGGCTTGCCGTCTCCACGGAGCTTGGCTCCGGCCTCAACGTCGTCGGGTAGAATTGTTATCTTTGTCCGGGTACACAGGCACCCACAAACAAACCAAATATATGCACTCACAAGCTTTACTTGTGCACCCACAAAATATTGGGGCGGGTTGCGAATGCCCCCCCCCCCCACACACACACACACTTCCGTCCTCTCACCCTTCACCAGTATCATTTGTGACATTCTTCCTCCCATGCCCTGAACTGTCCAATATCATGGCCAAGCATATAATGTGCATTAACCTGGGTTTGTGGAAAACTACACCCATCAGTGAAAGGATTAATGACAAAGGATCAGTCATCTCCGTGATCAGTAGAGTTGGCTGCATACCGTCCGATCCATTATCGGTCGACCGACCTCCAGATGAGAGCAGTGGGACCCATTCTGGCCTATAATAGACCTGATGTGGACCATGTCTCCGGATCCTCTACCACCATGGTCGTTAAGAACGAAAACCTCAAGTGATCTCCTGTTGCGCTTGTATTGCAACGACATAGCAATGCGGCAAACACAAAGCAGTATACCATGACCATTTATGAGGAAAGATGGCTGCCAGAGAGCAAAGATAGTTGTGTGTGCACGTGAGACCTGCACCGACAACCCATCCAAGCGGCTGCTGACAAGTAGGCAGTTGTGTGTACACGTGTGACCTGCACCGACAACATATCCAAGCGTCTGCTGACAAGTAGGCAGTTGTGTGTATACGTGAGACCTGTGCCGACAACTCATCCAAGCGGCTGCTGGCAAGTGGGCAGTTGTGTGTACACGTGTGACCTGCACCGACAACCCATCCAAGCGTCTGCTGACAAGTGGGCAGTTGTGTGTACACATGTGACCTGCACCGACAACCCATCCAAGCGGCTGCTGACAAGAAGGCAGCGCCGTCGTTTTATATACTCTGGTGGATCATTGCCCCGTTGATTATGTCTGCCCTAATATTTTCTGCTACATGTAACTTTGTGGAATTCCCATCCCGATGTTGGACACCACCATAGCTGACGCTTGCATTGCCTCCCGATCGATATCATAAAACGATACCCGCGGCTGTTGGTCCGTTGATTCTGACGCAACCTCAACATTACGTCACACGCTGTCAACAAATGTTTGAACTCGAAACCTCGTCATGCCAGGGCACACAAGGTCATGAAAACAACGACCATACAGTGCTGAACATGAGCATGTAATGCACGCATACACTGCCCATTCCGGAAATACCTGGCGAGCTCGACCCTCGCGAACAGCCCTAAAGCCCAAGTAACTAACTAACTAACCCTCGCGAACAGACGCAACGCCACCGTATGACCGCTCTGCATTGCAATCCGGAGAAGTATCTGAAGAGTCCTGGGGATGGTAAACAGGGCCAGCGAATGGACATGGAGAGCGGACTTGAAGGACACTATACATTTAGAAACTGGAGTTTCCAAACACATTCGAAGGCCCGTAAACGATAAGTGGAGCCATATATGGATACGGGCCCTGAGCTGGCTATGCAATGCTACAACTGAAGATATGATCAGGGCATCGATAATTGTTTAGAACGATCCAGTTAGTATGAAAGATCTTCAGTCGTTTAATTTCGCATTGCCCCTTCTACGTATTTGTACGGCTGGACGATCTTGGAAACGGTAGTTTCCAATGGTATCTTTAGTTTTACGTACACACTTATTCTGAAGCATACATATGAAGAATTTCCAAAAAAAAGTCCATTCATTGCATAGATACATGTGCTCTCTTAAAGAACATCGACTTCGTTGAAGAGATAGGAAGAACAGCCAATACGTGGGGAAATAAAAAAAAATATCGCTGCCTTGGGTTCTACAAAGTGTTGATACGCCGATACCTTAGTGATGAGAGGGCCGACCTGCATTGATTTCCCCTGTTCTGGCGAAGTGGGGTTCCAGTCGCTTCACGCGCTCGCACTTTGCACCCGGCTGGGAGGGTCAGTTGACAAATGGTGCGGTGAGGCCAGAGACTCGTCACCGGGGAAAACGTGTCCGTCCATTCGCGGCACATTAAACTAGCGGCCAAAATGTTGCCGCTCAACTGCAATTCCCAGATCCGGCGGTGAGATTAGGCTTCAAACAACAAGCGTGAGCTCAAACAACAAGCTCCAATATCATGTGCTATGAACCCACCCCAGCACACGTTTGGGCTAAGTTTCTTTATACAAAAAAATATAATGTGTCTGCGGCTGTGAGGACAACATTGAATGATTTCCGTAAACAAACGCACCCCAGTGCAGGTGTACATGCGTTCAACTGCTCCACATGCGTTCAACTGCTAACACATTTTAATGGGAAATATTTTCGCCTGTTATGGTGCCGTGGTTCCGCTCACTACATGTCGATACCACCACTATATGTCAGTGCCACCACTATATGTCAATACCATCACTATATGTCCGATACCACCACCATATGGCGATACCACCACCATATGGCGATGCCACCACTACATAACCGGAACGGACATCCAAACTGCGTCGTACGCATCTTCCGCGCGTGTCACACGTCATAGTAGGCCAGGTAATATCAGTAAATATGCTCGATTGAAAGCGTGGACCTTACATCCATACATATTAGTTGATCGTTAGTGTCAACAATCACAGGCCTGTTGACTACCGCCATGTCAACTTCATACTTCAGATGCGTACATATGTGCATATATATATATATATATATATATATATATATATATATATATATATATATATATATATATATATATATATATATCCTGCATGACCGCTGATGCATAAAGACTAGCTCTACCAGTGAAAATACCACCCAATGTAGCAGTCCATTGCTTGAATCATAATTGAATAACGACAGAACAGTGTTAATAGCTGCATGCTGACAGGAAGCTAGCATGCGGGACAGGAAGCACTTTTTCTACCCTGTTTCTATGCAGCACTACCTATGCGGTGCTGATGGGATCGTGTGCCGATGCGAGGTTCAGCCGACCAAATGTTACGGCCTCCAGGCAGACCACTGCCATCGTCTGCCAGGCGTAGCACGCCCATCTGTCAGTCAGACTGCTACTTCCAGACGTACTGTTGTGTGTCTGCAGGCTGGGATTTCCAGGCAGACGGACGTCAGACGGACCAGTGAAGCACAAGTCGGCCGATTGCGTTGGACATCTAATAGCCATCGTCGTCGTCTTCGTCGTAATCGTTGCCGCTGACCTCGACCTCTTGGTAGTCCTTCTCCAGAGCGGCCAGATCCTCGCGTGCCTCGGAGAACTCGCCCTCTTCCATGCCCTCGCCGACATACCAGTGTACAAACGCACGCTTAGCGTACATGACGTCGAACTTGTGGTCGAGCCTGCCCCAGGCCTCCTTGATGGCGGTGGTGTTGGTGAGCATGCAGACGGCGCGCGTCACTTTGGCCAGGTCGCCGCCGGGCACCACCGTCGGCGGCTGGTAGTTGATGCCCACCTTGAAGCCGGTGGGGCACCAGTCGACGAACTGAATGCTGCGCTTGGTTCGCAGAGCTGCGATGGAACCGTTGACGTCCTTAGGCACCACGTCGCCGCGGTAGAGCAGGCAGCAGGCCATGTACTTGCCGTTGCGTGGATCGCACTTGACCATCTGGTTGGCCGGCTCGAAGCATGCCTGCGTAATTTCGTCCACGGACATCTTCTCGTGCATGGCCTTCTCGGCCGAGATAACGGGCGCGTAAGTGGCCAGCGGGAAGTGGATGCGCGGGTACGGCACCAGGTTGGTCTGGAACTCGGTCAGGTCGACGTTGAGCGCGCCGTCGAAGCGCAGCGAGGCGGTGATGGAGGAGACGATCTGGCCGATGAGCCGGTTCAGGTTGGTGTAGGTCGGCCGCTCGATGTCCAGCTTGTTCTGTGCCAGCTGGTAGATGGCCTCGTTGTCCACCATGAACTCGACGTCGGCGTGCTCCAGCGTGGTGTGCGTGAAGAGGATGGCGTTGTAGGGCTCGACCACGGCTGTGGCCACCTGGGGCGCCGGGTAGATGGAGAAGCACAGCTTCGCCTTCTTGCCGTAGTCGAGCGACAGCTTCTCCATGAACAGCGACGTGAAGCCGGAACCGGTGCCGCCACCGAACGAGTGGAACACCAGGAAGCCCTGAAAGCCGTTACACTGCTCGACCATCTTGCCCAGTTCGTTCATGGTGCGGTCGATGATCTCCTTGCCGATGGTGTAGTGGCCGCGCGCGTAGTTGTTGGCCGCGTCCTCCTTGCCCGACTGCAGCTGGCTGGGGTGGAACAGCTGACGGTACGTGCCCGTGCGCACCTCGTCCACCACGGTCGGCTCCAGGTCGACGAACAGCGCGCGCGGCACGTGCTTGCCGCTGCCCGTCTCGGCGAAGAACGTGTTGAAGCTGTCGTCGGCGACGCCCAGCGAGTCGTCTGACGGCATTTTGCCGTCGGGCGTGATGCCGTGCTCCAGGCAGTAGAGCTCCCAGCAGGCGTTGCCCATCTGGACGCCCGCCTGGCCGATGTGGATGCTGATCACCTCGCGCATGGTGATGGTGGAGCCGCTTTCGCCGAACGTCGTCCTGGTGCCAGTAACGCGCACCGGGACAGCAGACGGACTGCGGACCACTTCCGCGGCGGCTCAGCCGGCCTACCGGCCCGCGCCGGACGGCCTCCGGAACTGCATCAACGGCCACACCTGCCGGCGGTTCGACACGGTGGAGCACAGCAGCGCCGTGTCAAGCACTGTATTGTCGGCTGTGTTTGGGTGACGGTTGCTAGGGAATGGCCGAAATGCTACCTACCGGCCATCGATCTCCGAGAATGGACAACATGCAATGGCGCGGCGACCGTGGCTGGTAGTGGTGGTCAACAGGGCGGTACCTGCCGCCGGCCATCATCACGTGCTACTTACGCCGACCATCGACTGGTACCAAAACTGTCGGCCGATGGGCATGCGTCACTCAACCTTCAGTTCTTTCACGCCGAAAAGTCACCCAATGGGTGATGCTTCTTCTTGTTACATTCAGAGCACATGGCGGACGCTGGAAGGCTTCGTGCAAACAAGGAGGTGGTGGCTGAAGGATCGTCATGCCACCAAGCGGCGGATTCGCGAAGTGGTCCGGAACAAGCTTGGAGGGCACACAACATTGACGTCTATGAGCAAAGCAACGCTATCTCCAATATCTCGTGAGATATTTGGGTTACCGTAAAAGTAAGGCCAGCCATAGATAGCGCTACACGGGATTCACAACATGTACTGTTTTACGTAGAGTTGACACTGAACTAACCCGTGCCGATAAAAGGTGGCGCACTATTGCCAAACTACACATTAGACTCAGTCTACTCCACTAGTAACTCACACTACTGGCGCACTATTGCCAGAGTATAGATCAGACCCAGTCTACCCCACTAGTACCTCCCAGTGCTGTAACCAGGGAATTGTCCAGGGGCGTTCATTAGAAGAGGATCTTCTACTAGCTTAGACACCCCCATAATTTCACAACTAAACTGTTCGGATTTTGTGCACTTTGTTTTCAAAGAGCTCCTATGCACACAAACACGCACGCACACACACACACACATACAAACGCATATAAATGTATATATATATATATATATATATATATATATATATATATATATATATATATATATATATATATATATATAAAATAGCTGTTGTCAAGCCCATCTACAAAAAAAGGTGACCCAGCAACATTTTGTAACTACCGACCAATTAGTATTCTTCCATATATGTCAAAAATATTAGAAAAGATCATCTACAACCAACTCTTGGAACATTTCACACTACACAACCTACTTTCTGATAAACAATTCGGTTTCAGAAAAGATAGGTCCACATATATGCCTCTTCTCTTAATACAGAACTTGATCACCAAAGGGTTTGAAAATAATGAATATGTTGTCGGAATTTACCTTGATTTGAGAAAGGTATTTGATACTGTTGACAAGGAAATATTATGTGCAAAAATGGAAAAATATGGTGTGAAGGGAAATTGCAATTAAAATGTTACAGTCATATCTATCAGGAAGAACTCAAGCTAACACAATCAATAGCAGCACCTCTGCTTTCAGAAAAATTAAAATGGGTGTACCACAGGGCTCAATTCTAGGCCCCTTACTCTTTATAATATACATACATGATCTTGTAAATTTGCATGTAGAATGTCAGACATTTCTATATGCTGATGACACGGCTATTTTTTTCAAGAGCACTGACCCTAAAGAGCTTCAAAACAAAATACAAATTCCTTACCAACAATTTCACAGTGGCTGCATTCAAATCTTTTGTCATTAAATGAAATCAAAACTATACCAGCCGTATAACAATCGCAACACAAATATTGATATTGAGATCAAATTTAATGGGATTGCTATTTTGCATCAAAATCCAGTGAAGTACCTTGGTGTATGTATAGATGAAAATGTGAAATTTGCATCCCATATTAGCAGTTTCTCAAACATAATAAGTCGTAACATAGGAATGATATCAAAAACAAAATATATCATAAGCAAAAATCACCTCTTAAAATTGTATAATGCATTAATTCTCCCATATGTAAATTATTGCTGTTTTCTCTGGGGTACAGACTATGCTAATCAGACACACAAATTATCCTTGCTTCAGAAAAGAATGATGCGCATTATTGAGGGTGTATTTCCCCCTCAGAGTGCAAACCCTATCTTTAAGAAATACACAATTTTAAAAGTCCAAGATATAGCAAAACTTCAGATGTTGCCTATTATGCAAAAATTCATTTATAATCAGCTGCCTCATTCTATTAGACCTCTTTTCACGGAATCTCTGAATACCCCATATTCCACAAGGTTACAAAACCACTTCCAACACTGATATTCCAACAAAAATTATCGTCTCTTCACCATTGAATGTTTTTTACCTAAGCTTTGGAATATTATCATAGCAAAACATTTCCTGCATACAGAGATACCAAATTATAAGACTGTTCTAAAAAATCACATAAAGACATACTTCTTGAGCAAATACTAAATGACTGATGCATTCACTCTGTCTGTTGAATACCAGGGGAATACACATGTGTATGTATGTATGTGTGTGTGTGTGTGTGTATTGTGTGTGTATGTGTATGAGTGTGTGTGCATGGTCACGGGTGTGTGGGTGTGTGTGTATGCATGTGGGTGTGTGTGTGTGTGTGTGTGTGTATGCATGTGGGTGTGTGTGTGTGTGTGTGCGCGTGCGTGCGTGCGTGCGTGCGTGCGTGCGTGCGGGCGTGCTTGCGTGCGTGCGTGCGTGCGCGCGTGCGTGTGCGTGTGTGCTTAACCATATATAGAAGCTGAAAAACACCCAACCATAGTTCCTCCCACATTCCACCCAGCAATAAGCTTATGCTTAGCTGGATGGAGTTGTGGGAGGAGCCTAAGTTTAAAAAAAAAATCAAATTGGGAGTGCTCACTACCATCTCGCCACAAACCAGCTACTAACATTATAGTTTAGGCCTTAACTTTTTTCGGGGTTGGATCTAGGGCCAGTCATATGCCTCCTTTGGGTATGACTACTTACAGCATTCTTTATTGCTAGTTGTATTGCTCTAACACTGGGTGCTTTTATGCTCGTTTATTTGCTTTCCATCTCTTAGCTGGGAGTGCCGCGACTTTACTGTTTACTTTATGGTTTTCACGTAAGGTGCTTGCAGTCGTTGGGTAAGGGGAGGGGGCACTCCTGGTCACCTGATCTTGGGTGGCGGACCGTTAAAAAAAAATTATATGTATATATATATATATATATACGAGGTCTGTCTAAAATGTATCCAACCTTTCGCCGGAAAAAAATATATTACGTACCTGACGGGATTGGGACCCTAATCCCCTTCAAAGTAGGCCCCTTGCGCCTGCACACACTTAGCCCACCGATCCTTCCACTGCCGAAAACACTTCTGGAAGGCTTCTATTGGAATGGTGTTCATCTCCGCCGTCGCGTTTTGCATTATCTCTTCTCTACTGTCAAAACGGGATCATTTCAATGGCGTCTTCAATTTTGGAAACTTCCAGAAGTCGCAAGGAGCCATGTCTGGAGTTATCACGGTGTTCAGAAACTCAGGATCAGTGTTGGCAGTGTCCAGCATGTCCTGTGCAACCTGAAGACGGTGTTCTTTCTGTTCCGCCGACAGCAGCTTGGGCACAAATTTCGCAGCCGTTCTGCGCATGTTCAAATCATCACGCAAAATTGCATGTGCAGAATCGTTACTGATCCCAACCTCTTCGGCAATCTCTCGTACGGTCAAACGCCGATCTCCCATTACCAGATTTTTCACCCTCGCAACAACAGCTGCATTCCGAGCGGTTTGTGGCCTCCCAGAACGCTCGTCACTCTCCACCGATGTGCGGCCATTTTTGAATCGGTTGAACCATTCCTTAATGTGTGTTACCCCCATAGCATTGTCTCCAAACACCTGCTGAATCTTACGAATTGTTTCGCTTTGAGAATCACCAAGCTTTTGACAAAATTTAATGCAGTATCTTTGCTCAACTCGTTCAGTCATCTTGAGAGAAATCGAAAATCCGACGAACATGTATCAGAGCACCTCACTCAGCGG
Source organism: Ashinkailepas kermadecensis (assembly GCA_034440615.1). Lineage (NCBI taxonomy): Eukaryota > Metazoa > Arthropoda > Thecostraca > Neolepadidae > Ashinkailepas > Ashinkailepas kermadecensis. The sequence continues at coordinate 205,660 of JAOTOM010004923.1, read as the reverse complement.
CCAGTAGGCAGCGACTGACACACTCGCAGACAGATAAAAAATTCACGCATGCGCATTAAGCTGTCTCCTTCCACTGTGCACTGCTTCCACTGCGCCTTCATCACTACTGTACCCGGGGAAATTCAAGGTCGGATAGTTTTTAGACAGACCTCGTATATGTATATATATATATATATATATATATATATATATATATATATATATATATATATATATATATATATATATATATATATATATATATATATATATATATATATATATATATATATATATATATATATATATATATATATATATATATATATATATATATATATATATATATATATATATATATATATATATATATATATATATATATATATATATATATATATATATTGAACCATTTGCAAACAGTGACGGAAATCCAAGAGGTTTTGGAAAAGTGGGGGCTAAGTAGGGAGGGAACACTCTTCCAATGACGTTCCCCCCACCCCACAAACACACACACCCTCTAACCTGGACCAAATCCGGGCTATGCCACTGAAGTTCTAATTCCATTAAAGTCCCACAGAGCCTGTGCATTAGGGTGGAGTGATTTCCAAAAATTTTGGTGTCAAGTCTTAAAACTTGCGTTTGGTTCTAAAAAGACGATCTGCAAAGTTTTAGAGCAATCTGAGGCCGGGAAGCCGCCGCGCCTCAGGGCCTTTCTGAGGACGAAATGACGTTTTTCTACCAACTTGCGGGATCAAGCCCGATTTCAGGAATTTAAACCATTAGATAGCAAATAAATATTTATTTCATTGCATTGTGCAGTCTTTCATCCACCGCTGTGCTAATTTTCACTTCCCTAACTTGAAAATTGTGCCTGCCATGACGCAGAGTTCCGGAAGGTGTGCCGCCCGCAGCGCCACCACTGCCCTCTATCGGCAGAAGTATGAACTGCGACCATTGACCGTTCATTCCGCAATATAAGTATCTTTCTTGATCAACTGGGGGGCAGGTAGGTGGCGGATTTGAGACAGTGCACAATGTGCTGACTTCTTATGCGCACAGCGCTATTTTATTACGATTCCAGGGACTTCTATCGACAGCTATACACGATTGGAGCGTAGCCACAGCCGGCTTTGGCATATTGTGGCCTGCCTTTCAGCCTCCAAGCTCACAATGTTTACCTGAGATACCCTGCTAGCATGTTTTCTTGCCTGCATGTGAATTGTTACTGCAGATATTTGAATTTAATTAATTTACTTTGGCGGAAACACTGACAATCCCACACCTTACTGGGTGGGAACTCGGTCGCACGACTAACGCAGACCGCTCAAATTTAGCAGTACTGGCGATGATTTTATGCTCCGACCGTCGATTGCCCACCAACTGTTGCATTTACTCACCATCACCACCATGGTCATGGGTAAAGAATTGCTTTGTAAGTTACCCCGCCGGCGGCCAATGTATTGCGCGGCCCTGGACGGGGTAACTTGAAAGTTACCCCGGCCATGGCCGGGGTGGCCGAGGCATATTCTCCAACCATGACCATGGTTGGAACCGAAAATAAGGATCTACGAGGGCGTGTGTCGCACGCGGAATTTCCAATACAGTTATGCACCCTGAACTTCCTGTTATAGCAAAAACGTTTGTGATACATTTTTATCCTATGGCGAGGGATGAATTTTGAAACTTACCAGTGGACTAACCAGTTTTTTCCTCTTTTCCAGACTAGTGAACCTATCAGATTTCGAGTATGAAAGTAAAAAAAGGTTAAGGGAAGTTCACTCCGATCGAAGACGGCTCACTTTGCGTTGGGCCATCCCTGCGAACTGCCGAAGAACCAACTGCCACTTCAGATTCATGTATATAACTTCTACAGACTACAGTCTAACAAACTTCGGGCTGTTGACAACCATGCAGCGGGCGAAAAGCAAATCGCCACGAGCGTTGCCAAGGGCGTTGTATACCTTTGGGGGAAAGCAAGCGTCCCTGTTAAATCGTTTCAGTCGATTGTCCGGGGTGTCCTGATGATTGTGAAGAAAGGAAAGGATCTAACAAAGACCCCAACAAAGAAACGCGCTGGCGCAAGCAAAACGATTCCCCTCCATGAGCTGTTTGACATCTGCGCGTGCAGCTGTCCTTCGAGAAATGTCTGCAGCTGCCCCAGCGAGAACAAGGTTCCATACCGCGAGTGGAATTTCTTACAAGACCAGCGAGGTGAGAGGAAGCGAAGCATCGGCGGCATTGACATGAAGACCTCCAATGCATTGGAGAGGAGGCGAAGAGATCAGAACCGTCTGCGGCCTGACCCGGCTTTCCTTCAGACGGACGCCAACGACTCGGAGCCTGGTCCCTCGGGTCTGACCGAGCACAGCATGGGACACGAGCCCGAAAGCATGGACGAGGGAAGCAATGGTGACGATGCATATGACACAGGGAGTGTCCACGAACCAACACAGACTAGGGCTCCGTACAATATGATGTCTCTGGAGAATTTCGCTAAGGAGTGTGACCGGTACATCGAGGTCACTGATAGGATTGCAGCGGCCCTTGGCACCGCTCTCTTGAAGGACCTTGGCCTCGTCACTGAGAACGACACGAGGCACGTCATCACACGAGATAAAGTGACAAGAGCCAGACAAAGGGCACAGGAGAAAGAAAAACGAAAGCTAAAGGAGGGCATAGGCGGTAAGGTGCAGTGCATGGGATTCGATGGGAGACAGGATATCACAAAGATACGAGAGAAAACAAATGAGCAAGACGTACGGCTTACGGGAAAAGAGAAGCATCTGGTATTTGTGAGCGAGCCAGGTGGAACCTACATTGCTCACAGAACAATGACATCAGAAAATAGTGCATCAATTGCTGGCAAGGCTTTAGAAGTCCTTCGGGAGTGCGACTCAGAAGAATCCCTGCAGGCAGTATTGGTCGATGGCACTGCCGTCAACACAGGCCGCGAAAACGGTGCACTCACGAGGATGGAGCGCCAGCTTGGCCGTAGCGTCCAGTGGCTCATCTGCCTTCTTCATGGCAACGAACTTCCGATGAGGTATGTGCTGCTTGTTTTTATAATAAAACAAGAATTGACTGAAATACTTCGCCACTATCCACCTGATCCTTACAAATTACATGACATACAATAATATACTGCGTCATCTGCATATCTATCTAGAATCATGGCAATTTGTGAGTTCGTAGTACAATCCAAACACTTGCCATGCCATTTTCCCATTTAGACCCTGATAAATGTCTATCCAATTCCTTCCTTGTCCCAACCCCATTCTGTCCTGGGCTTTTTCGCAGGCATGTGTTCGTGTAGCTGGATGGAGGCCACGGCACCAGTGGGCCCAAGTCCTTCAAGGGCCCGCTGGGACAAGCTATAGCTGGTGACATTCACCGCCAGCCGGGGGTGGACTTCCGTCCCATCCCATTCAACGCGCCTGACATCGCGGAGCAGGTTGTCGCAGATCTGTCTGCTGACCAGCGCATCCTTCTCCGGTACTGCCGAGCCGTCGCCACCGGCGTTGTCAGTGCTGAGCTGGCACGCGCCAGGCCGGGTCCGCTTAACCACGCGCGGTGGCTAACTCTCGGCATCAGAGTGCTCGTACTGTACACGAGAACTGCGTCGCCAACCCCGGCTCTGACAAAGATGACGGAGTTTGTCCAACAGGTGTATGCCCCTATGTGGTTCGACATCAAAGCGCGCCCACTCTTCACGCAAGGAGCCGTGCATCTCTTCAGAACGATGAGACTTATTCAGACACAGACACCTGAAGTGCAGGCAGTGGCGAAACGTTCAGTGGAACGAAACGCGTGGTTCGCCCACCCGGAGAACCTAATCGCGGCCATGGTTGTCGACGCTGAGAGGTCGATCCGGGAGAGGGGGGTCAAACTGATCATGAGTGCGCGGAGTAACCCGGGATCCCGGTGCCGACAGTCCAGGGTGCCCCCACTGAACTGGGAGGCGGCCACATACACCGACATGATCCAATGGGACCATGTCGAGGTGACGGAACCGCCAGTTACCGCTCACATGTCGGACGACGAGATTATGTCAGCCGTCAACCAACCTCTCTCGCTACCGGCATTCCCATGCCACGCACAAAGTGTCGAGCGATGCGTTAGGCTCGTAACGGAGGCGTCCACGCGTGTGTTCGGCGAGGACAGGCGACACGGCATTATCGTATCGCGCCAGGCCAGTCGTGCCGCGAGACCGAAATCCGCCAAGAAAAGTGACTTCGTGTAACGGTAAATGTGAGAGAGATGGGGAGAGAGAGAGAGAGAGAGAGAGAGAGAGAGACATAGACAGTGAGACAGAGACAGAGACAGAGAGATAGCCGTGTGCAATTCGTAGTCGTATGGTGGTGCAGGATCTTATTTAGATGAGTAGGTCTTAGGACTAACTGCGCTTAGTTCGTTCTGTTCGTGTGCCTATTTGTAGGCATAACAGCCATCCGAATATACCCTGTCTTAGATCCGCCCCCTCCCTGCCTTCAGTTGTCCCAGAGAGGAACTAAAACTGGGTAAAAACGGCCAATGGCCACAGTTCACACTTCCACCGATAGAGGGCAGTGATGTCGCTGCGGTCGGCGCACCTTACGAGACTCTGCGTCATGACGGGCACAATTTTCAAGTTAGAGAAGTGAAAATTGGTACAGCGGTCAATGAAAGACTGCAGAATGCAATGAAACAACTCTTTATTTTCTATCTAATTATTTGAATTCCTGAAATGGTGATTTATCCCGCAAGTTCGTTAGAAAACGTCATTTCGGTCTCAGAAAGCCCTGAGGCGCGGCGGCTTCCCGGCCTCAGATTGTTTTATAACTTTGCAGATCATTTTTGAGAACCAAACACATGGTTTTAGACTTTATCACCCAGCGTTTTTACAAAAACGCATAAAATCACTCCACCCTTCTGTGCATAGGTGGAGCTAACGCCAATCCTCCCAAATCCTCCTAATTTTTGATAATGGCACCCCGAAAAGCAGTGCGGTAAAGAACCATATATTTATTTGGTGCTACTTCTAAACCCACTGGTAGGAGTGAGATGCTTGAATAAGACAGCTACAGTGATACAAATAGAAGCTTACAACTATGCACTGTAATAAAAAGCCTATCCTCGCATGGGTGCTAATCCAGATGGTAGAAACAAGTACCCTCCTCCAGCTTGTTTTAAGCAGGCTTCTGGGTGCTGTCTCAGATGTTACGCGTCGCCTCCCTGCTATTTTAGCACCATGCTTAATTTATAAATGCATATATTGCTATGAATCATGCGCTATGGAACACGAATGTCAAAAGGTTATAAAATTAGCACCATTCATGTGTTTTCTTTCATCATACGGCTTTGTAAAATATGGGTGACTGAATATTTTAGCTTCAACTATCAAGTGCCCAACTTTAGTACTCTAACTGCCCGATGCAAGCATCCCACTGCTTCCATTGAGTTTTGAAATGGCACCAAATGTGTATATGCTGCCATACCGCATTGCCTTTGAGGGTGCTATTTCAAAAAATTATAATCATTCAGGGGTGGATTGGTGAGGAGGTTCATCTCCTCCCCGGGTTTAACGCCACCTTGGAACTGTGATGGGCCCACGTAAGTAGACTCCGCCTAAATTCATGCTCGACTGTGTCGGACGATCCACACAGGAAAATGACTGTGTGGGACGCGTTCACCACATATCGCACGGCGGTATCGCATTTGAACTTAGCGAGGAGGTGGTGTAGCCGGAGTTCATCCGACAAGCTCAGTTTATTGTATGCGCAAGAGACACGCTGGGAAATGCGAAGTAAGCAAAGAGCAGGATCTTTCTGTTCGTGCTGGCCTTTTGATCCGTAATAGCATATATATTTTGCACACTCGGTATCTACCGCGGCCAAATATTGCGCCTTATATACGAGCAAGACATAATATCTCCCACGTGTCTGTGTCAGCACGGTTTTCCGGGTTCACATCCACACCCATCGCACCGTATTTATTCGAATATTTGAACCATACCAATCTAACCTGACCAATCTAACAATATAACTTGGGCGCTGTATGACCAACGCAGTCGATGCGCCCCTAAGCCCAAATAACCAACCAACCATACCAATCATTTTCATAAAACGCCAACCCTGAATGCTATGGCGCTGTATGTTCAGTTGAATGCACTGCTACATTGGAAGTTCGCTTTGGTCTCCAGAGTCCCAGACCCTCCCCTGGCCAAACAACGTATTACTACCAATAGTTTGAGCCTCTCTCCAACAATGCCAAACCTTAGATTGGTATCGGGGACTAACATCTGAATGATTTGTGAGCGCTATTGATTGGGCCATTTACTATTCGTCGACGCATCACGCTGCAGATGGCGGGGTTGTCTCAACATAGGTGGCGCTGGCGTCTCACAGGTGCTTCCTCCCCTAGAACCCAAATAAAATAGCAATCTGATCCTGCTTATCCGAGTCAAAATGTGTTCACTTGACGTCCGGTTCCTCCATTTTTGTCATTTACATCTTTTTATTCATATCAGGTGACCTGTTTCTTCCGTAGTCAAAGGAAGATCATAAGGTAGGTCAATCATAAGGTCAATGCGAGGCTTCTAAAATTTGAGGACTTGCGCTGAGACCGAAAAATCATGCCGGGTTCAAGGGTGGATGCAGAGGCAGGAAGCAAATGGGGAAAGTGCCCCCATCACGTAAGATAGCCTCCTTCCGGCTGGGAAAGGCCCCTCCGGTGTGCTGGTGTGCTCCCCACAACCTCAACTGTTCAACTCCAGGCACCCCTATGAGAGGAAAAGTTTCTTTTCCAGTGTGCTTGTGTGCACCCCCCCCCATCCCCCCACCCCCACCCCCTGGCTCGGGTCCCAAAAAGTCGTACGGGGCTCCCAAGCATCGTATTGGAACTTGGAAAAAATCAAGCGGTGACAGACATAAGCAGGGGTCATAGAAATTAATCCAGACCTGAAAAATCGCTCTGGTGTACCACAAATGCGCAAGAGGCCCCGAAACTATCGTAGGGTCCCCCAAAAAGCATGTTGCCCCCCCCCCCCCCAGTAAATCGCGCCTTGGTCCAGGGCTGGGAGCCGAAAAGTCGAGCCGGGACCTCGAAAACAACACGCCGGGATCCGAGACAACGACCCTGGCTCCAACAAGTTGAGAAAAGATACAGGAAACTCGCGCCTGGGGCCGACAAATCGTACCGGGGGCCCGCAAATCGTGCTGGAGCCCCCTAAAATTACGCTGGTTTTCCAAAAACGCGCCTCGGGGCCTCAATTAAACACAAAGGTGATGTTGATCTGGAGCTGATATTCGAACGTTTTTTAAATGCGGATTAAGTGTGTTATTGCTTCACTTGACGCAAAAAAAAGAAAGTTTGTTTGCATCATGCCTTGTTTTTCTCCAAGGAGTGACCTTGCTGTTGAAGACGAGAATGCGCTGAAACTGCCGCACTCGGATTGGGTCCCGATCACAATCTACCTTTTTGTAGCGTGTTTCTACCATACACAACTTGGATTAATGACGTCTGTTTCAGGATTCGAGTAAGGAGTCATACAAAGCTTTGCCCTCAAATTTTGGCAATCAGATTGTGTATCGAAGTGCCCCCAAGTCCAACTAAGTCACCTGGCCAGCTCTGTGGCGGCGCCAGGGTTTGGCCGACAGAGTACTAATGCCAAATACCGGGCTCGCCCGGCAGACACCGCATGGGACCGCAGAGAGTCAACCATCCAGGCGGGTACGGGTCGTTCGAGTTTGGCTCGGTTTACCCCGACTGGTGAGGCGGGCTTGCCAACGCGCGGCCAGCGCAAGTCCACAGCGCGCCTGCTGAGGTAATCCATATCTCTGCTCGAGTACAACTGCAAAGGATCTGCTCAAGTTCGGCATGCAAGAGCAAAGACTATGTCCGTGATATCACCAACGCATGCGCATTCGCATTCGGCATCCTATTCGTGCACCCTCTGAATTCGCTCATATTTTCAGGATATGTTCTTAGTCGCTTGCCAAAGTAAAGCCAATAACGATTATTCAGTAGAACAAGAAATTCGATCTTCAAAGGCCAAAATTGTCATTCGGGTCAACATGGAGTACCGCATCAAAGTCAAAGTATTTCACTTAGCAGCACATCGAATTACGTGAACTCCAATTTCACAGTTTGACCTCAAGTCACCAAGGTTCGCTTTCTTCGTGTACGATATCAATTTGCGGGTACCGAGTAAAATCATGGTGACATATTGGATATATATGATTTTTGCAGCTAATAATTTACATAGCTTGCACATGAAACAAAATATCCCTTCATGGTCGCAGTTTCATCCCCGTTCGCAAAACATGCCCAAAAAGTAAGTATGCAAAAATATTGGGTACCTCACGACGTCCAAGATATTTTACTTCACGCTATGAAATAACACAAAAAAAAACATTGGTTATGGTCCATGGACGCAGCACAGTCAAGCGTCTGATGTACACTCTCAAAGTTTGACGTAAGTTCGCAACAGATAGCTTAACATTAAGATATTACTATCCACAGGGTACCGAATAACATCCCCCTGAATACATTAATTGGATGAACATTAGCGCCGAATAAACTCCCATCGGGCAAGGAAGTAGCACATCGAAACATGTGTCCTTCAATGTTAACTTTTACCTCAAGTCAAGATAAACTTTAACATTACGCCCTAGGGAAAAAAGTACATGGTACCGAATGCAATCTTCCGGAATACATTTATCGGATGGAAATTAGCCTCGAATAATTTCCTACCGAGGAAAGAAGCAGCACATCCGAGCATGTGACCTTTAACGTGAACGTTTGACCTCAGGTCGGGATTGATGAATTTCAGAAAATTAAAGCGCTCCACTGCGGTAGCGTATGTTGGCCAGACGAACCAATAATTGTAGACTATCTTAACACTGATACATGCAAAATTGACACAAGAAACAGCACATTGTGTGACCTAAATTTTACCGATTATAAATTTCATCAGATAAAACAAACGTCCCATTCAACAAAGTATTCAGAAACGCATGCACCGATGTTCTCTGATTCGACTGAAAATTTGACACAGCCTTCGCAGCCGTAGCAGCACATGCACCACGACAAGATTGTATGCTACGACGAACCCTTTCACCTACAAAGGTCCAAAAGTTCAACGATATCAAATCTAGGGTACCGCCTAACTTGCCGGATAATTCACTTATTGGAATGATTCAAACACTTGTGGGACCGCTATCAAGGTAGGATGTGGCACACCAAATCACCGATAGAGATCAGGTCAAGCAGTGTGCTGTTTCTTGTATATATTGTGAAAGTATCAGTGTGAAGATAGTATACAGTATGGTGTCATCGATGTGCACCCTGGTATGGCGGTGTTCCGAAGGACGTTTGGCACCAGACTTAGGTAGAAGCTAACCACAGCCTAAGAGGAAGCACCCTCTCCCTCCCTTGATCTCACGAGCCATGGCCGTGTGATTATACATAGTTTTGGCTGGGAGGGGACTTTGGCGTTCCATGAGCCCCCAGTAACTGAATAGCGCAGGATAGGGTAGCAAGACGGTCGGGAGAGGGAATTGGGCGGGGCAGGGCCCTGGACCACCCACCAATGCCGCTCCCGGTCTCAAGTTTCAACGTGTAAGGCCAGGCATGGCGTCGATTGAGTAAGGTTAGGTAAGTTGACCATTGATACCTGAGTCCAGTTATAAGGCCGCACGGAAACCGACAGCAATTTTCACCGACCAGTTTTGCCAAGCCTGGAGGGCGGCAACTAAAATAGACACCAATCATACAATCAGGGGAGTCGCGTCAGCCGATTACAAGTAGGACATTGGAGAGGGTAATTAATATGCATTTGCACTAACCAAGTCCCCGGTGAAAGGGAGTACGACTTGCTTACGTAACACTGGAGGGGAAAATCGTGGGCGAACTAGTTTGTTATTATTAGGGACCGAATGGCCGTGTAGAATGGAAGAGCGAATGACTGTCGCATGAGTGCTAGTAGGGGCAGTTTTAAGAAGCAGTGGTACTGGTTCGAATTCAACGCAAGTATTCAGCTGCCAGAAACATCACTGCCAAAATTTTACTAGGATATTACTCGGACCCGGCTTGCATCTGGCTGCCCCGAGAACGTCGATTTTGTGTGTTGGTGTGAGGCGTCAGTGAGTGGTGGATGTGTTGTGTTATATGATGGTACACGGTTGAGTCCCGTAAGTGGACAAGCGCCGGCGGCGGTGACAGTACCAACGCCGTGTGTCTATGTATCATCTCCATCCATTAGTGTCACATCACACCCCAAGCACACAACCACTCCTCGCTACATGACCAGCCGGGCGCACTCACGGGCGTATGTGATGTGTAAAGGAGCCTGGTCTCGCCGATATAAATTCGTGTAGTGGTGGGGACGGGCCGCAGCAGGGTTGGAGACGACGCAGGAGCGGTTGAAGAGGTGGGCAAGAGGGCAACAGCGATCCACCATCCACCCGGCCCACCAGCAAGACAGCCTCAGCCGCCCGCACAGCGACCCACCATCCAGCTTGTGCCGCCATTTCCGAGGCCCGTCCCGACACCGCCCAGCCCGGCGTGGCTCTGCCCCCCCCCCCCCCCCCCCCCCCCCCTACAGTTCCAGGACGAGGCTGCCCGGAAGGAGAAATCTCGGCGTGACATGCTGAGGCGAAAAGGCGGTGGCTCCAGCGCCCCAGCCACCGTCGCACGGGTGAAGCGCCGGGAGACATCCGTCCGCCGCCTGAACAGAGAACGGATCACCCCATGGTCCCGCAGATCGTGCAGGGCTCTAAACACGGCGATGCCTTATCGCGGTGAGTGACGAGGTCACGGACACCGCGCCAGCCCCGCGTGGCTACTGTCGGCGAGATATGATCACGACGGCGAGCCCCAGATACGATCTTAGCCCCGAAATGTATTGTCTTCTGTACTCTTTCGAGGTGACATTGGCCAGCACCGCCACAGACGGTGAGGCAGTATTTTATGTGTGGGAAGACGTGAGACTGAATCAGGAGTTCACGTGCTTCGGGTGAAAAAGGGTGACATATTTTGTGGAGACAGAACACGATGGAGTTGCACTTTTTGACAACGTGGGATATGTGATCCTCTCAGGATAGGGTGCGGTCGATGATAACCCCCAGCATCTTCACGAATGGCGAAGGTGTTAGGACGTGACTGCCAATGTTGAGATGGTAGGCTGTGACTTTCTTGAGGGATCGGCCGTGCCGACAAGGAGTAGGGTAGCTTTAGTGGGGTTCATCTTCAGGGAGTTGGATGTGAAGTAGGACTGAATAGCAAGGATGGTGTTCTACTTTCCGGGATTTCGGAATGGGTAAGTCATCAGGACTCGGACTCGTCTCAAATAAGCGGCAATGCGTGGGCCCACGGAGGAAAAGTAACGGTTAAATTCGTCTGCTACCATTACCGCCCTCGTGAACCCTCGTGGTCCCCTTCATCCAACGAACCCTCGTGGTCCACTTCACTCATCGCCAGGTGGGAATGCAAAGTCCCGGATGCAGCACCAGAAATTGGCACGGTCCGTCAGCATTTGCGCACACACAAAGTCACGCCCCACTTTTGCGAACACAGATTTCATTCGGTTACGTAGCCTCCGGTAAATTACAAAGTCATAATCGGCGCGATAGATACACCAAGCTCGTAAGCCTGTTCACACTCACTCATGAGCTGCATCAAGTCCGGACTGTCACCCACCCATGAGCACCATGCCCGTCAAGGGTGGACGGTCTTGAGCGGACAGTGCACGTTCACCGCTACCTGACACAAGTGCATGAACTCCTTCAGTTTCGCGTCCACCCCCGCTGCCCGGTGCATACTGCTCCACTCCGTCTGCAAGAAATGAAGGCACAAGGCGTCCCAGTTAATCTTGCGCCAGGGGCGATAGGTGAAGGACGCTCGGGGACACCGCAGCCCGCGGAAGGACAGGCGCACAATGAGTTTGATCGTCAGCAATCGGCACGGGCGGCAGCTGAATGGCCGACTCCAGATCCGGAGCACTGGTGATAATATGGTCCAGCAGTGTTGCCGTCGGCCTCAGATGGGTCGGCAGTCCAACAAGCTGATAGAGGCCGAGATCCTGCAGCGCATGTCCGTAGCGACGAACACCGGGTCAGATATGTAATGACTGGGCGTTGGCATGTCCAATCGCCAGGGTGCGCACCGGCTCAATGCAGATGGCGCCAGGTAGCGTATGCTGAGTCTGACCGATGGTAAGGCGTTGGAAGAAGGGGGCCTGTCCCTGAAACACTGCTGGTCCGTGACCCGGTTCATGCGATGTCGCCGCTGCTGAACACGACGTCCGGCACAGATTCCTCGGGAACATCGTCGCCTGTTAGGGTGTGATGGGCACAGTTCCGCACGGCACAGATTCCTCGGGAAGATCGTCGCCTGTTAGGGTGTGATGGGCACAGTTCCGCACGGCACAGATTCCTCGGGAAGATCGTCGCCTGTTCGGGTGTGATGGGCACAGTTCCGCACGGCACAGATTCCTCGGGAACATCGTCGCCTGTTAGGGTGTGATGGGCACAGTTCCGCACGGCACGGCACAGTTCCGCACGGCACGGCACAGTTCCGCACGGCACGGCACAGTTCCGCACGGCACGGCACAGTTTCGCCCTCCTTGGTCACTTGGGATTACAGCAAAATCGCATAAACAACGTAGCGTAAGACCTCATGCTCGCCATATTCAGGTGCCGAAGGACAAGTCCAAATGGGCACTGTCTTTTTGCTTGTTTAGGACCATGCCGCCTTTTGTCGGTCCGACCTGTTTTGTAGGCCCTTATGCGGTGTCATGGCCCCAGTGTGCTTTGAGGGCCTTTGAGCTGTTGAATACACACCGGGCCTCCGGTGTGTCTTTAACAATTCCCGGTGTGTTTATTTAGTGTTGCAACGCATTTTTAACGCCCTGTCTCTTTTTGCGAAACTCGGTGCGTTTTAGAGGGCCTTATGCGTTTTCGGCCTCCCGTTGTGCTCTTACGGTCCCGCTTTATATTTGGGGCTCATGACGTACATCTATGGGGCCCCAGCACGATGTTGGGGCTCCGATGTGATCTTTCGAGCTTCCGATGCGACTGTTCGGGCTTACGCGCGTGCTTCCGAGGACCCAACGCCAGTCTTCTGGGCTCGACGCGATTTTGGGGATTTTTGGGACTCTTCTGAATTTGTTAAAGTCCGAGTCCGACCTGATTTTTCCGGCCCCGGTGCGATGCTTTTGTGTCCCACTGCATTTTTCCGGCTCAGGTACGTTTTTCCGGGCCGTGCACGATTTTTAAAGGCATTTGGTGTTATGTTTGGGGCCCCAGGGTGGTTTTCCTAGCTCGGACAGTTATTTATCGGAATCCCTCCTCGTTTTAGAGGCCTCCGGCTTGCTTTTTTTCGGGTCTTGATGCGAGTTTGGGTCCACGCTGTGCTTGTTGGGGGCCGTCGACGCCAATTTTTGGTAGTGCAGACGGGAATTTTCGATGCTCAGAATCGATCTTTGGGCGACCTGACGAAATTTTTGGTCCCGAACGCGATAGTTGGGGGCCGGCGCGAGTTCGCCAGGCGCGTTGTACTTAACTGGTCCCAGCGCGATTTTGGTGGGCTCGGTGCAAATTTTCGAGCCCCGCCGCGAGTATTCTGGGGCTCGCTATATTCAATTTGGAGCCCCTTGCGCGAATTCTGGGGACCAGACGGGATTTTTTTTGTGGGACCACAACGCAATTCTCGGGAGTCCACCACTCTCAGAAGTATTTTTCAACCGATGTCTCCAAATTCAGGGCCTCCATCGTACAGCATGATTTTCAGGAGCCCCGGTCCAACTTTTTGCGGCCCGGCGCGATATGCAATGGTCACGACCGATTCTTTGGGTCCCCAGCGTGATTTTCAGTGGGCTCTGAAAATCGTTTTGCACCCCCAGCGTCATTTTTAGGGACCCAGGCGAGACTTTTGGCCCCAGCGTGATTTTCAGAGACCCCAGCCCGATCTGTTTGGGCCCACAGCGTGACATTCAGGGCCCCGACACGACTTGTGGTGCCCCAAGCATTATTTTAGTGGCGTCTGGCTCGAATTTTTGTACCCTCAGCGCTAATTTCGGGGTACCGGCCTGACCTTTTGAGGCCCCAGGCGTTATTTTCTGGAGCCCCGTCCCGACTGCTTGGGAGCCCCAGTGAAATTTTCAAAGGCCCCGGTCAAATTTGTGAGCCCTCACCGTCATTTTTATGGTTCCCAGTGCGATTTTGGTTGCCTCCAATGTGATTTTCAGAGTCTCGGTGCAATTTTTAGGGCTCCAGCGGAATTTTAGGGGGCCCGGCGCTATTTTTCCGAACTCCGGCGTGATTCTTTTGGGCCCCACATCTCAGGGAAACTTCCCAATTTTCCCCTCCCCCTTCAGTACGTCACTGCCCCCAACCCATTCGGGATCGCCAGCCATGTCCTCAAGCACCTTAGAATCTTTCAAGCTTCCCACTACACATCCATTCCTATGAATTTCAACCTGCTTAGGGCGACGCGAAGCCGGTGATGATGCACACAAGTACATCTCGGCACAAGTAATCGAATGGTGAGCGCCCTTGTCGTGCGGTTTGTGGTTTTCAGTGTTTCTTTGTGTTCGTGGTTAAGCATCGTAATCTGGAGCTCTGATATTGATCTACCACATATATTTCGACACGATAAAGCGAATGGTATGCCTTATGGGTGCATCGTCTTGCGCTGAGTGCTACGAAATTCATTGCAGCAGTAATTCGTCAGTATTTTGGTACTTACCGTGGAAGAGCGACTGGCCAACGCATCCACGAGAAAGTTTGGAAGGTATATTTACTAAAAGGGGGTAAGCTTAGGAGCAATATTTACTAAGCTTTCAGAAGTTTAGTAGGCATTGTTACTAAAGTTACCTATAGAGATGTTTACAGTGAGACCGGAAATGAGGACGTGAAAGAGGTGAATTTTTTATTTTATGTTTGTATTTGGATAGCCGTGGCTGTTCTTGCGTTAGTAAATGTGGCGGGTCGCGGGGACTCGCTGTCCTGTTTTTATTTAACTCGCAGTCTTGTGGTTGTGCCAGTCGGGGTCGGTGAGGGCAGGTGGGTATGTTGGTGTAGTTGTAGTATATATATATATATATATATATATATATATATATATATACTAGTATATATATATATATATATATGTACATATTTATATATATATATATATATATATATATATATATATATATATATATATATATATATATATATACGAGTATATGTATGCACGTCCCACGTGGCTGAAAGTACGCGTGAACTACTACGGTAGTTCACGCGGGATAACAAATGTCTCCTCCCCCGCCTGTGATTCCAATATTCGTACCAACGATTGTCGTCTGTCTATACGAGCTATGCTTCTCAGAGTCCCACAGTCGCGTGCTGATTAGTGGGATGCTTTTGGTTACTTCCAAAAAGACGTGGAGGATAATGTACTCGACAGCGAAAACGGACGGCTGTAAATACCAGCAAAAGTCACACCTTCGCGTATATGTGCAAGCATAACATGGTTGCCGAAACAGGGCGAGGGGTTTAATATGCGTGCGAAACGCCGCTAGACTACCGCCTCTAAATCCTGCGTTAGGATGGCTTCAGACATTTTCGGACCATTGTGTTACATTTATCTTTGTCAACAGCATGTGATCTCCGTACCTGTTCTTCACAGGCTATACGCTACCGCTGCTGGTGACCGTCTCCATTACATCACGGGATGTTGGTGATCGGGCTGCCATACCGAGGATGGACGCCGATATATATATATATATATATATATATATATATATATATATATATATATATACATATATATGTATATATATATATATATATATATATATATATATATATATATATATATATATATATATATATATATATATATATATATATATATATATATATATATATATATATATATATATATATATATATATATATATATATATATATATATATATATATATATATATATATATATATATATATATATATATATATATATATATATATATATATATATATATATATATATATATATATATATATATATATATATATATATATATATATATATATATATATATATATATATATATATATATATATATATATATATATATATATATATATATATATATATATATATATATATATATATATATATATATATATATATATATATATATATATATATATATATATATATATATATATATATATATATATATATATATATATATATATATATATATATATATATATATATATATATATATATATATATATATATATATATATATATATATATATATATGTATATATATATATATATATATATATATATATATATATATATATATATATATATATATATATATATATATATATATATATATATATATATATATATATATATATATATATATATATATATACATATATATATATGTATATATATATGTCTTACATATAATGTCTTACATATAATATATATATATATATATATATATATATATATATATATATATATATATATATATATATATATATATATATATATATATATATATATATATATATATATATATATATATATATATATATATATATATATATATATATATATATATATATATATATATATATATATATATATATATATATATATATATATATATATATATATATATATATGTATATATATATATATATATATATGTATATATATATATATATAAATATATATATATATATATATATATATATATATATATAAATGTATATAATGCGTTTTGATGAATGACTTTTCACACCTAGGTGCCTAAGGTACATACCTAGGCACAATGTTGGTGCGTTATTTGATATCTGGTTTCACATTGGTACATGTCTTACATATATAGGTACCTCAAGCGCAAACTGAGAACAACGGCCACAACTACACCAACGTACCCACCTATCCTCACCGGCTCTGACTGGCACAATCACATAACTGCGGGTAAAAAAAACAGGACAGCGAGTCCCCGCGGCCCACCACCTTTACTTGCGCAAGAAAAGCCACGGCTATCCAAATACTAACAGAAAAAAAATCCAGCTCTTTCACGTCCTCATTTCCGGTCAAACTGCATGTATCTCTATTGGCAACTTTAGTAACAATGCCTACTAAATTTTTGGAAGTTTAGTAAATATTGCTACTAAACTCACTTTCCCTGTTATTTAATATACCTACTAAATTTTCTGGAGGAAGTGTTGGACTGGCTTTGTGTTCGCATTATGCACATTGCGTTAGTTGTGCACGTAGTTGATTACGTCATATGGTCCTACTCATTATTCTTCCATCCTAGTCATTCTTGGCTACGCCGAAAGCCAAGCACGACCCTGATCGTGCTCGTGTCAGCGGTGACGGCACGTCTGAAACACAGTGATGCTCAATGTCAGAAGCCAAGTTTTGTGTATTCCGCGCAGTCTTTGTCAACATTGTAGGGAAAATATTGACCGATCCTTCGGAATGTGTGACAAGAGAAAAATTGAGTGGGATGGGGCTGTTCTCTATCCTGCATTTTGAGTAAGTGCGTATGGCACCAAGATTGAAGGCAGGAAGATTGTAGAACGTTGTGGACCTCCTTTAGAACTTTCTAAGTGTCTTCGTGTTCAAGGCGCGATGCCTAAAGGCACCTTATGAGTACTGCTGCGGTTGCTGTGTTGTGGCATCGTTGGGATAGCACGTTTGTGGGCGTGTTGCTTTTCGTCCAAATAGCAAAACTCTTTTGTTGTTGTGAGTGTTTTAGATAAGTAAGGCTGCCATTAGAAGAGCACTGGAACTGTTTAATCAAGCACAGAAGAAGCCATATAATTGTTCAAAATGGCTGGAAATGTTGGCATGGAAAACCTCATTGGGATTGTTAATCAGCTACAAGATGCATTTACACAAATGGGTGTGAACATTGAATTGGATCTCCCCCAAATAGCAGTTGTTGGTGGTCAAAGTGCTGGCAAATCTTCTGTGCTGGAAAACTTTGTTGGACAGGACTTCCTTCCTCGTGGCTCAGGCATTGTTACCAGACGTCCACTGGTTCTGCAACTGATAAATGGTCCAATTGAGTATGGGGAATTCCTCCATTGCAAAGGTCAGCAGTTTGCCAACTTTGATGATATTCGAAAGGAAATTGAGGCAGAAACCGACCGTATGACTGGTTCAAACAAGGGCATCAGTCCAGTGCCAATCAACCTGAGAGTGTACTCTCCACACGTCCTGAACCTGACTCTAGTTGATCTACCTGGAATGACAAGGGTTCCAGTTGGTGATCAGCCCAAGGATATTGAGGAGCAGATAAAAAGTATGCTCATGCAGTTTGTCTCTAAACCAAACTGCCTGATTTTGGCAGTGACACCTGCAAATCAGGATTTGGCAATAAGTGATGCTCTGAAGATGGCAAAGGAAGTGGATCCTGATGGTATGCGTACAATAGGAGTCCTCACAAAACTGGATCTCATGGATGATGGGACAGATGCCAAAGATATCCTGGAAAATAGGACCTACCCTTTGAGGAGAGGGTATGTTGGTGTTGTCAACCGTAGCCAGCGTGACATTGAGGGGCGAAAGGACATCAAGGTTGCTATAGCTGCAGAGAAGAAATTCTTCCTGAGCCACCCTGCCTACAGAGCAATGGCAGATCGTATGGGCACGCCATACCTCCAGCGTGTGTTGAACCAGCAGCTCTCCAACCACATCAAGGAAACTCTTCCAGCACTAAGGGACAAACTACAAAAACAGCTGCTCAGCATGGAGAAGGAGGTGGAGGAATACAAACACTTCAGGCCAGATGACCCAAGTTTTAAGACAAAGGCAATGCTACAAATGATACAGCAGCTTCAGGCTAATTTTGATCGTTCCATTGAGGGTTCTGGGAAGGGTGATGGTCCCATCAATACAAATGAACTTTCAGGTGGTGCCAAGATCAACCGGCTCTTCCATGAGCGCTTTCCATTTGAGATCGTGAAGATGGAGTTTGATGAGAAAGAGCTACGCCGTGAGATCGCCTTTGCCATCCGCAACATCCATGGTATCCGTGTGGGCCTTTTCACACCGGATATGGCATTTGACGCCATTGTCAAGAAGCAGATTGAGCGCTTGAAAGAACCAAGCCTCAAATGTGTTGATCTGGTGGTGCAGGAGCTCACCAACGTGGTGCGTTCATGCACAGATAAGATGGCCCGCTACCCGCGACTCCGTGATGAAGCTGAACGCATCATCTGCACATTCATCCGTGAACGTGAGCAGGAAGTGAAGAAGCAGATCATCCTGCTGATTGACTGTGAGCTGGCTTACATGAACACCAACCATGAGGACTTCATTGGCTTTGCCAATGCTCAGTCACAAACTAAGAGCCCCGACAAGACCAATAAGCTAGGAAACCAGGTGATCCGCAAGGGCTGGCTGGGCATCAACAACTTGAGTATCATGCGCGGTGGCTCTCGCGACTATTGGTTTGTGCTGACCTCCGAGTCGCTGAGCTGGTTCAAGGGCGACGAGGAGCGCGACAAAAAGTACATGCTACCGATGGACAACCTGAAGCTGCGCGACGTGGAGAGTGGCTTCATGTCTCGCCGGTCGGCCTTCGCCATCTTCGCGCCCAGCGGCAAAAACGTCTTCAAAGACCACAAGAGTCTGGAGCTGAGCTGTGAGTCAAGCGAGGAGATGGACTCGTGGAAGGCGTCGTTCCTGCGTGCTGGCGTCTACCCGGAGAAGGAGACGTCGGCCAACGGCGAGGAGGGTGCCGCCGAGTCGTCGGCCGGATCGCTCGACCCGCAACTCGAGCGCCAGGTGGAGATCATTCGCAACCTAGTCGACAGCTACATGAAGATCGTCACCAAAACCACCGGCGACCTGGTGCCCAAGACGATCATGCACATGATGATCAACCAGAGCAAGACGTTCATCATGGGCGAGCTGCTAGCGCACATGTACGCCAGCGGCGACCAGGCCAGCATGATGGAGGAGTCGGCGGACGAGGTCGCCCGTCGCGAGGAGATGCTCCGCATGTATCACGCCTGCAAGGAGGCTCTGCGCATCATCGGCAGCGCTTCTCTGGCGTGCACGGCGGCGCCCACCTCGGCCGCCGTCAACATGGACTGGATGCACTCGACCAGCGGCGAGCCGTCGCCAGGGGCCGGACGTCGCGCGCCTCCGCCAACAGCGCGCGGCACGCCGCCCGTGCCGGCCTCCAACCGGCCGGCCCCGGCCATCCCGTCCCGACCGGGCGGTCGCCAGGGTCTGCCGCCGCCACTGCAGCCCAGCAGGGTCGCTGCGCCGCCTCCTGTACCTGGCCGGCCGCGCTAGAGGGCCGCCGCTTCCCGACCGGCACGACAGGCTCGCCCGCGCCGGACGAGCCGCCGCGTGTCGTCCATTCCCGCGTGCCGCCGGCCGCCAGTATCCACGTTCATAGTCTCGATTGGTCCGTTCCGTGTGACTAGCTGAGGGGCGCGCGTATCGCGGCCGCCTGATGTTCGTCTGTTGCCGGCGCGCCGTTACGCGGCTGTCCGCTGCCGCTGCCATAGTTGTTACCGCCTGTCGTGGGTCTCTGCCCGGCCAAGTCACGGACTCCCAAGAGGACCTCCGCTCTGATATGGTGGACGAGATGTGATTGGCGCCTATCCGATCAATATCCTTCACCCCCGGGGTTTCCGACAAGTATTCAAAGGACGTCCGGTCCGGTCTGAAATGGCTGACGGCTCGTTAGTGTCCAACGGTTCTGATCTGTTGACTGGCGTTTGGTGGCTTTTGTGCTCAGCTGGTCAGTGCTGTGCGAAGTGCTGGGGACGCATTATCGGGTGTGTAGTGAGCGAAAAGCTGCCCCCGTAAATCGAAGGGAAGAGGCTCAAAACCAAGGCTCAATCACGATGTGAGTTCTCTCTCACCTACCTCTGATTCACATGTCGCATCATTAAGCAATACCTTGACGCTGTTCGGCTGCTCGCAGAGTGACTGTCTCGTTTGTGTTATCTCTTCACAAGGAACTCGACAGGCGCCAGCTGGTGCCATTGGAAGGCTGAAGCCTCGCCAGGCCCGTTGTGCAACCGGTGGAGTGTCGTGACGAGGCTCTCGGAGTCTGGAGCGGGATCTGACATGGGTAAGACCTGGCCGGGTGGATGACCCTGGCAATGTTGCCACTGTCGTGAGTAGCCATTCGGGTAGTTGGTGTTGTTATCGAGTTTTTCTGTGGACCGACTCATATCGAACAATTCCGGTCTCGCGGCAGCCATCGTTTCGAGTTGCGCTTGACACTGCTGTTGCATAATACGGTGACCCGAGTGGCCCGTGGTGACCCTGATTGGCTCACGGCGTCTCCGATGGGTCCGTAGTGACCCCTTACCAGTTTGTGGTGACCTTAGATGGACTGTGGCGACCCGATAGGTCTTTGGTGATTGCGGCTTATCCGTGGCAGCGCCTGTTGGTCCATGGCCACCTGGACTGGTCGTTGGAGACCCAGGCTTGTGCGTGGTGACACTAGTACGTCGTGACAGGTTGTCCCCAATTAACCGCTCGTGATTGGTGTTAGTTCTCGCGTGCCCTCGGTGTTGTCTCGACACGAGAGTCCTACAGGACGGCGTGCGCCGTGAGACATTTCTAGTTGGATGTTGTTGGCTTTGCGATGTTATCAGAGAGAACACATCGATTGTTATGCCGGCCGTAGCTCGTGCGCACGATACACCCCGACATTCATTAGCTTCATCGGTGTTGATTTATATCGCTTTTGGGAGCCGTCTTCCATATTGGTTACTTCTCGTCTCTTTTCTTCCCATTGCTTTCGTAATTTAACACGAGAACCTTTGAGTGGCCCGGCGTTTTTTTCGGGGGGGGAGGAGGGGTCTCGTGGATCCTAAATATATGTTCTATGTTTGTGCCTGGCTACCTGCTTGGATGATTTTCTTTCTTCATAAATTGGCAGCTCAGCTCGCTGTTCAAGACACATTATAGCGGTGCTTATGTCAACGTTCTATCAGTCGGTGGAAGGTGTAGCGATTGTTCCTGCTCATGATTTGGGTACGATGTGATATGATTCGCAGGTCTGAGTTGACATCGCTTCATTTGTGATATGCATCGGTTTTTCCTGCGCTCTTTCGCGGTCGTTCGTTGTTCCGCATGGGTTGACGAGCTTCCCAAACTTCACTCATTGCAAGGTAGCCGATGCTTTAGTTTTGTTTAAGGGGTAATAAATAAAGCTGTTGTTAAGTGAAGATTGTTTTATCACAGGTATGATCTGTTGTGACGCCGTCACAGGTACGGCTGGTGGTGTGAGGCCCTCGTGCCAAGTGACGTATACAGAGGCCCACGATTAACAACAGGCGTAGATCCAGGGGGTGGGGCAGGGCCACCACGTCCGCCTTTTTTAACATTTGGCATCCGGGTTCAAACTGTTACACCTTTTCAGGAACATAGTACGACGTGCTAGTTATTTTCGACAGCATAGTCAATAGCTATGAAGACATCTTTTGGGACTTGCATGTAAGCCGCCTAAATCCTTGGAATACAAATTGGGAGAACGATGCACCAGCAAGCCTTCCGAACCTCGTCCCCCCCCCCCCCCTCCCGCACCACACACACACAAATACTTAAATCATGGTTCCGCCCCAACAGTGTATCGGTATTGCAATGCCCGAAGTTAGTGCGATGTCCGGGCTCGCGGTGTCTGAAGAAAAGCGCTCGTAAAGTTCAGGCGTTGTTGAGGATACCCAGGGGCTAGAGTATAACCAATGCAGTTGATGCGCCCTAAAACCCAAATAACTAACTAGCAGGGGCTAGAGTGTGCAGATATGACTACGCAGAGCTCGGGGGGGGGTCACTCGGTTTTGATACGCGTGGTTCATGCTTAAGCCGCCATATGCTGCTAGATATCCGCTGTTCATTTCCGAGAACTGCGACGCCCAAAATTCTCCGCACCCACAGTTTGCGATGCTCCGACCGTTCAAGTTCAGAGCTTGTCATTCGCCGGGCTCGTCATGTGCAGGAACGGTTCCAACACAAGCCGCTAGGTGACATTTGCGGATCAAGAGGAGGTGGGTGGGCGCTGGAGGCGTGTGTCTCCAGCAATGAGAGAACAGTTCCTCATCGTAGAACAGTGCCCCACTGAGGAAGTCCAACTGCTCCCTCCTGTGAAATGTGAAATGTTTCGCAGCTCTATCATTGATTGTTTTCTTCATCAATCAAGAGTTTTCCTCCTTAACATGACCCCTTTGTATCATGTTTTTAGGAGTGCCACATCCAGCTTGCCGTGCCATGAGCTGTGTGCCGTGCCGTGCCATGAGCTGTGCCGTGCCGTGCCATGAGCTGTGCCGTGCCGTGCCATGAGCTGTGTGTCGTGCCGTGCCATGAGCCGTGTGCCGTGCCGTGCCATGAGCTGTGTGCCGTGCCGTGCCATGAGCTGTGTCGTGCCGTGCCATCAGCCGTGTGCCGTGCCGTGCCATGAGCTGTGTGTCGTGCCGTGCCATGAGCTGTGTGTCGTGCCGTGCCATGAGCTGTGTCGTGCCGTGCCATGAGCTGTGTGCCGTGCCGTGCCATGAGCCGTGTGCCGTGCCGTGCCATGAGCTGTGTCGTGCCGTGCCATGAGCTGTGTCGTGCCGTGCCATGCCGTGCCATGAGCTGTGTGCCGTGCCGTGCCATCAGCCGTGTGCCGTGCCGTGCCATGAGCTGTGTCGTGCCGTGCCATGAGCTGTGTGTCGTGCCGTGCCATGAGCTGTGTGTCGTGCCGTGCCATGAGCTGTGTGCCGTGCCGTGCCATGAGCTGTGTGTCGTGCCGTGCCATGAGCTGTGTGTCGTGCCGTGCCATGAGCTGTGTGTCGTGCCGTGCCATGAGCTGTGTGCCGTGCCGTGCCATGAGCCGTGTGCCGTGCCGTGCCATGAGCTGTGTCGTGCCGTGCCATGAGCTGTGTCGTGCCGTGCCATGAGCTGTGTGCCGTGCCGTGCCATCAGCCGTGTGCCGTGCCATGAGCTGTGTGCCGTGCCGTGCCGTGCCATGAGCTGTGTGCCGTGCCGTGCCATGAGCTGTGTGCCGTGCCATGAGCTGTGTGCCGTGCCGTGCCGTGCCATGAGCTGTGTGCCGTGCCGTGCCATGAGCTGTGTGCCGTGCCGTGCCATGAGCTGTGTGCCGTGCCGTGCCATGAGCTGTGTGCCGTGCCGTGCCATGAGCTGTGTGCCGTGCCGTGCCATGAGCTGTGTGCCGTGCCGTGCCGTGCCATGAGCTGTGTGCCGTGCCGTGCCATGAGCTGTGTGCCGTGCCGTGCCATGAGCCGTGTGCCGTGCCATGCCATCAGCCGTGTGCCGTGCCGTGCCATGAGCTGTGTGCCGTGCCGTGCCATGAGCTGTGTGCCGTGCCGTGCCATGAGCTGTGTGCCGTGCCGTGCCGTGCCATGAGCTGTGTGCCGTGCCGTGCCGTGCCATGAGCCGTGTGCCGTGTGCCGTGTCATGCCACAATTTGCTGTGTCCGAGCATTGTCCAAAAGTGGCAACTCCAATCCCGACAATCACCTTTTTCGTGTTTCCGTGTCACCACGGCCCAAGGCACCTAGGGTTTTTGGCGGACAGAAAGATCGAAGATCAAGCCTCCTTACCTTAGGTCAGGAAGGATCAGCCTGCCACAAACACCAACACACATCTACACACTACACCACCAGTGCTTCTGGACTCTGCTCCTCCATCATTCAGCTCTGCCCTTACTGCACTCAACGCGCCTTCATCTACTCTACAACCGGCACTCTTTATACGGTCTTCAACTTCTCGGCGCGATCTAGTATACGGCCCCCCACTCCAACTCTCATATCAGTACAGCGGTGTCGCTGTTTCAAACTACACAACACATCAACACGACAATCCACAACACAAAAACAGAAAGAGTTGAACAAGACTTGCTTGAAAACAAAACAAAAATACAAAGCATCAAAGGCAAAACAAAAACAACGTTCTAAAGTGTATATTCTGTTTTTGAAATGTTAAAGGGAGATGTGGCGATGGTCCTTTACCAACCCACCCTCTACACCCCATACCGGCACCATCCGGACTGGCAGCTCATCTCTACTCCAGCGTCTACTACCTGTCAACGACTCTACAACCCAGGACCAGCAACTCAACTCTTCTGTACTCATCTCTACACGTCCACTACCTTCAAGACACCATTCAACTTCGTTTTCCGTCGACTCTTCAAGTCAATTTTACTATTCCTTTCTCTTCTAATATCATCACCTCTATGCTCATTGCTCTACTTTGTTCCACCACTTAACCTTACACAGCCACACACTCATCACAGACCACAAAACAATACACAAGTTCACTCATTACAGCACACAGCAACAGCCGATATCACCAACACGGTGACAAGCTGGTCACACTCAACAACAGCATACCGACAATTCATACATGGTGTTCTAAGGATTTTATTGGAGGGGATCCGGTGGCACACTCGGCGTTCAAGCGTGGATCAATATAAATGGCTGTTTACATGATCGCATGTCACGAAGATGGAAGTTCCAATTGAGGGACGTGTTCGGTATACTAGGGGAGGATTCATGGATGATCCTGACAACATACGGTGTCTTCATCACTGCAGGATAACGCGTGGTAAAACCCCTACAAAACGCATGATTTTGTCATTTAGATCAGATAAAGATGGAGGCACCGATTTAGAGATTCATCAGGGGAATTTGTGAAGCGAAGTTTCCAGAGCCATCTCCATAATGTGGAAGCGATTCCATCGGTCTAGGGGCGTGGTGACCGATGATGTGACCCGATGGTGTGACATGGTGTGACCGATGGCGTCACCGACAATATGACCGGACGACGTGACTCGGTGTGATCCGATGGTCTGACCCGATGATGTGACCCTTCGGTGTGAGCCGGTGGTATGACCCCATGGCAACGTGACCCGGTGGTGTGTGCGCAGTTGGGATTTTGGGGCGCGTCAATTTCCTCGGCTATTTCGCGCTGTGACTCGGTGGCATGACCCGACGATGTGACCGATGGTGTGACCCGACGATGTGACCGATGGTGGGACCCGATGGTGTGACCCGATGGTGTGACCGATGGTGTGACCCGATGGTGTGACCGATGGTGTGACCCGATGGTGTGACCCGATGGTGTGACCGATGGTGTGACCCGATGGTGTGACCCGACGATGTGACCGATGGTGTGACCCGACGATGTGACCGATGGTGTGATCCAATGGTGTGACCCGATGGTGTACCCGATGGTGTACCCGATGGTGTGACCGATGGTGTGACCCGACGATGTGACCCGATGGTGTGACTGGACGGTGTGACCCGATGGTGTGACCGGTGGTACGACCCAATGGTGTCAAGTATGGCTCAGGAGGAGACGCCGGACAGCGTCGGGAGCCGCAGCCAATCACATCGCCCGATCAATGGTCGGCTTCGATCCGCCCCGACTAGACCACGGCCACCTCATTCTTCCTCCAATGGGAGTCCGGCCCACATAACTGGTCCATCATACACAGGCACCAATGGAAGTCCGTCCCACTCAGTTGGTCCACTATACATAGCCACCAATGGGAGGTCGGCTCATGCAGCTGATACGTTATACACAGGCACCAATGGGAGTCCGGCACACGCAGCTGGTCCATCATATACAGCCGCCAATGGGAGTCCGGCCCACTCAGCTGGTCCATCATATACAGCCGCCAATGGGAGTCCGACCCACTCAGCTAGTCCATCATATACAGCCGCCAATGGGAGTCCGGCACACGCAGCTGGTCCATCATATACAGCCACCCGCACCTAACTGCCACCAATAGGGGCCGGCTCAGCTGGCTAGCTGACCCAAGGCTACATCATAAGGTCGGCCCACTAGCCGCTAGCATATCTTTGGTACCTTTGTGGACCCAGCTGGAGCCAGCCTGATTAGATGAAAATGCTCGCTCTAGCATCATTCGGCACAAAAACGGAGTAGATTTTCGGGCCGACACGAATTTTAAAATGAAAAGAAGAGACCTGACTTTAGGTGAGAAAATTAGAACTTGACCTGCCATATTACACCGTGAACTCGTGTTCAAATTTGTCCGCGAGCAGAGATGTCGCGGCCAATCACTGCTTTAGCCCATCAACGCCCGGTAGAAGAAATATTTTAATTATAATGCTCAAGCTTATTGACAATCCTAATGTCTTCACCGTGAAGGTATTCTGAAAGTTTCATCAGTCCCCTTCTTTCCTAAGTGCATTTTCCAGCCCGTCCTCATTTGAGGACTCCGGGCGGAAGTGGGATGTTTTGGCGAGTACATCGTAACAGGCAGTATTGTTTTACAACAGTTTGCGCATCGCTTATAGCGAAGTTCAACGGCTTAACACTTTACGACGTTATGGCAGCAATGATGAAAATACTTATGGAACAAATACTCACGCTTGCAAACATGAAAGAGCATGCACCGTTGCATGACTGCATGTGTTCATGCATGCATCATTGCATGCATTTGTATTGACATGTATGCATCGATACACGCATAAGAGGTAAGAACGTTGGTCGTCCTGAGACTCTTTGGATGATATTAGCGTAAAAACGTCCACTCTGTGCCATCAGTGGTGAAAACACTATGATTAAAAATCACAGTATAGTATGTATTACCCACACTTCAGTGAACAAAATACCTATTTATCGGCAGCGAACAGTGGACACGGTCGGTCAGTACCCTCTCCGCCACTTAAATCGCAATCACTTTTGAAGTGAAACAATCTGTATGATCCATTACACACAAGGGCGCTCAGAAAAGCCGAGTATTTCTTGGCACTACTACCAACTAGGCACTATTTGGTGTGGTACGGCTTAAAGCAGGGGTTGCGGAGCACGACCCCACATTTCTCACCGTACGAACGAGGCTTGCCGGTGCATGCAGATCCTTGGCAGCGCAGTTGCTTGTCGGCCATGTCGATGAAGTGACTCACCGGGCCGTAACGCATGTCCCGGATAGCCCTGGATGACGATAGCGCGCGCACAGGTCCGAATCCAGGCAGTCTCAGGTCGGCGACAGCGATTTGGCTCCGGAATTCCAGCAGGCTCAGAGGGCTGTCCGCTGCATGGCGGTGTACGATCCAAACGTTCACCACCCCCATGTCCAGCATCCGCGTGAAGAGACACCAATACCACTTCTTCTCACGGATGCTGGTGCTGTACTTGTCGCATAGCCAGTCATACTCGTTGATGCCACCCATGAACGTGTTGTTGTGTATCACGCGTGGTTGATCCACGAATCTGTTTGCTCGCTGGGATCTGTCCCACCGTTTGTCGCGTTCTAATTGTTCTGGAAGTGGACGTACGCCTTCAGCTTCAGATATCTTTATCGTGTCATGGCGCATTGCACTGTTTCTAATCCCAGATCATCGGCGGTTCACTAGTGATTTGATGGTATCCAGAATGTCGGAGAATGCCGATAAACATCTTGAGCTCACCAGTCGTTAACCGAACAGCTGATAATTTTTGGTTTTGAGCGCACACCGCAGCGCTTCGTAGATGACTTGCACATACATGTCCTCGGTGAACATCTCCTCGAACAGCTGGACTGGGGACGTGTCTTGCAGAGTTTTCCTCAGCGCTTGTAAGCGCCGTTAACTCCGTCTGTTGTTGCTGGAAGCCCAGTGTATTCAGGTAGCTTCTTAAACCAACGGGGATCGCTTGAGATACCGCTGGGCCGCTTGCTCTGGCGTGCCGGTTGGCTATTGGCTTTGCTTTCCTCCGGACGGACATCATTGCGCAAGAACCCACTCGGGCTTCGCTTCACTCGTAATAATACATGGTGTTTTCGGGTACTATTTGCGAAGTTTCCAACACGAGGTCAATACTCAGATCTCACTGATCACCGTTAGTCGAGCTGAAACCAATCGCTCATTGTGAGCATCCCAAAATTTTGCGAAATACTAAGGTGGAAATATCAAGCGCGCACATATTTATTTTTAAAACAGGCAGCAAATAAACGTGAAACACTCCCGACTTTTGCGAGGAAAAACACCTTCAAACTGACCTGGGAGGTGAATCAGCAGCCAGGTATAAAAATTCGAAGTCAATCGCGAGACTGCATCACATACAGCACCCTGGACCTTGTTCCATGTCGCTATCAATATCCGTTGGAAAACGCTAGGGGGTGGCTGGGAGGTGAATCAGCAGCCAGGTATAAAAATTCGAAGTCAATCGCGAGACTGCGTCACATACAGCACCCTGGACCTTGTTCCATGTCGCTATCAATATCCGTTGGAAAACGCTAGGGGGTGGCTGGGAGGTCCGGTGGCAACGATCCGCCCTGCACTCAGGAAGGCGACAAAATACTGTACACGGGTGAGTGTTGACCTCAACTCGGAAAAACAGGGTATTGTCGAAGAAGTTAAAATTGTGATCGTCGGGCAGTTGGCACCATGGACAGGCTGTGTCGGGCAGTTGGCACCATGGACAGACTGTGTCGGGCAGTTGGCACCATGGACAGGCTGTGTCGGGCAGTTGGCACCATGGACAGGCTGTGTCGGGCAGTTGGCACCGTGGACAGGCTGTGTCGGGCAGTTGGCACCGTGGACAGGCTGTGTCGGGCAGTTGGCACCATGGACAGGCTGCGTCGGGCAGTTGGCACCATGGACAGGCTGTGTCGGGCAGTTGGCACCATGGACAGGCTGTGTCGGGCAGTTGGCACCATGGACAGACTGTGTCGGGCAGTTGGCACCATGGACAGGCTGTGTCGGGCAGTTGGCACCATGGACAGGCTGTGTCGGGCAGTTGGCACCATGGACAGGCTGTGTCGGGCAGTTGGCACCATGGACAGACTGTGTCGGGCAGTTGGCACCATGGACAGGCTGTGTCGGGCAGTTGGCACCATGGACAGGCTGTGTCGGGCAGTTGGCACCATGGACAGGCTGCGTCGGGCAGTTGGCACCATGGATAGGCTGTGTCGGGCAGTTGGCACCATGGACAGGCTGTGTCGGGCAGTTGGCACCATGGACAGGCTGTGTCGGGCAGTTGGCACCGTGGACAGGCTGTGTCGGGCAGTTGGCACCATGGACAGGCTGTGTCGGGCAGTTGGCACCATGGACAGACTGTGTCGGGCAGTTGGCACCATGGACAGGCTGTGTCGGGCAGTTGGCACCATGGACAGGCTGTGTCGGGCAGTTGGCACCATGGACAGACTGTGTCGGGCAGTTGGCACCATGGACAGGCTGTGTCGGGCAGTTGGCACCATGGACAGGCTGTGTCGGGCAGTTGGCACCATGGACAGGCTGCGTCGGGCAGTTGGCACCATGGATAGGCTGTGTCGGGCAGTTGGCACCATGGACAGGCTGTGTCGGGCAGTTGGCACCATGGACAGGCTGTGTCGGGCAGTTGGCACCATGGACAGGCTGTGTCGGGCAGTTGGCACCATGGACAGGCTGTGTCGGGCAGTTGGCACCATGGACAGGCTGTGTCGGGCAGTTGGCACCGTGGATAGGCTGTGTCGGGCAGTTGGCACCATGGATAGGCTGTGTCGGGCAGTTGGCACCATGGACAGGCTGTGTCGGGCAGTTGGCACCATGGACAGACTGTGTCGGGCAGTTGGCACCGTGGATAGGCTGTGTCGGGCAGTTGGCACCATGGACAGGCTGTGTCGGGCAGTTGGCACCATGGACAGACTGTGTCGGGCAGTTGGCACCATGGACAGACTGTGTCGGGCAGTTGGCACCGTGGACAGGCTGCGTCGGGCAGGTTTCGCAGTCTGTCTCTGAGCTGTATCGGCCGGTTACCTCCGAGCAGACTAACCGCTAACTTTCACCAGTCTGTCAGGAGTGTTCCGATGAAACTGAAGTTCACATGCTGCCCAGACAAAACTGCCGTGACGGCGACACTTGTCACTCAGTACTGGAATGGAGTGTCGATCATGCGCACACGCGGATCGGAGGAGGACAGGAAAAGTTGCTGACATAGTGCTACTGCTCGTACGAGCGCCCAAAACTAACACATGGGGAGGAGAAATGTAAGAAACGAACGAGCGCATTCGTGTCTACATTAGGGGTGGGTGGCAATTATTTCCGAAGGCGTGTCCCTGATAGCCTAACAGCTTAACTGAAGCCCATGACTGCACAACTCCGCGGCACTGCAATGACTCAGCCACGTCGAATCAGCACGATTGTATTGATCATGAGAGTGACCCGTGTTTGCACATGATGGCAAGGCTGCGGCCAACACAACCGCTATCATATCACATTCCTGTGGGGAGATAAGACCGCAGAGAGGCTGCAGCACACCTTCGGCACTGTGGTGCATGCTGCACGCGGACACGGCTCTAACACACGCGCACATGGTGCACTACGACAGCACGTACCTGATAAAACGCACGCGGGGGTACTCGACTAGGAGTTCAGCCCGCCACACCACCAACACACGTCACGTCCACTCAGTGCGCGGTGATCGAAACTCGAGGTATGGGACAGATGCCGGCCCCGGTCGTCTTTCCGAGACTAGGCACCGCAGCGCGCCGCATTTGGCGTAATTGATAGTGTCCTGGATATAGATATACGCTATAGTGTCCTGGAGTTCCAAAA
This sequence comes from Ashinkailepas kermadecensis, assembly GCA_034440615.1. NCBI lineage: Eukaryota > Metazoa > Arthropoda > Thecostraca > Neolepadidae > Ashinkailepas > Ashinkailepas kermadecensis. Next base: position 174,147 of record JAOTOM010004923.1, on the reverse strand, counting down.
TGTACGTCAAAACCAACACCTAATAGAAGCTTCATTTGACTTTCTCGAATAGAGTTTGGGCTCCCGTGAAATACAACTGCATTTAACCACAATAGTTCATCACATTATTAGAACACTACATTTTGACATAATAATCATGGAAGCGTGTTCCTGGCAACTGCGATTTTTCTCCTTTAGTCATTCTGTATGTGCAATATTGCCGACTTTCTTCGACGTTATAACTCATTTCGACGCTTTCAGCCCATACTCTCTACTCCTCGAGAAACAAATTCCAGGATACTACCGACAGCATATCTTTTCGAATGCGTGTAAAGCAGTCACGGTACAGGTCATGCGAGTTCACCATGAGCAGCCACGGTACAGGTAATGTGAGTTCACCATGAGCAGCCACGGTTCAGGTCGTGCGAGTTCACCACGATGACACTATTTCTATAGGAATGTTGCGTGTCTTTCTCTTGTTCAAATCGTTGTCTTCGCTTGTTTTTTCTGTTGAGCTCAGGTAATTGCAGCTTAGAATGTGTACATGCTCCTGGACTACACATAGGCGAACGTATCAAGGCCAGCCGACGTCACTGATCTCGATCGACACCTTATGATCGCTTGCTACGAGCGTGCATCTTCGGACATGCAACGGCCGAAATTTGGACTCAACATCCGTTCTTAACATTGCGAACTTCAAAAAGATAATTTAGGAGCCTTCGGTGGTCGCTTGGAGGAACAGCGCGCTCGACTTGGCCTGCCCTGGTCTGCTAGCCACACACGCTACTAGATAGCATGACTATCAATGGATTTGTACGAACCTAATCTACGTTGGTGCGTGATTCGAACCCACGTCTCGCACGGGTACGGTGCACAGCCTGACTGAAGCTGCCGACAACAGTGTTCCGGAACATTCTTACCTTTGACCTACCCGGGACGGTCACTATTTCATTAAAATATTAGTTTAGAATCGGATACCATTGGACTTTTTCCAGAACGTCCAGATGCACTGGTTTTCACTTCGCTGCTCTATCTTCATTAGGGGAGAAATTGCAAGATTTGGTGGCAAAACCTCTGGAGGACACCTGGTGAAATGCAATCGGTGAGAACTCAAATTCAACATCAGTGGAGGTGAAAATCAGGAGACCGCAGCACTCACCAGGTTATGGTGTGATCGCCAGACAAATCATCGCTTCCGGCGATTTAAATCGCCTACAAAAGAGCAGTCGGTAGGCTGGCTAGCTCTGCCAGGTACATCGGTGCGCCTTCATTGATAGCTCCGCCGGCATCTATCTAGCTATAAGAACATTTGGTTCGTTTACGGCGCATTCGACCGTTGGGTGACATAGCGTCGCCAACCTCTCACGCCGATTGGTTGCGGGTGGACTCAGTAATCCCGCCGGTTGCAGGATTCCAGCCTACGACCCTACGATCAAGAGTACAACACCCCACCGACCGAGCTACCGCGACCCCACCCATATAGCTACGTCTCGCCTGTGGCGACTAGTCATTGCTGGTGACCGTGGTCGGCCCGCGCATGGTCACAATGAACGGCCGACGTCGGCAGGGGCCACGCCGGCCGCGCCCTGTAGACTGTTATGCTTCACCAGGTCCCAGTAGAGGCCGCGCCTCTTCACCAGCTCGGCGTGGGTGCCCATCTGGAACAGACGGGCAGTGGTCGGTGGAGAGCAGACGTGACCCACCAGCATATTCAGGCCCACTCAGTGGCGGCTGTCAGTCACACATAATCGTGTCACAGCCACGACCAGCAGCAGCAGCTGCAGCAGCTGCTGTTATCCACCACACCTGCCACCCATTCCCTTCCTGACGTCACTAGCACTGCACCACACCGTCCCCACTGCTGAAATTATCCACACCTGCCACCCCCTCCCTCCCTGATGTCACCAGCACTGCACCACACCGTCCCCACTGCTGAAATTCTCCACACCTGCCACCCCCTCCCTCCCTGATGTCACCAGCACTGCACCACACCGTCCCCACTGCTGAAATTATCCACACCTGCCACCCCCTCCCTCCCTGATGTCACCAGCACTGCACCACACCGTCGCCACTGCTTAGTTAATTATTTGGGCTTTAGGGCACATCGGCCATGGTGATCATATAGTGCCCATAACAGTGCCGTCACCACTGCTGTCACTCCTCACCCATGTTTACGAACCCACACGACGGATGTTCCTCGCCACTGGGGGGAGGGGGAGGGGACGTAGCCAACACCGATATATCCACACCGCGTGTAGCTCAGACCAGCGGCCAACACGCCCAGTGGCCACCTGGTCGCGGCAGGGTGGGACGAAGGCCGCCGTCGGCTCACCTCGGGGCCGGTGAGCCGACGCCGAGACTCGGCGGCCGGCGGCGGGCTCACCTCGACCACGCGGCCCGCCGCGATGACGACGATGTTGTCGGCGTTGCGGACGGTGGACAGCCGGTGGGCGATCACCAGCACGGTGCGGCCCGTCACCGCCCGGTCCAGTGCCTCCTGCACCGCCTTCTCAGACGTGGCGTCCAGCGCGCTGTGCAAACACCACCGCACACTGATATGGCAGTCACTGGTCACCAGGCACTCGCACACGTCACAAGCGCATTGTACACATCACACACTGATATGGCAGTCACTGGTCACCAGGCACTCGCACACGTCACAAGCGCATTGTACACATCACACACTAATATGGCAGCTTCTGGTCACCAGGCACTTGTTAGTTAGTTAGTTATTAGGGCTTTAGGGCGCATCGACTACATCGGTCATGTAGCGCCCAATCATCAGGCACTTGCACACCACACCATGATATGGTAGCTTCTGGTCACCAGGCACGTGCACACCACACCATGATATGGCAGTATCTGGTCACCAGTCCATTGTGCACACTACACCCTGATATAGCAGTCTCTGGTCACCAGGCACTCGCACACGTCACCAGTGCATTGCCCACACCACACCCTGATATTCAGTCTATAGTCACCAGTGCATTGTACACACCACACCCTGATATGCAATAGCTGGTCAACCATGTATTGTGCACACCACACCCTAATATGGCAGTCTCTGGTCACCGTTGCACACACCACACCCTGATATGGCAGTCTCTGGTCACCATTGCACACACCACACCCTGATATGGCAGTCTCTGGTCACCAGTGCATTGCACACACCACACCCTGATATGGCAGTCTCTGGTCACCCGTGCACTGCACACACCACACCCTGATATGGCAATCTCTGGTCACCCGTGCACTGCACACACCACACCCTGATATGGCAATCTCTGGTCACCAGTGCACTGCACACACCACACCCTGATATGGCAGTCTCTGGTCACCAGTGCACTGCACACACCACACCCTGATATGGCAGTCTCTGGCCACCAGTGCACTGCACACACCACACCCTGATATGGCAGTCTCTGGCCACCAGTGCACTGCACACACCACACCCTGATATGGCAGTCTCTGGTCACCAGTGCATTGCACACACCACACCCTGATATGGCAGTCTCTGGTCACCAGTGCACTGCACACACCACACCCTGATATGGCAGTCTCTGGTCACCATTGTACACACCACACCCTGATATGGCAGTCTCTGGTCACCAGTGCATTGCACACACCACACCCTGATATGGCAGTCTCTGGTCACCCGTGCACTGCACACACCACACCCTGATATGGCAATCTCTGGTCACCAGTGCACTGCACACACCACACCCTGATATGGCAGTCTCTGGTCACCATTGTACACACCACACCCTGATATGGCAGTCTCTGGTCACCAGTGCATTGCACACACCACACCCTGATATGGCAGTCTCTGGTCACCCGTGCACTGCACACACCACACCCTGATATGGCAATCTCTGGTCACCAGTGCACTGCACACACCACACCCTGATATGGCAGTCTCTGGTCACCAGTGCACTGCACACACCACACCCTGATATGGCAGTCTCTGGCCACCAGTGCACTGCACACACCACACCCTGATATGGCAGTCTCTGGCCACCAGTGCACTGCACACACCACACTCTGATATGCAATAGCTGGTCAACAATGTATTGTGCACACCACACCCTGATATGGCAGTCTCTGGTCACCATTGCACACACCACACCCTGATATGGCAGTCTCTGGTCACCAGTGCACTGCACACACCACACCCTGATATGGCAGTCTCTGGCCACCAGTGCACTGCACACACCACACTCTGATATGGCAGTCTCTGGCCACCAGTGCACTGCCCACACCACACTCTGATATGCAATAGCTGGTCAACAATGTATTGTGCACACCACACCCTGATATGGCAGTCTCTGGTCACCATTGCACACACCACACCCTGATATGGCAGTCTCTGGTCACCAGTGCACTGCACACACCACACCCTGATATGGCAGTCTCTGGCCACCAGTGCACTGCACACACCACACTCTGATATGCAATAGCTGGTCAACAATGTATTGTGCACACCACACCCTAATATGGCAGTTTCTGGTCACCATTGCACACACCGCACCCTGATATGGCAGTCTCTGGTCACCAGTGCACTGCACACACCACACCCTGATATGGCAGTCTCTGGTCACCAGTGCACTGCACACACCACACCCTGATATGGCAGTCTCTGGTCACCAGTGCACTGCACACACCACACCCTGATATGGCAGTCTCTGGTCACCAGTGCATTATACACACCACACCCTGATATGGCAGTCTCTGGTCACCAGTGCATTGTACACACCACACCCTGATATGGCAGTCTCTGGTCACCAGTGCACTGCACACACCACACCCTGATATGCAATAGCTGGTCAACAATGTATTATGCACACCACACCCTGATATGGCAGTCTCTGGTCACCAGTGCATGCACACACCACACCCTGATATGGCAGTCTCTGGTCACCAGTGCACTGCACACACCACACCCTGATATGGCAGTCTCTGGTCACCAGTGCATTGTACACACCACACCCTGATATGGCAGTCTCTGGTCACCAGTGCATTGTACACACCACACCCTGATATGGCAGTCTCTGGTCACCAGTGCACTGCACACACCACACCCTGATATGGCAGTCTCTGGACACCAGTGCATTGCACACACCACACCCTGATATGGCAGTCTCTGGTCACCAGTGCATTATACACACCACACCCTGATATGGCAGTCTCTGGTCACCAGTGCATTGTACACACCACACCCTGATATGGCAGTCTCTGGACACCAGTGCATTGCACACACCACACCCTGATATGGCAGTCTCTGGACACCCGTGCACTGCACACACCACACTCTGATATGGCAGTCTCTGGTCACCATTGCACACACCACACCCTGATATGGCAGTCTCTGGTCACCACTGCACACACCACACCCTGATATGGCAGTCTCTGGACACCAGTGCATTGCACACACCACACCCTGATATGGCAGTCTCTGGTCACCACTGCACACACCACACCCTGATATGGCAGTATCTGGTCACCAGTGCATTGCACACACCACACCCTGATATGGCAGTCTCTGGTCACCAGTGCACTGCACACACCACACCCTGATATGGCAGTCTCTGGTCACCACACTACATTGCACACACCACACCCTGATATGGCAGTCTCTGGTCACCATTGCACTGCACACACCACACCCTGATATGGCAGTCTCTGGTCACCACACTACATTGCACACACCACACCCTGATATGGCAGTCTCTGGTCACCATTGCACTGCACACACCACACCCTGATATGGCAGTCTCTGGTCACCATTGCACTGCACACACCACACCCTGATATGGCAGTCTCTGGTCACCACACTACATTGCACACACCACACCCTGATATGGCAGTCTCTGGTCACCACACTACATTGCACACACCACACTCTGACACGTCATCTAGCCGTATTATAGGATAACAGGATGCACCACATGTCACCTGAAGGATATTTACCACGTAACCGAGAGATGTTAGTTATTTGTGTTTCAAGGGCACATCGACTGCACTGATCATGCAGCGCCCATAACTAGTCACCGGGAGATGACTCCTTACGCCATCTAGCCGTAGCAAAATGATCAGTGACCTCAACTCTCAACCATCTAAACCTCTCCCTCGAATGACAATACAATGACACCACTCATAAGCCTTTACGCCCCTCCATGTACTGCCAATACACCCCAGACCTCCGAACCTCTCCCCAGGCTGCGAATATGATCGCCAGTAATCTCACCTGGTGGCCTCGTCCAGTATAAGGATGCGTGGATCCTTGAGCAGAGCGCGGGCAATTGCCACGCGCTGCTTCTGTCCCCCGGACAGCGTAACACCCCGCTCTCCCACGGTGGTGCCATAGCCATCCGGCATAGCGCTGATGAATTGGTGCGCGTTCGCTAGCCTCGCCGCCTCTTTCACCTGCCAGGTCAGGTCAGGTCAGGTCAGGTTAGGCTGGGCAACCCGCCGGGTCCGCCAAATAACCTCTGATGTCCGGAGCCCATACCGTGGGACAGTATGGTAGGTATTTTATACCCAATGGGACAAGCTCCGAAATAGCTTCGGTCGGCTTCCCTTAGCGAGACGACGAAGCCCCGACAACAGCACAGCAAGAGAAAGATCTCCCATACTTCGAGTAACCGGGAAACGTTGGGCTTCTTCTCTACCTAGACAGTCGACTTCGTACCACGTCTATCGTGATAAACCAATCCCTAAGATCCAAGGCACCCAAGATAACTCTGTGTGGTCATTCACCACCGAGGTAAAGTGATCCACGGTTTTGTCTAATAACTCATCAGGGCCCTCCTGCACATGGCAGCCGTCACGGAGCCTCTCTCCTAATGGCAATCGGCTCGAGGTGTCTGCTCCAAAAGGACAGTCCACCCTGAATTTCTCCCAATGACAGGTTCCACGGAGCCCCTCCCAACGGCAGATCTCCTGGACCCCTTCCAATGACAGTTTGTCCCAATGACAGGTCTCCTGGACCCCTCCCAATGACAATTTGTCCGGGGCCCCTCCCAACGACAGGTCTCCTGGACCCCTCCCAATGACAGTTTCTCCGAGGCATCTCCAGATGACACGTATCCTGGACCCCTCCAAATGGCGGGTTGCACAGGTTCCACAGCCTCTCCTAATGACATGTTCCGCAGGTTCCCACCCAATGTCGGGTTACACGGGCCCCTCCCAACAACAGGTCTCCTGGAGCCATCCCAATTACAGGCTCCAGAGGTTCCACGTGCCCCTCCTAATGACATGTTCCGCAGGTTTCCCGGGTTCCCACCCAATGTTGGGTTACATGGGGCCCCTCCCAATGACAGGTTACACAGGGTCCCTCCCAATTACAGGCTCTACAGGTTCCACGTTCCCCTCCCAATGACATGTTCCACGTGTGTTCCGGGTTCTCTCCCAATGTCAGGTTCCACGGGGTCCTTCCCAACAACAGGTCCCCTGGACCCCTCCCAATGACCGGCTCCACAGGCTCCATGGGACCTCCCAATGGCATGTCCCCGGGGCCCCCGCTACCTCGTCGTCAGATGCGTCCGTGCGGCCGTAGCGAATATTCTCCATGATGGAGGTAGCGAACAGCACGGGTTCCTGGTTGATGTAGCCGATGACATGCCCTCGCAGCCAGTGCTGGTCCAGTGACCTCAGATCATGACCGTCCAGCAGCACCTGACCCAACACGGGGTCATAAAACCTGGGAACAAAACCGTCTCATGTTCTTCATGATAGCAAAACGTTTTGCATACGACAAAAACCCGGTATGCAATTACAATGCGGACGGGCACCCAAATACCAGTGGGAAACTGTGGCTTCCTGACAAGCGAGCCTGCTGCACTAAATGCCATCCGTAGCCAGACTGATCGCAACGGATGCTGAATGTCGCAACAGCCAGTCGCTGAAGTACCACCCATATTAGTGACACACCATCACTAGAGGATCACTTACCTGCAGCCTAAGGCGCTACACGTTGACATGCATAGCGCACCGTGCCGACCCTCCAGTGAATGTGGTGGCGCCTTAGGCTACACAATAGCGCACCGTGCCGACCATCCAGTGAATGTGGTGGCGCCTTAGGCTACACAATAGCGCGCCGTGTCGACCCTCCAGCGAATGTGGTGGCGCCTTAGGCTACACAATAGCGCGCCGTGCCGACCCTCCAGTGAATGTGGTGGCGCCTTAGGCTACACAATAGCGCGCCGCCTCTGGAGGTCCACCTTGGCAGTGCGACCTGCCCTGACCTTTCGAGCAGCGCCGCACAGGTAGATTTGCCTCCGCCGGAGTGGCCGACCAGCGCCGTCATACGGCCGGCGGGCACGTGCAGCTGTAGCTTGTCCAGCACCTTCTGTCGACACACCCACACTGCGTCAGTGACACAACACAGTCGGCAAAGGCCTACAACACTGCCTACATCAGTTTGTCCAGCACCGTCTGTCGACACACCCACACTGCGTCAGTGACACAACACAGTCGGCAAAGGCCTACAACACTGCCTACATCAGTTTGTCCAGCACCGTCTGTCGACACCCCACACTGCGTCAGTGACACAACACAGTCGTTCATGTTCTGCAACACTGCCTACACCAAGTGTCAAATGTAGCAGAGCGCAGGAGAGATCTGCACGCCTGCAGTCATTACCGGACCAACCGGGGACCAGCCAGTCTTAATATGTGGTTGGGGATAGCGGGCGTCTCTTTTCAATTAATGTCCACGGGGTAAGTGCTCGGTAAGTGCCTACCCACCCCACCTGTTGGTGTGGCCTCCAGTGGGAGCGATCAAGGGCCGTTACCCCACCTGTGTCTAACCCACAGGAAGACAAGACTGAAACGTAGACCAACTAGCTTAGCGGCACGATCTATGGCGCTCCTTTTATTCAATCGCATCGCAATCGCATTTATGTAATGCAGCTATGTTTTGGCATACACAAAAAAAGCACCATATGAAAGTTTGGGAGCAGAAGAATGATGTATCTATTTTCATTTTCATACATTCCTTTTTAAGGTGAAAAGGGTTATCAGGGCTAATATGCCTTAGAGAAGCATTTCTTGACAATTCCTAAAGCATTCTTTTTCATGCAGCATCATTATGCCATACATAATTGTCAACATCCTACAAAATGTAAGTCCATTGCAGATGACCTTAAACTGACCTCATAATTTCTGTGTATAGACATGAAAGAAGAAAAAGTTGATTAATTATAGGCCACGTTCTCTTTTGCCTTTCTTCCGTCTTGTAAAACAATGTGACATTCTCATATACATGTCATAAACATTGTGACATTCTTTTCAGATTCTTATGTCGCAAATCCGGTACAATTTCGTGGGAGGAAAAAACGAACACGGAGCATACATTCCACTAGATGCATTATTTAACCAATCACCAAAACACTCCAAGAAAATCTAATTATTTGCACGTCGTTTGTGGACCTCACAGACATGCTATATGACGATGACGGTGATAATAGAACTCTCAGATTCAGATTTATAGCGTATTCCGGCATGTTCACCGGGGCAGTGTCTGTTCAAAGCTGACGCGCCGTGATAGCACATGTCGGTGGCGGCGGTGGCCACACTCACCGACTGCGGCCGGCTCGGGTAGCTGAACGTGACGTCACGAAACTCGACGGCGCCAGTCAGCTGACTGGCGGGCAGCGTGTGGCCGGCGCCAGCCGGCATCTCCGAGCGCAGGTTAATGTACTGCCGACGGAGCGGTGTGTCAGAGGCCAGCCGCAGCACATCTCCGAGCGCAGGTTAATGTACTGCCGACGGAGCGGTGTGTCAGAGGCCGGCCGCAGCACATCTCCGAGCGCAGGCTAATGTACTGCCGACGGAGCGGTGTGTCAGAGGCTGGCCACAGCACATCTCCGAGCGCAGGCTAATGTACTGAGTCCGAAGCAGTGTGTCAGAGGCCGGCCAAACGGCGCACGCGCCGGGGCCGTACACAACACGATGCGGACCTACTGGTGCAGTGCCACAGCGCAGCTACAGGGTCCGGCACGGCTCACACTCACTTCACTGCATTCTATGTATTCGCTTCAAACACTAACGGAGCAGACTCATTTATAGGTGAGGTGAAGTCACAAAGTTAACATGTAAACAAAAAGAAGAACAACGCAATGACCAGAAGCCGATGCCCAAGATGCTATGGCAGTACGCTGTAAGAACTATCATCATGTAGAGAAACGCACAAACGGCAATCTTAACCCGAACTCGGCACGGCCTGATATCGTATCAGATGCAGGGTGAAGCATATGTACAGCATAGGGCAACAGTCAATTTGACACACAATACCACAGGACATCCACTGGGGAAATACCACCAACATCCAAGAAGACAATACTAAACGGCATCCACTGGTGCAATACCACACGACATCGACTGGTGCAATAACACACGACATCCACTGGTACAATATCACACGACATCCACGGAGGAAATAGTACACGACATCCACTGGTACAATATCACACGACATCCACGGAGGAAATAGTACACGACATCCACTCGTGCAATACCACACGACATCCACGGGTGAAATACCGCAGGACATTCACTGGAGTAATACCAAAGGACGCTCACGGGGGTAATACAACAAGACACCAACTGGAGAAACACCACACGACATTCACGGGGCAATACCACATGGCGCCCACTGGAGAAATACCACAGGACATCCATCGGGGCATTCCCACTGCGCGAAGCAGAAACCCAATGGACACACACATATGGCGCAGCCCATGTGCCGACGCAGCACCGACACCCACCTCGACAGTGGCTCAGAGACAGCCCACGTGCCAACGCAGCACCGATACTCACCTCGACAGTGGCTCAGACACAGCCCACGTGCCAACGCAGCACCGATACTGACCTCGACAGTGGCTCAGACACAGCCCGTGTGCCGACGCAACACCGATACTCACCTCGACAGTGGCTCAGACACAGCCCACGTGCCAACGCAGCACCGATACTGACCTCGACAGTGGCTCAGACACAGCCCGTGTGCCGACGCAACACCGATACTCACCTCGACAGTGGCTCAGACACAGCCCACGTGCCAACGCAGCACCGATACTGACCTCGACAGTGGCTCAGACACAGCCCGTGTGCCGACGCAACACCGATACTCACCTCGACAGCGGCCCAGACCCACCTCGAAGACGCGAGCGCCGGCGCTCAGGCCGCGCACAAACGTGCCGAACAGGATGGACATCTGCGCCAGCGAGCGCTGGATGGTCTGCGACGCCACCAGGAAGGCCATCAGGTCGCCGGCGGTCAGCTGGCGGGTGGACATCAGGTAGCCGCCGTAGTAGAGTGTGGCCAACACCACGCTGTTCATGAACAGGTTGGCGCCTGCCTGCCGAACGCGGGCGGTGTCGTCAGAACGCGCTGACGACGGCCAAAGCCACTAGAAGAATGGAACGTATTTCTAGAAGCCCGTTTTTTCTTATTTTTATGGTCAATGGAACATAGCTTTAAAAACCACAATTACAATGTTCTGTTGGTGGCTTTGCAGGATCAGGGTCCGTATCAACCAAATACTAGTGTGTGGGCCCTTAAATTGAATTGAGAATTAAACGCTTGGTTGACTATTTTGACCATCATCTGGTACGCTATGCAGCGTCCATTTACATGCTCGTTAGACACCAGACGGGGAGGAGTTCTCTCCTGAGCCACAGGACTAGCAAATAATACAGAGATCACCAGACTGAATGTTAAGTTGTGAACATTTTGCTACGGCGTTAATTATCCAATCATCACGAGAAAAAAAATACACCGATGACGCCTGCCGGGTGATGTCACCGTGTGGAGGCATCATTAGGACGACTGCCGGGTGATGTCACCGTGTGGAGGCATCATTAGGACGCCTGCCAGATGATGTCACCGTGTGGAGGAATCATTAGGACCCCTGCCGGGTGATGCCACCGTGTGGAGGCATCATTAGGACCCCTGCCGGGTGATGCCACCGTGTGAAGGTATCATTAGGACGCCTGCCGGGTGATGTCACCGTGTGGAGGCATCATTAGGACGCCTGCCGGGTGATGTCACCGTGTGGAGGCATCATTAGGACGCCTGCCGGGTGATGTCACCGTGTGGAGGCATCATTATCCACCACACAAGCTTTCACATTGACTGTCGGGTTTATGTATCTCAGGCTGAGTTAGTTATTGTGGTGTAAGGGCGCGTCGACCATTTCGTTGATCGTATTGCGTCCATACCCCAGGCTGACAATATTTTACTGGACAAGCACTCAAAAAGGTAAAATATGAATACCCCACGAAGTCGAGCCAGCTGGACCTCCAAGTTAAATGCAAGCGCGTATATTATCGCAAACTCTACTGTTAGGTGCTTATGATAACCAGATTAAGCATGAGTTAGTTTGGCATTCATGCCAATGTAATTATTCAGCTGTACTTATAGGTAGATTCTCTTCAGAGTAGATTTGTGCACAACCAAAACTATATCCTGGCACAGTGACTTTCTTTCGGTACCGAAGTATACCATACGGTGATAATGAGTTGGATGAAAGGCAATGATGAGGAAAGGAACATATGTGCACATTTGTGTCAGCCCCCCCTCCTCCCAACCGATTTCGTTTCAGCTATTTCAACAGATCTGAACTTGAATGCATTGTTAGGTGGGTACAAATATGTGAAGCCGTCGCTAAATTGGCCCCATGGATAACCTCCATAAAGAAGTGCGGACGTTTGAGCACCAGATGGCGACGTCATGCACGTTAAAAAGACATCTGGGTAAATCACAAAGAATGTGCTGGAGCTAGCAACCAGAATAAAAATGGTCATGCATTACTTATAGACGTCTTGATTCGCTAGTGGCCTTTACTTACCTTAACGACAGGACGATTGTCGCTTTGACTCAAGAAAGAAATTATTGGAACTCCAAGTAACTTTTGCCGAACTAAGAAGGGTCTAACGCACTACCCAATCCACCTATCTGGTCACCGCGCCGTCTGAATCAGCCAATCAGCTACCCATCTGGTCACCGCACCGCCTGAATCAGCCAATCAGCTACCGATCTGGTCACCGCGCCATCTGACTCAGCCAATCAGCGACTGAGACGGTCATCACCACACCTGCACCATCCAATCATCGGCTCGACCGAGTTTCACTGACCTGGAAGAGGCCGATGCCCACGCCCAGTCGGATGTGGATGTCGCGCGACTTGTTCACCTCCTCCATGTAGCACTGCGTCTCGCTCTCCTCCATGGCGAACGCGCGCACCGTCCGTACATTCCCCACGGCCTCCTCGGCCACCGCTGTGGCGTGTGCCACCTGACGGATCAACGCGGGCACTGTAGTTACTGTATACACGGTGTAATGCTGTATCAGTGTGTGCTACCTGACGGATCAACACAGACACTGTAGACGATACTGTAGCAGCATGGGCTACCTGACGGATCAATACAGACACTAGACAATATTGTAGTAGTATGGGCCACCTGACGGATCAACACAGACACTGTAGACAATACTGCAGCAGCATGACCTACCTGGCGGACTAACACAGGCACTGTAGACAATACTGTAGCAGCATGGGCTACCTGATGGATCAACACAGACACTGGTAGACAATATTATAACAGTGTGCGCCACCTTATGGATCAACACAGACACTGTAAACAATGTTGTAGCAGCGTGGACTAACTGACGGATCGACACATACAATGTAGACAATACTGTAGCAGTGTGGGCTACCTGACGGATCAGCACAGACACCCCTAGACAATACTGTAGCAGTGTGGGCTACCTGACGGATCAACACAGATACCGTTAGACAATAGTGTAGCAGCATGGGCTAGCTCACGGATCAGCACAGACACTATGGACAATATTGTAGCAGTGTGGGCCACCTGATGGATCAACACACACTGTAGACAATACTTCAGCAGCATGGGCTACCTGACGGATCAACACAAACACTGTAGACAATACTGTAGCAGTGTGGGTTACCTGACAGATCAACACAGGCGCTGTAGACAATAATCCAGCAGCATGACCTACCTGACGGACTAACACAAGCACTGTACACAATACTGTAGCAGCATGGGCTACCTGATGGATCAACACAGACACTGTAGAGGGGACGAGTGGTCTAGGGGTTAGATGCTCGTCTCACAATCGAAAGATTGTGGGTTCGCATCTCACCTGTCGCTACTCTTCGCCCGCGACCAATCGGCGTGAGAGATTGGCGACGCTATATGACTCAACGGTCGACGTGTCGTAAAACCAATAACCAACCAACAGACACTGTAGACAGTACTGTAGCAGCGTGGGCTAACTGATGGATCAACACAAACACTGGTAGACAATAATATAGCAAAATGAGCTACCCGACGGATCAACACAGACACTGTTAGACAATATTATAACAGTGCTAGCCACCTTATGGATCAACACAGACACTGTAAACAATGCAGTAGCAGCGTAGACTAACCGACGGATCGGCACATACACTCATAAGACAATATTGTAGCAGTGTGTGCCACCTGACGGATCAACACGGACACTTGACAATATAGTAACAGTGTGGCCCACCTTACGAATCAACGCAGACGCTGTGGACAATACTGCAGCAGTGTGGGCTACCTGATGGATCAACACAGCTATTGTAGATAATCTTGCAGCAGCGTCTGTCACGCTACAGGCAACGCGGCAGCGCTGCATTCAACATCGCTATCATGGTGTATGCCTTATAAGGCTTTGACTAACACTGCGCTTGCTTGCTTGCTTATCGGGTGGTTCACGACGCACTTTATGCACATTCACGGCTAATGGCGCCGCCCACACTGTTTCGCCGGTGGGCCGCGGGATTAGGAAATGTCCCGATCGGCGCGAGTGTTGAACCCGGGACCTTTGGTACCCAGAGCACAACACCTTAACCACTCGGCCATCCCCGCCCCGATGAACACTGTGCGTCAGACATAGCTGGAATAATTAGATTGAACACCTATATGATGAATTAGCAATTATTTTTAACATAAATGCACAGCGCATTATACCCAGCGTACCTGCTACAGGCTGGTAACCTGATCACTTAGTGTCATTGGCACACACCACTTCCAGTTTCATATAACTAATGCGCAAGGCATCCTGCAGTCACATATGCATCGCTCAGTGTTTCCAACAGTCACATACGTCAGGATCACTTGTCAGTTCAGGTCAGACGTCTTGCTTCAAAGCGGGAAAACGTCAACCATCAGTATATGTTGAGAAGGTCATATGTCACAGCACAAGTAACAACACCCAGTTTCTGGCATACCAGCACTCCAGTATATCAGGATTCATTCGCACGCCTCGAACACTGCATTGCAACAGCAGAAGGAAACAAAGGCTGTGGAGGTACCATTACAATACCGCTAGTACAGAATTGCGCACTCCTCACAGTAACTGGCCACGAGGACAGGTAGACGATTGGGATCAGGGTTGGAAAATATCCTGGTTCCTGGATTTTTGGCGTCCAGAACATTATGCTGTCCAGCAAATTACCTCATTTTTCATTTGGAGGTTAAGTGGTGCTGTTTAACAATGAACTGCTCTGTGATGAAGTGCCCAATATTCACTGCAAAGTGAAAACTTTCACTGCAAAGTGAAAACTGAGATTCCGACGACACAGGTTTCAGCATAAATATCCGTTCCATATTGTATTACCTCCCAATTGTCCTCTCCACATAAAGGAACACAAAGCACAAATCCAACCTGGTTGGGATTGAGACGGTAAGAGTGGGGTGTCTAGTTGGTAACGGCACGGGACAAGGTGCACACCGGCTCACCTGTTGCTGAGCGGTGCGTGATGTCTCGCGCAGGGCGCGGCCTATCAGAGTGCCGACACTGACCACAGACCCAATCACCACGGCCGACCCTACAGTCAGCTGCGGAGAGACGTGGTACAGCGCCGCCACACAACCAACCACCTGACAAACAGACGCAGGGTCAGTACAAGCTCCCGCCCACCTGACAAACAGACGTGGTACAGCGCCGCCACACAACCAACCACCTGACAAACAGACGCAGGGTCAGTACACGCTCCCGTCCACCTGACAAACAGACATGGTACAGCGCCGCCACACAACCAACCACCTGACAAACAGACGCAGGGTCAGTACAAGCTCCCGCCCACCTGACAAACAGACGTGGTACAGCGCCGCCACACAACCAACCACCTGACAAACAGACGCAGGGTCAGTACACGCTCCCGTCCACCTGACAAACAGACGTGGTACAGCGCCGCCACACAACCAACCACCTGACAAACAGACGCAGGGTCAATGTACGCTCCCGCCCACCTGACAAACAGACGTGGTACAGCGCCGCCACACAACCAACCACCTGACAAACAGACGCAGGGTCAGTACACGCTCCCGCCCACCTGAGAAACAGACGTGGTACAGCGCCGCCACACAACCAACCACCTGACAAACAGACGCAGGGTCAGTACACGCTCCCGTCCACCTGACAAACAGACGTGGTACAGCGCCGCCACACAACCAACCACCTGACAAACAGACGCAGGGTCAGTACACGCTCCCGTCCACCTGACAAACAGACATGGTACAGCGCCGCCACACAACCAACCACCTGACAAACAGACGCAGGGTCAATGTACGCTCCCGCCCACCTGACAAACAGACGCAGGGTCAATGTACGCTCCCGCCCACCTGACAAACAGACGTGGTACAGCGCCGCCACACAACCAAACACTTGACAACAGACAAAGAGTCGGTGCACACTACATCGTCGTTAAGTAGTTATTTGAATGTACGGCGCTCCGACCAAGGAAGTGATCGTGTGGCACCCAGTACCGCATCGTTAGAAAGACAATCTCATCCCACCATTCCCCCGATATCACAATGGTTACAGGTCAGTACAAAATCAGGAACACCCACAAGGATCTAAGAGCATCCGCAAAGTACCCACAAATTCCTCAGTGTCACGCCTGAAACGCCAGACAACCAAACCTGACAGCGTGTTCACCTGGCCTAACTAACAACACCCTACCGACACGACTGCCATCGCCACCGCCGCTGCAGCTAGAGCCAGATGTGTCCACGGCAGCCACCCACCACCGAGTGCAGTGACACGATTTGGCCAAATCACACAAGGGTATTTCGCATGCATGTCATTTTGACGCTATTTTTATCTGTCCCACTTACTGATCACAATGCTGGTCCCAATGTGTTGTGCTATCGCCTCTTTGACGAACCATATATTGCATTTGTGTGTACCTACTAACATCGGAAGAGACACAATGTGGAGATTGTATGCACAAACGTGAAGCATGAAACCATTACAAAATATCAACTAAGATATGACATACACTATCTCCCTTATAAGTATCTGCGAAGACTGATAAGCCGCAATGAACGGAAGTGGTGAGGAGATGGCTCACCATGCATCTTAACCTGCTCTGGTGCGGGGTGGATCATACAGCCATAGTCTTCCCTTGAATACACAGGGAGCCCCACGACACGGCCAACTGAAACATGCCGCACATTTTTCAACTTAGCAATTTTGTTCTTTGGTTTCCTTGTTCAAAATACACTTGTTTCAAATTTTGATTCGGAGGCCCAAATCGCCATTGGCTTTGGCTTCGTACGCCCGGTCATTAGGTAAGGTACCATAGGGCCGGCAACAAATTGCTCCAGCCTCGTCCCCTGACTGCACTCTTCTGACCTGGGCAACACTCCGACGATCTGAACACCTCCCACCGACATGGATAACACCTCACCGATCTGAACATCTCCCACCGACATGGACATCATCTCACCATTCTGAACACATCCCACCGACATGGACAATACCTCACCCATCTGCACATCTCTCACCGACATGGACAACACCTCACCATTCTGAACACTTCCCACCGACATGGACAACACCTCACCATTCCTGACACCTCCCACCGACATGGACAACACCTCACCGATCTGAACACATCCCACCGACATGGACAACACCTCACCATTCTGAACACTTCCCACCGATATGGACAACACTTCGCCCATCTGCACATCTCTCAACGACATGGACAACACCTCACCCATCTGCACACCTCCCACCGACATGGACAACGGCCTGGACGATACCCCACCCACCTGGGCGACGCAGCGCATGCCCTGTGACACGCACATCTTAAACGAGCTCTTGAAGTCCTGCACGTCAGTTGTGAGTCGGTTGATGATCTCTCCCGTCTTGTGCTGGTCGTAGAATGCCACATCCTGCTGCATCAGCACCGAGAAGAGACGCGAACGCAGGTCGGCCGCCATCCCCTCGCCCATGTACGACAGGCACACAATGTAGGCGAACGTGAACACCGACTGCAAATGAAGAACACCTCACATAAGCGGCTGAAGATGAACGGCGGCTGTGAACGGGGTCGGCAAGCTTCGTCCAGCAGGCGGTTCAACCGGCTTGAACCGTATTTGAAACCGACTGGACAAAACCAGCTTTGTTCGCCTTTGTTGCGGAAGTGGACAAAACTCTGCTAAGATGCAATGCTTGTGAGTTGAAAAGGATTGCCATTCAAAAGTCCATTTGGCATGGTCATATGTACGAAATTATCGTCTATGCACTACTTTATTTCTATATATTATCTGCTCTACCTGTACCGTAAAAACAGTCGTGAGTAATGGCGATAACTGTGAAGTGAGACCAACGTGACGCACAACAATGAGAAATAAGAAACAAACATGCTTAAAGGTGGGAGAGTCAGAGAGGACGTACACTTGAGAGGGTAAGAAACCCTGAAATCATTAAAATGTCAGACCAAATATCCGAAGAAAGACAGCACAGAACACGGGCGTCTTTACTTTACCTGTTTGACATCAACAAGGAACATCAACAGGTAGTGTAGAACAGTGTAGAACAACAGCAGGTAGTGAGAGTAGCTAGGATCTACCCAAGGATAGCATGGACGACTCAGAGCTATATCCCAAATGAAATTATTTTCTGATGGGCTCTATGCCTGCATAGCATATTCCAAGTGGGGTCACACATCGGCAAAGTACAATTTTTCATGACTTCCACGCTTCCATACCCCAAACTCCTATTAATGATTCACAGCATTCCGATTTCCCTGTTCCTAGTTCAGGTACATTGTTTTTCTGTTTTAAGGTCATTTGAAACTAACACACCTAAGTCTCTTTCTTCTTCAATGATATTTAGTTCCCTACCTCCCGTTATATATCCGAATGTCTTGGTCTGTGGCACTCCACTCAGAACATCCTTGCATTCAGATGTACATCTACTTAACACTACCTTTTATTTCAGTCCCTTTAACCATACTTCGATTCAAACCCTATAACTTTTGCATCAATTCCATGCTGCTCTGGTTGATGAATTGTGGAACTTTATGTGGAACACTTGTGTGGAACTTTACGAAAAGCTTTGCTAAAGCCTACGCACACGACATCTATCCTGCTTTGATTGTCTACTTCTCCAGTTACATACTCCAAGAACTCCAGTAGGTTTGTTAAGCAAGATCTACCAGATCGAAATATATACTGAGTATCCTTTAATAGGTTGTGCCTATTTAGATACACATCTGAACATTTTCCTTGGCCAGGTTTTCTAGTACCTTGCAAACTAGCGACTTTAAACTGACTGGCCTGTAGCTTCCTGTACACTTTATGCTTACCTTTTTGAAAATTAGTACCACATTTGTGCTTCGCCAACTTTCAGGTATTTCAGAATAATCAAAAGATTGCCTGAAAATGATGCCCAGGGAGCAGCTAAAACTTGAGCACACTACTAAGATTCTAGCATATATGTAATTCGGTCCAACAGGTGTATAGGCTTTATTTCCTACAACTGTTTTTTTTTCTGTATCTTATGTAGTTATTGCAAGATCTTCCTACCCCTACATGCCATATTCCTACATGCCATAGCATATTCTTCAGTGGTTTCAAATGTACTTGAGTTTTCTTTAGCGAAGACTGATATGATTGCTTTCTGAGGGACTCGATTATATCACGATCATCAATCACTATTTCACCACCTACCGCCAATGACCCTACACTGTATGTTTTAGAATAAATGTTTTAGAAGCCAAACAACCTCTTAGCCTTGCCTGCTGAACATTCTCGAGCTAATTTAAGTTCAGCCAGTCTTTTAGATACCCTAAAACACCTCCAAACTTTATTTGTGGTTATTCTGTAAGCTTCTAGGTTTGCCTGAGAGTTAAGATATTTTAGTTCCTTAAATACCTGCTTGTTTGATTGACCCCAGCAAATGTTTTACTTCCTTGGTCAGCCATGAAGGGTGCTTAACCTTCCTCAATCTAATTGGCCTATTGGGAATAAATCTATCCTGACCTTGAAACAGTTTACCTTTTAGCATTCTCCACATTTCACAATCATCCAAACCCATCAATAACTCTTCCCAGTGATCTTCCCCACGAAGAACCTGAACCCATTGAAATTCCCATCAGCAAAATTTGGTTGGTTGGTTATTGGCTTTACGACACGTCGACCGTTGAGTCATGTAGCGTCGCCAATCTCTCACGCCGATTGGTCGCGAGCGAAGAGTAGCGACAGGTGAGACTCGAACCCACAACCTTTCGATTGTGAGACGAGCATCTTACCCCTAGACCACTTGTCCCCTCAGCAAAATTTGGAATCAATGTCTTATCGTTTCCTACACTTCCAACACATAAGGACAAATATATGTTGCAATCACTATTGCCGAAGGTATCTCTTATGGTTACAATTTGCACCAAATTTGCATCATCTGTAGGTACTAGATCTAGCATTTAATTTCCCCCTTGTAGGTTCATCTATCATTTAAAAGAATACATTTTCCTCAAAACAAGCCATTAAAGTCCTTCCTGATTTGCTTAGACATGTAGTTTTGTCTCCCACCCCTGCTATGGGACCTCCCATCCCCTGGGATCTCCCATCCGTGTTATCAACAATAGAGTTTTGCCATGCACTCTCCTACTTATCTATTCCTGCATCAACCTGTCAGTTTTTTTCATCCTGGTCTCGTGGCCTATAGAATGATCCAATCCTTAACTTTGTTCCATTCTTTAGGATGATATCCAAGTGTAAAGATTCTACTCCTTCACAATGCACATTATCCTCTATGGTATGACATTTAATTACTTGCTTCACATACAAGAGTACCCCTCCTGCTATCCTTGACTTCCTATGATGAGCATGCATGCTGTAGCCTGTCAATTCACGTTCTTGCAAGTTATCTCCAAAAACGCTTTCATTAACCCATGCCTCAGGTATGCATACCAAATTGAGCTTTTGAGATAACAAGTAGACATGCAGTTCCCAAATGTTGTTCCTAACACTTCTGGTATTTACATAAAACATGATACACTATTCTTGTTCGTGCTTGGAATACTTCTTACTTTATAAACTATATCACCCCATGACCTGCCTGCAGTCCCTGCACTACACTAATGTATAATATAAGAATTTGAAGAAGATGGAGTGATAGAAGTCCTGCTACAATATGGAAGTTTAATACAACGAAGAATAGCTCTTAGATGCTCCTGGGTTTTAGACATTGCGTGTAAAGAAAGCATACGACCTTCAATATACCAGGAGGTGCTGAGTTGACATCAAAAGTAACGTTAAGGATTATACTTTATTAGGTACTCAACGTTTCGGCCAGGGGCCATCGTCAGGAGTGATATAAAAATGTAAAGTTAAGCAATTGAAAAAAAAAGCACGCGAGAAAGAAAGCGTGCAAAAGACACGTGGAATGCAGAAAAGCCTCCTCAGTGGTGCAGACACTTAAAGAAACTCCAAACCAGAAACAAACTAGGTCAAGATAGAATCCTCTGAGGAAGCCCGAGCCGATGGTCCACATACATATCGATACATACACTCACGCACATATATAGACATAGATCCAATATAACGCGT
The DNA here is from genome assembly GCA_034440615.1 of Ashinkailepas kermadecensis. Lineage (NCBI taxonomy): Eukaryota > Metazoa > Arthropoda > Thecostraca > Neolepadidae > Ashinkailepas > Ashinkailepas kermadecensis. The sequence goes on along the minus strand of JAOTOM010004923.1, from coordinate 152,274 downwards.
AATACATAGAATATAATTTATGTTTATGTAGTTTAAGTGATATACCAAGACGTCGTTTGCGTGTTTAGTTGCGGCCGTAGATTACGTATGTGTAGAGATTCGAGGACCTTTAGATCAGCGTTGTCCCTGGCTGTTGCCAGAATTTCTACTTTGAAGCTTGTGTTAGTGTCGCTGTGTTCCATGTTATAATGTTTGTCGATCATGTGTTCGCCTAAAGGTCTGTATGCTCTTCGAAGTCTGGCATCTCCCAAGTGCTCATTGTACCTATCCCTGATACTACGTTTGGTTTCACCGACATAAAATATTCCAAGACAGCGGTTGCACGTTATTTTATAAACTACGTTTTTTCGCGTGCATCTACCTTTGAGCCCGTTCATGCAGGTGTGGCACGTTCTTCTACCAGCAGGGCATGGCGGAATTTCCAGGGCTGAGCGGACCAGGTAAGATTTCAGCGTAGGTCCGCTAGTCCAGGCTACCCTAACATGGTTTAGATGAGACGAACGGATGGCTGCGTTTACCTGTCGACATAGTTGGTCATCGACAAATGGAAGTCTCATGTAAACATAGTTGGGATTACTACCCGCTCGATGCCGACGTTGCCCACTTATCCTACTCCTGTTGTGAGGGTGAACAGCACGAGCGGCGGAGTGTACCCTATGTGCTGGGTATCCGTTTTCCAGGAAAAGAGTTGTCATCTTCGCAAGGCTCCGCTCGCATGAAATAGTATCGGAGGAGACTCGTGCTGCTCTCCTCATTTGGGATGTTAAAACGGCCTTTTTAGTAGCCATCGGGTGGGCCGAATCATAGTGCAAGATGATGGGGGCTGCCATAGGTTTAAAGTACAGTTCGGTGGTGTAGCTCCCATCAGCCTGAACTACAAACAACGTATCAAGGAAAGGAATCGAACTGCTATGACCAGTGTGTTCTAAGGTGAACTTGATGCTGGAGTGTTGTTGGTTAATTTCTGCAAAGAAATCGAGCAGAGAGGCCAAGCCATGTGTCCAAACACCAAAAATATCGTCTATATACCTCATGTAGAGAGCTGGTTTCAAATCATACGAAGCTAAGAAGATCGACTCAAGGCGGTGCATAAAAGCAATCGCTAAAGGAGGTGCACATCGGTTACCCATAGCCACTCCTTTTGTTTGCTTGTACATGGAGTTACCGAAACGTATGAGGTTATTGCTGAAAATATGTGTTAGTAATTTCACACAGTCCTGTACCCCAATCCCGAAAAGACAAATGTCATCCAGATTGTCCTCGATTAGACGAATCACAGCATCTATTCCCTCCTTTATCGGAATGCTGCCATATAGATTTTTCACGTCCATGGTGAAAACAATACTGCCTTCCGGAAGTTTGGTAGGGAACGTTTCTTTCACCCTCTGTAGGTACGACTCCGTGTTTGTCAGATGGGCGGGAACCAACGCTAGTATCTGGACCAGAATCTTGCTCAAGAACCAAGATAACTTGTCTAGGGGGTTACCACTCGCCGACACTATAGGGCGCAGTGGAACCTCTAGTTTGTGGTTTTTGGCGAGCCCGTATAATTCCGCTGTGCGGCTGGAATGAGGAAGGAGAGATAACACTATGTCTTTATGTAACTTCCCTGATAAAGTTTCCTTGATAATAGTACATGTTTCAATTTCGAGACGTTTGGTAGGGTTTGGTTGGGAAGAAATGCTCTGATAATCGTCCGTTATTTTACTGGCCTTTTCAATGTAATCCGTTTTGTTTAGCACGACGAATCCTTTGCATTTATCTGACGGCTTTACTATTACATTATCGTTGTTTTTCATTTCCCGAAGTACTTCCCTCTGTTTCGCATAATTGTCCGACCTTTTGTTCGATGCTTTGTTGTGATATTTATATGCTTTTAGAACTTTTGTTTTTAAATCTTTCAACTCAGATTCTAATTGAGTTGTGGCTCTCGGTGGTTGGTATGCAGGAGTGTCGGGAAACATGGGGCGAAGCTTTGAATGACCTGTGCTAGAGGTGCTTTGTGATAAGCCTTCCCGCGGTACCTGAGGTACAGTTTGCTGTTTTGTCTCCCTCACATTCCTCCACCCCAAACCATAGATCGCCCTTTCTACGCCTGATTCTGCCTTTTCCAAGCAGCTACGATCTACTTTTTGAGCTAACGCAAAATTGGGGCCTTTGTCAAGCAATCCCAATATATCTGAGTCTAGAGGTAACTTACTTAGATTAGACGTGCGATTTGTACGATATTGTTCAGTGCCATCGCCGTTGGTGTCCGTACCGTGGGTGCCAGAAGTAATGCAACTACCCGAGCTTTCTCCACTGGTAGCCGCGTGGTGAAGTAAATTATTTGTATCCGGGAGTGGCGTAGGTGGTTGGTACGATGAATGTGTACCTAGGTGAAGTTCGTCCTCTTGTGGTGCGCTGCGGACGGCTGCTGGCCTCACGCCGCAGTTTCTGACTCCAGAAACAACGCTGGAGATCGTCAAACACAGAGACCGCATCCGATATCAGCATTCCGATAAAGGAGGGAATAGATGCTGTGATTCGTCTAATCGAGGACAATCTGGATGACATTTGTCTTTTCGGGATTGGGGTACAGGACTGTGTGAAATTACTAACACATATTTTCAGCAATAACCTCATACGTTTCGGTAACTCCATGTACAAGCAAACAAAAGGAGTGGCTATGGGTAACCGATGTGCACCTCCTTTAGCGATTGCTTTTATGCACCGCCTTGAGTCGATCTTCTTAGCTTCGTATGATTTGAAACCAGCTCTCTACATGAGGTATATAGACGATATTTTTGGTGTTTGGACACATGGCTTGGCCTCTCTGCTCGACTTCTTTGCAGAAATTAACCAACAACACTCCAGCATCAAGTTCACCTTAGAACACACTGGTCATAGCAGTTCGATTCCTTTCCTTGATACGTTGTTTGTAGTTCAGGCTGATGGGAGCTACACCACCGAACTGTACTTTAAACCTATGGCAGCCCCCATCATCTTGCACTATGATTCGGCCCACCCGATGGCTACTAAAAAGGCCGTTTTAACATCCCAAATGAGGAGAGCAGCACGAGTCTCCTCCGATACTATTTCATGCGAGCGGAGCCTTGCGAAGATGACAACTCTTTTCCTGGAAAACGGATACCCAGCACATAGGGTACACTCCGCCGCTCGTGCTGTTCACCCTCACAACAGGAGTAGGATAAGTGGGCAACGTCGGCATCGAGCGGGTAGTAATCCCAACTATGTTTACATGAGACTTCCATTTGTCGATGACCAACTATGTCGACAGGTAAACGCAGCCATCCGTTCGTCTCATCTAAACCATGTTAGGGTAGCCTGGACTAGCGGACCTACGCTGAAATCTTACCTGGTCCGCTCAGCCCTGGAAATTCCGCCATGTCCTGCTGGTAGAAGAACGTGCCACACCTGCATCAACGGGCTCAAAGGTAGATGCACGCGAAAAAACGTAGTTTATAAAATAACGTGCAACCGCTGTCTTGGAATATTTTATGTCGGTGAAACCAAACGTAGTATCAGGGATAGGTACAATGAGCACTTGGGAGATGCCAGACTTCGAAGAGCATACACACCTTTAGGCGAACACATGATCGACAAACATTATAACATGGAACACAGCGACACTAACACAAGCTTCAAAGTAGAAATTCTGGCAACAGCCAGGGACAACGCTGATCTAAAGGTCCTCGAATCTCTACACATACGTAATCTACGGCCGCAACTAAACACGCAAACGACGTCTTGGTATATCACTTAAATTACATAAACATAAATTATATTCTATGTATTACGCGTTATATTGGATCTATGTCTATATATGTGCGTGAGTGTATGTATCGATATGTATGTGGACCATCGGCTCGGGCTTCCTCAGAGGATTCTATCTTGACCTAGTTTGTTTCTGGTTTGGAGTTTCTTTAAGTGTCTGCACCACTGAGGAGGCTTTTCTGCATTCCACGTGTCTTTTGCACGCTTTTTTTCTCGCGTGCTTTTTTTCAATTGCTTAACTTGACATTTTTATATCACTCCTGACGATGGCCCCTGGCCGAAACGTTGAGTACCTAATAAAGTATAATCCTTAACGTTACTTTTGATGTCAACTCAGCACCTCCTGGTATATTGAAGGTCGTATGCTTTCTTTACACACAATATGGAAGTGTAGTACTGGGTAGATGTGTTTAATACATAAGCCCAACTGTCGGATGTTAGGTAGGCAATTTTGTTGTGATTACCATGTAAATTGTTTTAATGCATTGGATATGTGCAAGAACTTCAGGCAACATAATTGCCACGATTCGAGCTTGTCCGATTTTAACCTGTTAAAGCCGCTGACCAGGACAATACTAGACAACGCTGACTTTGAACAGGCAAACGGACGGTAGCAACGAGCCGGCGAGCGCTGGCTGTGAGCCGCATAAAGGCTTCAATTGTCAGTGGTGCGACTCGCGGGCTGGTTCATCGGCTATTTGGGCTTAGAGACGCACTGGAAAAGAATAATGGATAATAACAACAATAGTACTGTGGATTAATTGACATCATATTTCAGAAATATGTGAAGTTCGAATATGGTCACGTCCCTGGAAATGTTCTGTCCGCAACAAGTATGTGTGGAAGATAAGTACTGTTGCGTGGCCTCGACCGCGGGCTGTATTCGAGAGCAGCGAAATAAACCGATTTAGAACAGGAGGAGCTCTGACACGTGCACGCGCCCCCCACCCGGGTGAGGGGCGGCGGCCGCCGCTCACCTGTATTCCGTAGAAGGAGACGAGGTGCGCGGCCGGCTGACGGAGCTCGTCGGCGAAGTGGCCGGCTGCATCGCCCGAGGCGAACCGAGTCAACACGTTAATGAGGTCGCCAAGCAGTCGCGGAACCTCCACATTACACAGCGCCACGACCGTCGCGCTCTGAAACGATGCCAGTGGCGTCACGAGACTGACTCCGTATGAGGTCGTCGACCGCGACCACCAGCAACAGGTAGTAGTGCAGGACGCTCCCACATGTAGAAACCATAGCAATGTTATGCGCAACTACAATCCAGTGGCTGGAACCAAGGCGAGGGTGCTCAGGTGCGGGCGAGAGTGCTCAGGTGCGGGTAACGGTGCTCAGGTGCGGACGGTGAGCGACTCACACAGATGGCGCCCAGCAGGTAGTGCAGATAGGGCCGCAACAGCTGCCACAGGCAAGCCCAGTCGAGTCGGGCGGCCACGGTGGCGGGCGCCTCGGGCGCTACCCGAGTGTGCCGCTCCTGCTGACACAGCGCCGGCCGCCCGCCGGGGAACAGCAGACCGGCAGAGAGGCCGGCCGGCGCGAGCAGACGGCAGGAGGCGGCCACCACCGGCCGGCCAGACCGACGGCATCCCGACCTGATGGCATGGAGCACATCGTGCCACAACCAGGTCACGGACGTGACAAGGTTGTTGGGCGGTTATTGGTTGTCGTAACGAATCGGCTGTGGGATCACATCGCGTCACCAGTCTCTCATGCCGATTGGTCGCGGGCGAAGAGTAGCGACGGGTGGGACTCGATCCCACAAGCTTTCGGATGGGAGACGGGCACCTTATCTACTACTCGCCTACTACGACTACTCGCCCCCACACATATCCAGGCCACACATATGGGTTATGGACAAATCACACACCTCCAGGCCATACGTCCAGGTCATGAACAGATCTGCCGTACAAAGGAAGAAAGGCGAAAGCGTCACTTTTGGAACATTGAGTTTTTCGTGTCATTCGATTCCTTCTGACGAGGCGGGTAACTCGACTTGCATACTACTTGAAATTATGATATGGTCTGTTTGTTAAAACAGGAAACGGCAAAAAATGTACGTTCATCTTCTTCCGTATATGATAAGGGAAGACATGCGGACAAGGCCGAAAAGGGAGTATCAGGATGAAAATGACCTATGACAAGACATAAATGACAATCGCACACCTACGCTTTTCTTCCACTTAAATGTTCTGGCTGTAACAATGGTAAAACGATGTATGTATAGATACGCTCTGCTTTCCTCGCAGCCCAGCAATTATTGCCGGTTGCAGCGACATGCTTTTTTCCAGGCAAGGATGGAGTCCACGGTGACGCTCAGGAGCTTGGTGGTAGCCGCAAGGATGGAGTCCACGGTGACGCTCGGGAGCTTGGTGTTAGCCGCAAGGATGGAGTCCACGGTGACGCTCAGGAGCTTGGTGTTAGCCGCAAGGATGGAGTCCACGGTGACGCTCGGGAGCTTGGTGTTAGCCGCAAGGATGGAGTCCACGGTGACGCTCAGGAGCTTGGTGTTAGCCGCAAGGATGGAGTCCACGGTGACGCTCGGGAGCTTGGTGTTAGCCGCAAGGATGGAGTCCACGGTGACGCTCGGGAGCTTGGTGTTAGCCGCAAGGATGGAGTCCACGGTGACGCTCAGGAGCTTGGTGTTAGCCGCAAGGATGGAGTCCACGGTGACGCTCAGGAGCTTGGTGGTAGCCGCAAGGATGGAGTCCACGGTGACGCTCAGGAGCTTGGTGTTAGCCGCAAGGATGGAGTCCACGGTGACGCTCAGGAGCTTGGTGTTAGCCGCAAGGAGGAGTCCACGGTACGCTCAGGAGCTTGGTGGTAGCCGCAAGGATGGAGTCCACGGTGACGCTCAGGAGCTTGGTGGTAGCCGCAAGGATGGAGTCCACGGTGACGCTCAGGAGCTTGGTGGTAGCCGCAAGGATGGAGTCCACGGTGACGTTCAGGAGCTTGGTGTTAGCCGCAAGGATGGAGTCCACGGTGACGTTCAGGAGCTTGGTGTTAGCCGCAAGGATGGAGTCCACGGTGACGCTCAGGAGCTTGGTGTTAGCCGCAAGGATGGAGTCCACGGTGACGTTCAGGAGCTTGGTGTTAGCCGCAAGGATGGAGTCCACGGTGACGCTCAGGAGCTTGGTGGTAGCCGCAAGGATGGAGTCCACGGTGACGCTCAGGAGCTTGGTGTTAGCCGCAAGGATGGAGTCCACGGTGACGCTCAGGAGCTTGGTGTTAGCCGCAAGGATGGAGTCCACGGTGACGTTCAGGAGCTCGGTGTTAGCCGCAAGGATGGAGTCCACGGTGACGCTCAGGAGCTTGGTGTTAGCCGCAAGGATGGAGTCCACGGTGACGCTCAGGAGCTTGGTGTTAGCCGCAAGGATGGAGTCCACGGTGACGCTCAGGAGCTTGGTGTTAGCCGCAAGGATGGAGTCCACGGTGACGTTCAGGAGCTCGGTGTTAGCCGCAAGGATGGAGTCCACGGTGACGTTCAGGAGCTTGGTGGTAGCCGCAAGCTTTATCAGTTTGCCGCCCATAGAGATGATGAAATCATCGGGTGGCTGTCGCCTGGAGGATCTGATCAGCAGCAGTTGGGTCTTCCTCAGGTTCAGCTTGGGCTGGTTCAGGTGGAACCACCGCAGCGCTGAGCCGAGGGACATCTTGGTTGCCGTTTTCTGGTTGGAAAACACGTTCAGGGAGCGTGCTCGGCGAGCTGTTGTGCATAAACTGCACGTCATCTGCACAGGCCATCAGTTTGGCGTTTGGCACGTGAGCCGGCAGGCTGCAGGTGAACACCTGGATCAGCAAAGGACCCGGGGCGGAGCCCTGCACCACCCCGTGGGTGGGTGACTGAGAGCTGCCAGTCACTCGCTGGATAGCCAGTCGGTGAACCAGCGCTGCCCGTTCACACCCAGCCTTGTTAAGGAGGGGAGCCAGTGCTGCCCGTTCACACTGTCATCCCGCCTTGTCAAGGAGGCAGACCAGTGCTGCCCGTTCACACTGTCATCCCGCCTTGTCAAGGAGGCAGACCAGTGCTGCCCGTTCACACTCAGCCTTGTTAAGGAGGGGAGCCAGTGCTTCCCGTTCACACTGTCATCCCGCCTTGTCAAGGAGGCAGACCAGTGCTGCCAGTTCACACCCAGCCAGCCCGTTTTGTCAAGGAGGCGAGTGTGACAGATGGTGTCGAAGGCTTTGGAGGTGTCTGTGGAAGTCAGTGTGCACATTTTCCGGCTCTGGATATGTGCGGTTAGATGGTAGGCCACCACCAGCATGGTTGTCTCAGTGCTGTGTCTCTTTCCGAGCCCGTGTTGTTCTTGTCGCAGAAGGTAATGGTGCTGGAGGTATCTGCCTAGTTGGCTGCAGACGATACGTTCCGCAAGTTTCTCAATCGACGACAAGATGGAGATTGGCCGATAATTGTTAACGTCGGCTTTGCTGCTGGCTTTCAACGGCGGGGTCACGAGCGCAGCTTTCTAGTCTGGCGGGACAAATCCAAATGGCAGTGACCAGTTGACGATGTGCAGCAGATTCGATCCCACGACGGGAAACGTCATCTTCACCATGTGGCTGCTGATGCCGTCCGCACCACACGTGCTGGTACACCACACGTGCTGGTACATCACACGTTGGTAAACCATACATGCTCTTCGGCATGCTTGTTTTCCCCGACCATAGTGGCATGGGCGCCAGAAGTGCCTTGACGCTGTTGGTAGCAGGAAGTGCATTGACACGATGCTACTTGTTTGATGAGTACCTTAGTCTTGAAGAGAAAAGAAAATGTCTGTGTCTCCTTAGAATTTCTTCATGTAAAAGAGAAGCATTAAAATTCGAAAGAGATACCCAATTTGATATCATCGTATTTTGGGGGATATGAATAGTGACCAATGGAAAATCGGGATCACAACTTGTGAAGTAAATCCATTTTCATATATCCATCGGTAGTTTATAATTGACAAAATATCCTCTTTACCCCATCTCTGGCAGGATTCTCATCAAATACATTCTTCCCAAAAAGTTAAACAGCTATATCGAGAAACAACCATAGTGTATCGAGATTCTCACTAGCTCCAATTCATGGAAATATGCATTAGATAAGCATTAATGAGAATTAAAAAGGCAATAAGTGCATGTGGACATTTTCACCTTCCTTTACCCAGTTATCTAAATATGAAAAGTAAAAAGTCGTATATAAATGATATGCTTTTCAGAACGACTCTGTCATTTATTTCACAAAGGCAAGCAGGTGCATGCGCAACATACGATTTTCTAACACATCCATAGAAATACACGCCATTTGCATTGTACAAATGGCGTCGCCATCAGTGTGTGTACCTGTGCCACCTGGTATGCTAGAAGAATGCATTCCCTCTTGTGTCCAGCCAAGGGGGACGCACAATGGGGAACCTGCACGGCAAGACCAGCTCAGTTTGGGCCCCTTGCATTGATACGATATGGCTCCTTATATTATAGCACTTCTTGAATGGCACGCGTCATGTACATCGCCTAGAGATAGGCTCTTCCCTCTTCCCTTTTGTTATGGTGTCGTAGGTCCGTACTGGCTGATGTAAGATAAAGGGGGAGGGGGGGGCAAGAAGAGCATGGTGTTTATGAAGAAGATGACATAATAATAAGGATGATAAGGATAATGAGATGACATAATTGCAGATAAGAGGAATAAGGATATATTCCAGGGCTGAGGTACACTTTCAGGAACCTACAAGATCTTTCTCCCGAAATGTAACATTTAAAACAGCTGTAAGACCCAAAAAATCACATTATTTGCATAACTGCTTGGTTGCACAAATATCGCAACACTACGACATTCTGCTTTCACACCAGTTAAACGCATTATCAATACGCGGCCTCCACACGGGTGCGCTGAAGTTCGACGCATCTTTGCGCTCTCAACCGTACGTGGCGCGCGGCCCCGGACGCCTCTTCTGGGTCCATAGAAGCGGCGAAGGCTTCCACCGAGGCCTGAGCTCGACCAAGGTGGACACTGGTGTCCTTCAGAGCTGCGCCAGAGCTACGGACCAGAACTGGGAGTCCAGCGGAGATCCGGGCTTCGGAAGGCCTGGACCGGTCGGTCAGACGGCTGATGACGCGTTCGTTGAACGTCTGACCGACCGACCGGCAGCCGCCTCTATGGACCCAGAGGAGCCGCTTCCGTGCCATGCGTCACCTGCGGGGCATAGCACAGAGACGCGTCGAACTTCGGGACGCCCCTGTGGAGGCTGCATAGTGATGTGTTCAACTCAAGTGAGAAACAAAATGTTACAATGTCATGATATTCCATGTCCTGGCAAGAAAGGATTCGAGTCGCTTCACACGCTCCCATTTAGCCCCCGGCTGGGGTGGTCAGTTGGCAACTGGCCAGGTAAGGCCGGGGACTAGCTACCGGGGCAGCCATGTCGGTGTATTTACGGCACGCTGAACTATCGGTCAAAATTATGCTGTTGAACTGGAATTCACGAATCGGGTGGTGGGGCCAGGGTGCACGCAACGAGCTCTGCTTAGCAGTAGGATCCTGGTTCATAAAATTAGTCCAAGAGCTCGGATTAACTTTCTTTTAAGAAAAATGTGTTCTGACGTTTGCATAGTCAAACAGTCTGCAAATGACGTGTTTTATTGGTCTGACAGTTGTTTTAGAAGTCAACGGTAAAAGACCATGTGAATGATAATTTTCAATATGATGTATTCCTGGTTTTTCCTGGTTCCTGAGAGACTCCTGGATGCAACCCTGGGCCATTCTTCCCCAGAGCTTGTCTTTGAAGCTGTATTCCTCTGAGTGCTCTTTTCAGAGCTTTTCTGGAGCATTCCTGTCTACTGAATGTACCCTCCGTCTCCCATGACCTGAGTATGCCTACATGACTTCCATCCCCTTTTACAAAGTACCTGGATGCTCATCTGTGGGATTCCTCTTCCATAGCTTGCCTCTGCAGCTCTCCTCTGGTTGTGACTTGTAAGATCATCAAGCTTTGGGACAGTCATTGGTATGTAACCGCCCACTTAATTCACCTGTGGGCAGCCCCACGTCTCCTCTCGTCGGCGACTTCCTGCCTGTGAATATAGGTGCTGTGCAGATATCGTCCAGCGTCCAGTCGTCCTCGATGTTTCTGACCAATGACGTGCCTGAGGCCAGGTCGATGATTCGCCTCCACTCGCTAGATGGGCCAGACGGTAGAATGTGTTTATAGTCCATTCAAATGATTCAAACAAACAATACACCTTGCGCCGCGCTGATAGTCTAGTGATGCAGATGCAACTCACACAGGTCTTGTGGTGGTTGCGCTATACTTGATAGCGTGTCAGCCGATTCACTCAGAGGAACGCGGTAAAGACTTTCTTCACTTCAACACAGCACAACACAACACAACAACACGGTCAGAGTCTATCGTCACGAGAGCGAGTGCAAGACGACTCGCTCCCGGAGGTGTTCGCAGCTTGCCCTCCTAAGCTTACCTGACCTCTGTTCGACGGGGCCCTCTATATATACGGCTTGCGCCGGTTGCAGGAACGCTGCGTAGCTGAGATAATTGAATTCTGCTGCTCGTGCAGCTTCTGATAATGGTCTATTGGTGCCATCTAGAATTTCGGGCGAGCATGCGGGAGACAATACATCATTGGCCATAATTGGCAATGACGGCCAAGAGGCCAGAGCTTGCAGAACAGAAGCGTTTTTGGTTTGCAGGCGATGCGACGAAGTATCTAAACAGTTCCATAAATCTCGGAGGTGCGAGTGGTTGCGTGCGCGAGATTTAGAGATTTATGTGACTGGGCAATAATTGACAATAACGGCCAAGAGGCTGCAAAAGGCTGCAAAACAGAAGCGTTGGGCTGGGGAGTCGCAGTCGGCAGTTTTGCCGGAGTACAGAGTCGCGCGGCGTGACACGACATGGCCTGGCGAACCGTTACATACCTCCCCCCTTACAAAAGAAGTATATCGGGGACCAATATACGGCGACCGGAGCCTAAGAAGAGGCGAAGGGCGAAAAAAAAACGGGGCATATGCGAGATGGAACCAGGCGCAGCTGGCCATCGAGAGGCGAGAAGCACAATACAACGCCAAACTACGCAACGCGACGGTAAACCTACACACGACACTAAATCCTACACGCGACAATACACAATGTGCAATAAGACACAAACGAGCTACACAAATGAACACACACGAAATCCGACACGCGACACTACACAATGCGCGATAAGACACAAACACGAACTAACACACACGACGCGACGACCATACGTGAAGACTGCGCGGCGACAATCGAGTGGTCGCTGCGACAGGGACAACTATGATAGGTCGATATACACAAAGCAGGCCTCACACCTGACGGTGGCCGCGGCGATCCAGTGGGGAGCAGGCCTCACACCCGGTGGCCTCGGCGATCCAGTGGGGAGCAGGCCTCACACCCGGTGGCCTCGGCGATTCAGTAGGGAGTAGTAGAAGGACGCCTTGGAAGAGCGTCCTGTCCACAGCCGGTGGATCGGTGCCTCGGAACGGCATCGGCTCCTCCGCGATCGGTGGCATGGCGCCTCGTCTGGCACCATAGCCAGGGACGTTCGGTAGCAGGCCTCACACCCGATGGCCTCGGCGACTCAGTAGGGAGCGTGGAAGAACGCCATGTAGGAGCGTCATCTCCACGGCCGGTGGATCGGTGCCTCGTAACGGCATCGGCTCCTCCGCGATCGGTGGCATGGCGCCTCGTTCTGGCACCATAGCCAGAGACGTAGGGGACAATGATGAGACGGCGGATGACTCATCAGGAACATGAGACATTGTTGGCTCCAGATCTGACTCGGGCATAGTAGGAGGTGGGGCAGAAAGAGGAAGGGGGAAGCGAGGCAGGGCAAATCCTCGACTTTGGCAACAGATACGGACACCCAGACATAGGGCGCAAATGCCAAAGATACCGACAACGATAATTAACGTCCAGGAGAGATTGAATGAAGATGGAGAGCTATCCCTTACGAGCTCCAGTGGGCGATTTTCAATATCATTGAAATACGCATCCGCTGGAGGACCGTCAATATGCACAGGAGGTAAGATCGACATGTTACTTCGAGAAACACGGCGGAGAGCGTGGGTCCAGGCCGGTTTCCAAATAGGGAGGGGTTCGTCGAGGGTGGTATTGTCGGAAAATAGTATGATAATTCCATATGGATATCCCACCGTGGTATTCCTGAGGTCGCAGGAGTTAGGAGATAGGAAGAGCCAATCATGAAACATCGGAACACTCCTTGAGTACATCATGTTCTGAAACGTAAGCAGAGTTGATTTACATGCGCCAAAAAGGCGGTAGTAGATCAAGCACCGACAGGACAACACGTTGGACCAATGGTATCCAGTTTGACTGATTGTGACCGTTATTACAATCTGTCGGGAAGTCACATGGTGTCTGAGCAACAGCAACATGCGAGATGTTCATTGCGGGAGAGGAACATCGATCGTCGTGGATACGTGGTCTTTTGTCAATGGTACTCTCGTCAGCGTCTGGGGATGACGGACGTTTTCTAGCAACCTGCGTCTCAGGTTCGGACTTTCTAGCAACCTGCGCCTCAGGTTCGGACCCTTCATCGTGGCGCCATCTGGAACGAAGATCATATCGATGAGTCGGGGGTGTAAGGCATCGCTTTCCGCTAATCCTGTCGTCCGACGACGGCAGGGAATGTACAGGAACGGTTGGCGGGCTTACTATTGAAGGGTCTAAAGCATTCTTGTCCTTGCTTTCTTCATTGACAACGTCCTGTGCGTGCAGAGGACGAGATATATCGACCTCCCTCGCTTCTGGCTGCAACAGCGTCTGCTGTTCAATTTGTGGCACCACCGGAATACGCCATGACTCCGGCGCCTCTGAGTATCGTAGTCGATCACCAAAAGAGAGTCTCGCGGCCCGCAGTGGCTGATGCCGGAGTGGTTCTTCTTCTCGTCTTGTCTTCACTTGGACTGGCCGACTAAGAGAATCATATGTTCTATTCCAGACGTCGTTGGTATCGCGTATTTTCAAATTTTCTGAATGCACAATCTTGGTTTTGCCATTGATCATGTTTTTGATCAAGTAGTTTTCCTTGTTCTTCTTTTCAAGGACGCGAAAGTACGGTTTCCAATGCAATGTAAACTTGCGAGAATCACCAGGCCTGATCGAGGGGTCATGATAATAAACAGCATCGCCTGGGATGAAAGAGGATTCTTGTGCTTTTTGTGCAACAATTGTTTTGTTACGTTCACGGGAATCTTGCAAATTTTGAGTGACATGTTGATACGCGGTGTGAAGATTTTCAAACATCACGGGCACATAATCCTCACCAGTATAATGATCGCGTAATTTGAGCACCGTGTCCACTGCCAATACAGGATCACGGCCGTACATTACGAAGAATGGGGAATAATTTGTTGATTCCTGTTTGCTCATTCGATATGCTGCCAAACAGGGTTCCAAAATTTGGTCCCATTGAGACTGATTTTCGCTCACTTTCTTGGCGATCATGTCATTCATGATTCTATGAAAGCGTTCTGTTTTTCCGTTCGATTGTGCGTGATAACTTGATGTGTGTATTCTTGACACACCCAATTCCTTCATTACGATATCCAAAAGTTAATTACAATATTCTGTCCCTTGATCGCTGATGATCAACCGAGGACACCCATGACGAGGGATGAATTCCTTTAAAATGATCTTTGCGATTGTTTCCGCAGACTTATCTGGTATGGAATATGCTTCAGGCCATCCACTAAAATGATCGACTATCGTACACACGTACACGTTTCCCTGTTCCGACATAGGGAAGGGTCCACATGTATCGATACCAACAATTTCCATTGGAAAGTTTGGCATCGGCATGTCCTGAAGAGGACGTCTGTCCTTCTTCAATTTACGACGATTGCATGTTTCACACGTAAGGACTTACTCCTTGATATCCTTCAACATGGTTGACCAATAATACGACTTTTGAATTTTGTCAATCGTCTTTTCTATTCCTAAATGTCCTCCAAAGAAACCATCGTGCATTCCTTCTAGGACCATCTGGCGATTTGCGGAAGGCAGCACAATTTGCAATCTAGTTCGGGGCCGAGTTTTGGTGCCAGGTCCAACGCGATGTAATATCCCTTCTATAATACAGTACTGATCCGATGACGTTGAATTATGATGCTCCAAATTGTCGATGAGAAGTCCAATTTCATTGTCTGCTTGTTGAGCACGTTGTAGGTCATTTTTGTCAAAATGTTGATAATTTAGGGGTCCTGCATATTTTTGTCCATCGTACATCTCAACATCTTCTACATCTTGGACAGCATTATCAACTATGTTGATATCTATCTTTTCGCCCTGCCAATCCAAATGTTCATTATCGTCTAAATCTCCTGTCACATCAGTACCGTGAAGCCGTGATAACATGTCTGCTGAAACATTTTTGGGTCCTGTAATGTATTCAATTTTGCACGCATACTCTCCAAGTATGATAGCCCATCGTTGGATACGTGGATTTTTCATTTCGCTTGTGAACAAGTGTTTCAGTGGTTTGTGATCCGTATACACTGTCAACCTAGTGCCGAGCACAATTGGTCTGAGTTTCTGCAAACTGTAAATAATGGAAAATGCTTCTCGTTCAATCGTAGGCCATTTTTGTTGAGCATCTGTAAACTGATGTGAAACGTATTGTATAACTCTATCTTGCCCATCTTGATCTTGCACTAATACAGCTCCCATAGCATACTGCGATGCATCTGTATACAATTTGAATGGCAATTTGATATCTGGAAATGCCAAGATCGGGGCTTGTACCAACAATTCTTTCAAGGCATCAAATGCTTTTTGAGCTTCTGGAGTCCAATGGAATTTTACATGCTTCTTTGTCAGGGCTGTGAGTGGTTTAGCAATTTTGCTAAAGTCTGGGATGTATTTACGATAATACGATGCCATACCCAGGAAACTACGTACTTCTCTGACAGTTTTAGGCATATTCATCTCTTTCACTACTTTCACCTTGTCGAAATTTACTGCCAAGCCAAGCCTTTGTCTGATATGACGTGTCCTAAAAAGTGCATTTCCTGTCTTAGGAACTCGCATTTTGTGATTTTCAGTTTGAGGTTGGCCCTTCGTAATCGATCAAAAACAGTTTCCAAATGTTTGACATGTTCCTCAAAAGTATTACTGAACACTACAATGTCATCTATAAATGCCAGAGCGAATGATCGAACATCTCCTAATACCGCATTCATTAAATTTTGAAACACACTTGGGGAGCCTGCAAGTCCAAACGGCATTCGATTGTATTCAAATAAGCCTGCATCTGTACCAAAAGCTGTCTTTTCTTTGTCTTCCTCTTTTATGGGTACTTGCCAGAAACCTGCTTTTAAATCGAGGCAACTTCTGAATTTTGAGGAGCCAAGTGAGTAGAGGATATCCTCTGTGGCTGGTATGTTTGGTGCTGGTATGATTGTAACGGCATTGACTTGCCGAAAATCAATAACCACTCTGGTGGTACCATCTTTCTTGGGAACTATCAGTACGGGGTGAATTACTACGTCTGATGATATCAGCGTCTAGCATTTCTTGAATTTGTTCGCCGAGAACCTGTCGGTGCACTAACGGTAATCGATACGGTTTTTGCCTGACGGGTTGATGAATCTGAGTGTTGATTCTCATTTCAGTTACGTTAGTCATTGTTAATTCGATGTCTTTATGAACAAAAACATCCAGGTTTCTTGCAAGTGCTTCTTTAATCTGTGTTCGTTTTTCCATCGGGATATGGTCTAAACTGAATGCATCAAGTTTGTCCTCGTGTTTTTACGCTGTTTCTTCGTTGAGTTCGGTATTTTCGTACGTTGTGGCAATATTTGAATCGTTTTCATCAAAATGTGTTGCTATACCCAGCACTTGACCAGCTTTGAAATGCATGAAACGGCCTGTTTCATTGACCACAATCCATGGTATTTGTCTCTGTTTGGATAGTTTGACCAGCGCATTCGGAAGGAGTACGCCTGGTTCATTGTTAAAGCACGGTGATGTCGGTAATTGTGAGATTACAAAATTTTCACCTGGTCTCTTTTTCTTTGCAATGAAACATTTCACCTGCACTTCCGAATGTGGGAAAACTCTGACGTTCTCCGCTAATCTCACGAGACTAATTTCTTCCTTTTGGTTCTCTTCCTTCTGTTTCAGAGAAAAGACCATCTTGCCAATAGTCAACGTTTGTGTTTCAAAGTCAAGCTGAGCTTTTCGCTCGGTCAAGAAATCAATGCCAAGTATCATATCATGGCCTAGTTTTGGTATCACAAAGAAGATGTGATACATCCGAATTTTCCCTAACGTGATTCGAATTTTCACGGTTTTTGTGACTTTCAGTGGGTGACCGGAGGCAGAAATAAGTGAGATTTTCGTTGCAATATCGAACGGTTTGATTAGGTTTGCATCACATATGTCCAAAAATTCCTCATTTACTAGCGAGAATTGTGCGCCCGTGTCCAGTAATGTCCGAAATGGCTGGGTACCTATGCAAATATCAACAAGGGGACACTTCTCACTTATCTGATGTATAGTTGCTTGCTGTTCCATCGGTGCTGTACAGTTGTTTGTCTTCTCTGTTGGGTTGGTGTGAGGCCTCACTAGTTTTCCGGCTGCTGACGAGTTGCTTGTGCGTTGCCGAACTTCTTTCGGCACATTCGATGGACGTGTCCGATGTTGCCGCAGTAGTAACAGATCGGTCTGTTATCTTGCGTCCATCGGTACTGTAAGCGTTCCTGTGGGCCGGTGTTCATTCTTATGGGCGGCTTGTAGGCATGATTCAACGGCGGGGTTCGGTATTGCGTACGGTACTTTTGCTCATATTGAAATTCTTGCTGGGGAACAACTCGAGTGGGCGGTGGCGGTGGTTTTGGCGGGGGTTGCTGTGCATGCATATTGATCGTGAGCACTTTCAAGACTTCAGTAAGTTCTTTCAATTCTGATGGCTGTTCCTGTTTTGCTTTTACAGCGCTTATATACATCGGCTCACCTTGTTCAATATTCTTCTCTTTAAAGTCTATCCGCCGGATGACACGGTACTCACGCTGGGCGATTTCAAGGGCGCTTGCCATGTTGGCTGGTTCTCTGCGGATTAGTGAGTTCCGGATCCGACCGTCAATCACACCATCTACGAATGAACGAATCAGTATTTCTTGTATCTGTGTCGGGAGGGCGTCAACGTCTTGTCCGTATGCCTCAATTGCCAAGTCATTTAGTCGGCCGCGGAAGTGTTCCAGGGTCTCATTTGTCCGTTGGGAAATACGTCGTAATTTGTCATGTACCCCGTAGGGGTCTCGCAATCTGTCGTATTCAGTCACCATCGCTTCCCGCAGTTGAGGCCATGTTTTGCAGGTTTTGATATAGTGCCAATAACGGCGTCTAGCACCACCCAAAAGTAGCTGAGAGGCAGCCCAAAGAGTCAGCTCATGATCGCCATGGCTGATTTGAAAAAAAAAAATTCCTCCATTGTTTCCAACCATTGATTCAAACCAGTCACAGATTGTCCATCAAACTTTTTACTTTGGTCCAACATGGTATTGACTCTCAGTCTATCTGTAAATGTTTCCAGAACATGACCTCCCAAAGAGGCTCCAATGTTTGCCCCTAGAGCCGAGAGTCCCTCATAAGTAACTGGTTCTTGAGGAGTCGCCTCAGTCATTGTTTACAATTTTGGGAAAGTTGCTACACACAAACACACACACAACAAATAAAAATATACCTGGTGTGAGGTTTTATCTCGTTGTCTTGGTCCTGCTCGTGGACGTTGCTGTTGGTCGTCGTGTCGCAGTGCTGACTGGTGGTGGTGTTTCTGCTGTCCGGAGTGGGACTGCAGGCGGGAGCTCGGCTGAAGTCTGCTCGTTGCTGCCTGTAGGGCCGGTCCAATTGGCGGTGCCGGGAGTTAAAGCACACTGCCCAAAGGATTGCGGCTCCTGCACACGGGTTTCCTCGTGTAGGATCTCACAGAAGGTGCGGCCCACCGCGAGGTTGAATGCCCCGCAGCAGCGGTTTAAACAGGTGGTGCAGCTGCACCGGTGAAATCTTCTGGTTGATGTTGTCACCAGGTCGCATCCACACCAGTGGCAATAGCCGCACAGCCGACAACAGTTTGCCCTTGGTGTTGCGTGACAAGGACACGTATGCTTTGCGCTCTTCAAACGCTCCACCCAATAGTTAATATGATATTGGCAGAGGCTGGCGCTAATATTTTCAAAACGTTCAAGGAATTGCAGTACCGGTGTCAATATGTCCCAACATAGACAGGCACCGTGGGTATAATAGTCCAAGTCCGCTGCACTCACCCACTTGCCTTGTTCTTCTACCGGCTGTATGGGGATCTGCAAGATGGTGATGGCAGCTACGTCTTGAGTCGCTTGTCTTCGTCGTTGTTGTTGTTGGTTTATGATGGCTTGTTGATCCGGGAAGTCAGGGCACCAATGTAACCGCCCACTTAATTCACCTGTGGACAGCCCCACGTCTCCTTTCGTCGGCGACTTCCTGCCTGTGAATATAGGTGCTGTGCAGATATCGTCCAGCGTCCAGTCGTCCTCGATGTTTCTCACCGATGACGTGCCTGAGGCCAGGTCGATGATTCGCCTCCACTCGATAGATGGGCCAGACGGTAGAATGTGTTTATAGTCCATTCAAATGAGTGAAACAAACAATACACCTTGCGCCGCGCTGATAGTCTAGTGATGCAGATGCAACTCACACAGGTCTTGTGGTGGTTGCGCTATACTTGATAGCGTGTCAGCCGACTCACTCAGAGGAACGCGGTAAAGACTTTCTTCAATTCAACACAGCACAACACAACACAACAACACGGTCAGAGTCTATCGTCCCGAGAGCGAGTGCAAGACGACTCGCTCCCGGAGGTGTTCGCAGCTTGCCCTCCTAAGCTTACCTGACCTCTGTTCGACGGGGCCCTCTATATATACGGCTTGCGCCGGTTGCAGGAACGCTGCGTAGCTGAGATAATTGAATTTTGCTGCTCGTGCAGCTTCTGATAATGGCCTATTGGTGCCATCTAGAATTTCGGGCGAGCGTGTTGTTATTTGTTCCGACCTCAAATCTGCTCTTCAATCACCTTCTTCACTTTCTTTTTCGCACCATTGCCATATCTCCATTTACGATATCCTAGAAATACTTAATCTCATGGGCGTGAAGGTCCGTTTCCTGTGGGTGCCCAGCCACTGCGGCATCCCAGGAAACGAAGAAGCCGACAAATTAGCCAAAGCATCATTACACCTCCAAAACATCACAGAAATTCCACCAAATTTTGAAGGCATTAAATCATCCATACAACGGAGCATTCGACATTTTGGAACCAAAACTGGACACAAAACACAAGTCATACACAATTACGTTTCATCA
This sequence comes from Ashinkailepas kermadecensis, assembly GCA_034440615.1. Classification (NCBI taxonomy): domain Eukaryota; kingdom Metazoa; phylum Arthropoda; class Thecostraca; family Neolepadidae; genus Ashinkailepas; species Ashinkailepas kermadecensis. Next base: position 132,124 of record JAOTOM010004923.1, on the reverse strand, counting down.
AAACTGCTGTCGATACCTGGATCACATCATATAAAAAAAACAACACGAAGAAAAAGTCATATCACGATTACGCATCGGCCATACTTTTCTTACCCATCGATATATATACACGGCTTCACCTCGACCTTCATGACCATCATGCAACACATATCTTACAGTTCCACATATTCTCCTTCATTGTCACAAGTACCAAGGCCCACGAAAAACACTGACGGATTTTTACCATACACACAAAATTCCTTTTACTCTGCCTGCACTAATAGGGGATGAACATCCAATTCTCATACAACTACTGTTCAATTTTATCCGCAATACAAACCTGGATAAGTCCACTGATAAGTCGCGCTGGGACCCAGAAAAATCGCACCGAAGCCCCAAAACCGTACTGGGGCCGCACAAATGTGTGTCAGAAGCCCCAAATATACACAGCGGGACCCTAAGAGTACAACGGTGCCCGAAAATACAACTAACCCTCCAAAGCGCACCGAGTCTCCCAAAAAGCGATAGGGCCTTAAAAGATGAGTTGCAGCCCTAAATAAACATACCGGGATGTTTAAAAAATACACTGCATGCTCGCAAGGCGCACAGGGGCCATGAGAACGTACAAGGGCCTGAAAAGAGGCTGGGGCCACAAAAGGCAACATGGTTCCAAAACGTACAAAACGACCGGAAGCTAAATAAACACGTCGGAATCTTCGAAAACGCCCTGACACGTAAAAAAATACTCGGTGCACAAAAAAACAAAGCCCTAAAACGAGCAGGGTTTCGAAGATGTATTAGGCCCATAACTTCACTTTAAAATGTACTACCCACCACTTTAAAGTACACAATTTCACAATTTCAGGCATTCCAGTTCATAGCACGCGGTCGCCACGACGGCAACGTCAGTGCACGTGCACACCCATCTTTCGCATTCGGTGCATTCGCCACACTTCGTGCGATGCTACGGTTTCTGCTAGGCCTTCAGCGTTTTGCTAATTGCTGCCACATGATAGACTTGCGCCATATTTGACGTGATGGAATGCTTCGTATGGGCGTTCGCTGCGAAAAGTCGATTGATTAAATTCGATAGTTTCCTACTTCCCACATTTTCTGGTAGTTATGAACTGCGGTTTCCGCTGAGCTTTGATGCACTTCATATCTTTGCTGCTATACTCCCAGATTGGCTACCGAACCGAGGCCCTGCCTCAGCATTCTTTTTTGGACCCGTTGCGTCTTTCTTGGTCTATGATTGTGTATTATGGCTCCAATCCATTTTTGTTAGGGGCCTAAAACAAGTTCGAACCCCCTGCTCGTTTTGGAGTTTGTTGCATTTTTGAGCACCGATGATTTTTTTACGTGTCAGGACGTTTTCAAAGATCCCGATGTGTTTATTTAGCGCCCGGTATTTTGGTTTGTTTTGGAACCATGTTGCCTTTTGCGGCCCCAGCCACTTTTTCAGGTTCTTGTGCGTTATCATGACCCCTGTGTGCCTTGCGAGCTTCCGGTGTATTTTTTTAGACATCCCGGTATGTATATTTATGGCTGCAACGCATGTGTTAAGGCCCTGTCGCTTTTTGTGATACTCTGTGCGCTTTGGAGGGCCAGTTGTATTTTAGGCCCCTGTTGTGCTCTTAGGGTCCCGATGTGTTTATTTTGGGCTTCTGACGCACACTTGTCGGGCCCCAGTACAATTTTTGGGCTTCGGTACGATGTTTCTAGGTCCCAGAGCGACTTATCGCGCCCAGGCGCGTGGTTCCGGGGACCCAACCCCAGTTTTCTGGGCTCAATACGAGTTTTGTGAATCTTTTCCGATTTTTTAAAAAGTCCCAATCACGGCTTGATTTCTCGAGCCATTGGCGCCATGTTTTTTAATCCCACCTCGATTGTTCGAGATCCGGTTTGTTTTTCGGTACCGTACGCAATTTGTGAAGGTATCTGATAATATGTTCGGTGCTCCAGAGCCAATTTGTTACCTGGGCATTCAGTTGTTGGAATCCCTCCTTATTTTGGAGGGCTCCAGCTTGATTTTTTCCGGATACCGATCCGGTGTTTGTAGTCACACTGTGCTTACGTGTGGCCCTAGACGCCAATTTTTGAGAGCCTCGACGGGACTACCGATTGGAATTGTGGGTCCCGAGCGCGATATTTGGGGGGCCCGGTTCGAGTTTATGGGACGCGTTGTATTTAGCTGTGGCCCCAACGCGATTTTGGCGGTTCCTGTTGCAATTTTTCGGGCCTCGGAGCGAGTTTTCCGGGGCTAGGACTATTTACTTGGAGACCCATACGCGAATTCTGGTGGACCAACGCGAATTTGAGTAGCCCCAGCGCGATTTTTGAGGCCCCGGCACGATTCTTGGAAGCTTATCCCTCTCAGGATGGAGGGGGCATTTGCCCCTTTGATGTAGCACTGCGGCCACTGAAGGAGTTTGTTTTGTCCCAGAGTGACATTCCGGTTAAGGATTTATTTTTGGATTTTTGGACAAAAGGATTTTTGGAGCAGCTGCAACTTTTGGGTCCCCGGCGCGACCTTCTGGGCCTCCAGTGTGATTTTCAAGGGCTGCGACGCGACTTTTTTGAGTCCAATGTGATCTTTTGGGCCCCGACATCATTTTCTTGGATCCCTAGCGCGAGCTATAGCGGCCTCGACACTTTTGGGGGGTCCAATGCGTTTTGGGGCTTTTAGCGTCATTGTTGGGCCCCCAGAGTGATTATCCATGTCCGGATTGTTTTTCGTTGCTCCGGCTTCATTTGTTTTGGTCCCAATGAGACTGTTGAGGCACGGTACGACCTGTCGAGCCCCTGGCATGACTTTCGTGGTCCGGGCGTGAGTTTTTGGTACCCCAGGTTCAGCGTAATTTGCGGGGGCCCCGGCCGGATCTTTTGGGGCCCATATCGTGATTTTAAAGTACCCAAACACGACTCCTACTATTTCTTAGGGATTTCTTCTTGCAAATTATAGGCCTCCTGTTGCGTCTTAAGGGTCTCGTCTCATTCCCTAGAGCCTTTTACCGGTTTTCGACGTCTCCTTGTGTGTCCTACCCTCCTCCATATTCAATGGTCCTCCTCTCCCGTCTTGGAGGACCTCCTCTTGCATTCTGGGGCCCCTTTAACATGGCATGGGGCTTCCTCTCATCTTCGAGGGGCATTCTCTGCCAAATTAGGGGCCGCCTGCCACGCCTCGTGGGCCTCCTCCTTTATCCTGGCAAAGCCTTACCTGTCTTGAGGGATCTTCAATTTTGGAAACCTCACCTCCTTCCATACCTGCTACCACTCCCATCTTAAGGGTCTCCTCTCATTTCCTGGGAACTCTTTCCGGTCTTCGGGGCCTCATTTGGTCCTGGAGACCTAGGCCTTCTTGAGGGACTCCTCTCGAGTCCGGCAGGTGCCTCATTTTCTCTTCTAGAGGCGTTCTTTTTCAAATTAGGGGCCTCCTCTCACGTCCTGGGGGCCTCCTGCTCTGCGTGTGGATTCGATCTTTGCCCATCTTAGGAGTGGTCTCTTATCTCCTGGTGGACTCCTCTTTTCTCCCAGGCGCCTCCTCTGCCAAATTACTGGAACCTTTCCTATCTTAGTGGCCTTGTTATTTCCCGGGGACTTTCTTAGCCGTGTTCGAGACTTCTTTTCCGCCTGGAAAGCCATCTCTCTTATCCAATGGCTTCCTCTCCTATTTTAGGGGCCTCATCGTTCATCATGGGGTCTCATTTCCAATCTTGTGTCGTTCTTTTCCGAATTAGGTGCCTCCTGCCACGTCTCTGGATCATCCTTTTCTATCTCGGTGGAACCTCACCCGTTTGGGGCCTCATTATCTGTGTTTGGAGCCTCATTATCCTCTTAGCAGGGTGCTTTTGCGTCCTAGTCCTAGATCTTCTCTTCTAGGGTCCTCCTCTTCCAAAATATGGGCCTAATCTGGCTGGTCTCGGTGGCCTTCTCTCATTCCTGCGGAGACATTCTTACCCGTCTTGGGGCCCCTATTGCGTCCGGAGAAATCTCCCCTATCATTTCTTAATTTTATATTGCAGGGGCATCCTCTTCCGTCTTGGGGGCCTCGTTTTTCAAATTAAGAATATCCTGCCACCTATCGGAAGCCTTTTCGTTTAACCTGGGTGGATTCTTTCCCGTCTCGGTGGCATCCTTTCCGTCCTGAGGGCCTCTTTTTCGTGCTGGGGGCCTCCTTTTCGTCCTGGGGGCTACCTCCCAATCTCTGATCTACGTCTTAGGGGCCTCCTTTTAGTCCTGGGGGCCTCCTCCAATCTCTGTTCTACGTCTTGGGGGCTTCCTTTGCGTCCTGGGGGCCTCTTTTTCGTCCTGGGGACCACCTCCCGTCCTCTGTTCTACGTCTTAGGGGCCTCCCTTTCGTCCTGGGGCCTCCTTTTCGTCCTGGGGGCCTCCTTTTCGTCCTGGGGGCCTCCTTTTCCTCCTGGGGGCCTCCTTTTCGTCCTGGGGACCTCATCCAAATCTGTGTTCTACGTCTTGGGGGCCTCCTTTTCGTCCTTGGGTACATCCTTTTCGTCCTGGGGGCCTCCTTTTCGTCCTGGGGGCCTTCTTTTCGTCCTGGGGGCCTCCTTTTCGTCCTGGGGCCCCTTTTTCGTCCTGAGGGCCTCCTCCCAATCTATGTTCTACGTCTTGGGGCCTCCTTTTCGTCCTAGGGCCTCCTTTTCGTCCTGGGGGCCTCCTTTTCGTCATATGGTCCTCCTCCCAATCTCTGTTCTACGTCTTGGTGCCTCCCTTTCGTCATGGGGGCCTCCTTTTCGTCCTGGGGTCCCCATTTTCGTCCTGGGGGCCTCCTCCCAATCTCTGTTCTACGTCTTGGGGCCTCATTTTGTCCTGGGGCCTCCTCTAATCTCTTACGTCTTGTGGGCCTCCTTTTCGTCCTTGGGTGCATCCTTTCGTTCTGGGGCCTCCTTTCGTCCTTGGGTGCATCCTTTCGTTCTGGGGGCCTCCTTTTCGTCCTGGGGCCTCTTTTTAGTCCTGAGGGCCTCCTCCTAATCTCTGTTCTACGTCTTGGGGGCCTCCTTTTCGTCCTGGGAACCACCTCGCAATTTCTGTTCTACGTCTTGGGGGCCTCCTTTTCGAACTGGGGCCTCCTTTTCGTCATGGGGGCCACATCCCAATCTCTTTTCTACGTCTTGGGGCCTCCTTTTCGTCCTGGGGGTCTTCTTTTCGTCCTGGGTGCCTCCTTTTCGTCCTGGGGGCCTCCTTTTCGTCCTAGGGACCTCATCCCAATCTCTGTTCTACGCCTTGGGGCCTCCTTTTCGTCCTTGGGTGCATCCTTTTCGTCCTGGGGGCCTCCTTTTCGTCCTGGGGCCTCCTCTTCGTCCTGGGGCCCCGTTTTCGTCCTGGGGGCCTCCTCCCAATCTCTGTTCTACGTCTTGGGACCTCCTCTTCGTCCTGGGGCATCCTTTTTGTCCTGGGGGCCTCCTTTTCGTCCTAGGGGCCTCCTCCCAATCTCTGTTCTACGTCTTGGGGCCTCCTCTTCGTCATGGGGGCCTCCTTTTCGTCATGGGGCCTCCTTTTCGTCATGGGCCCCCCGGTGGCGACGCCCTTGGTTGATATGCGCCCCCCCCCCTAAAGTTTTCCGCGGATAGTGAAAGAACGGCGCGAGGCAGTGCGCCGAAATTCGGCATGCCTTTTCCCACATCAATTTGGCATGTTGTGTCGACATCTTAAGGTCAGGTCATCTAGGGTCAATGAGTTCGTCAAGGTCAAGTGAGGTCACCTCCAGAAAAGTTAAACCAGTCGTCACACTTTAACGGAAAAAGATATTTTAATGAAACTTTCAGCATTTGCTTATCTTTTGGGACGAAAGAAAATGTACAAGAGGAATTTAAAAGAAAATCCGTTTTTGACTACTTATTAGTTTCGTATATTTGCCCATTAGGGCTAAAATCGAAGATTCCGGCTAAAGTAAGCATTTTTATGAGAGCAAGTTGACTTCGAACACCGTTTTTCGGTCCGCTCTACCCACTAGAAAAATAAAAATTATAGAAAATTAAAAACTCAAAGTTTTGAAATAAAAACAGGATTTTGGGTGGGTAAAAATGTTAGGGCCATGGACGATTTCGCCTTCTTTTCTGATTCCAAATATTTTTTTCTTCAAATCTCCCCCAAAATGAACTCCCCAGAGCCAAAAACATGATGTAAGTCGTGAAAACCTAGGCGAACTAGTAACGTTACTTTTGGGGGATACAATTTTGGGAGTGGTGTCTGGCCCTAATCGTCGAGCGCTTTCCGATGACACCTCTTTCGTTTTCGTGCGACGCTTAGTTTAGAGATTAGAGGGGGGTGTATGTATCAACCCCCCCCCGAGACGGGTGTGAGGATATGACCGGGAAGACAGGGCGGGTTAAGCAGCTATAATTATTACTAACAGCTTAGAGACTCAACATTTTTTACTATTTGCACTGGGCACGCTCATGTTCAATCCAGTATTTCCAGCCATTGTGAATTAAGTGGGTTTTTATACTATACGTTGGATTGAGAAAAACTAATGCACAAAGCTGATGAACATTTTCATTTTTGACAGTGAAGGCATCAATAAGTCACGATTGCAGCAGGACAATACCAACAATGATTAAGATTGGCACAAGTGTTCCAAATTGTAGTCTGTGGAAAACTACATAAAGTAATGATGCCCCATAGGGAGGGGTGGTACCAGAGGCTCCCAAATTGGCATGTGTCACAGTCTATTGCAACAGGCACAACCCGTAGCTGATAACGAGCAAACATGCACTGGAATACATTGCGCTGTTGAAATTTTGGACACAAAGGTATGATGGTAAAATTGATGAATATAAAACATGGCTCTAATTATTTATCAAATCTAGTTGCTACGTGTTTTGCATTAAATAAATATAAGGTAAGCCATGTGGTAAATGGCTGATGGCTAATGACTAGTCTGTTAGCTGCAAATTGACCACTTCACAGATGGCTAGCTTCCCGTAAGACCATACTCTCCATATTCCCTCTACCCCCACACTATTCTGGTAGTATGATCTCTTCGGGTCAGATCATAGTGTAAGACGGCTTACATTTGTCAACATGGCGCTTCATGCGGTCGCGATGCGTCCCGACCGGCAAGACATCCAGCCGCCGTGACCGGAAACTCGCGTCGCCGGGAGAACATTTTTTTAGTGCAAGCACAAAAACAAAGCCTGCTCGTCGCAGAAACGCGCACACCCTACTGCCAACAGCAGCCAGTCTGTGCGGCTGGCAAAGCAAGCAAATACTTCCGGCCCGGCCACAGAGTATCAGCCTGACCCAGTAGCCTAGAAGCAGAAGCTCTGGACAGCCGAAACCGCCAACCGCCAATCAGCGGTCAGTGTCACCAGTCACCAGTCGCCAGCGTAATCAGCCGGCACCATCAACTACCAGCCAGGCCACGGGGCACAAAGAAAGACTGCGTGCATGGCATGGCGCCTGGGGGCCGGCCGCTCCCAGGGGCGGCGCCATTTATAAGCGCCACCCCGGGGGAGTCGGGGCACACCGCCCAAGAGAGTCGTCAGAAACACGCAACCCAAGAGAGTCGTCGGGAACACACCGCCCAAGAGGGCAGTCGGAGGCACACCACTCAGAAGACGGAGTCGAGTACTCTTGAAGTGCAGTGAATGTGAACAATGATGAGCTAAACTGTGAACTTAGCTCGCGTGCGGGTCGACCGGGCCACCCCTGCCAGACAGCGGAAACGAAACTGAGAGCGCGAATTGTGAGTGAATCAGGCCAGGGAGTGGCGATGTACCCTTCAGCCATCATGCCCACCATGTAACCCGTCCGCCACCGGTTTTGTGTGTGTGCGGTTTATGTCACGCCGAGATAGGCCGGGTACGTTTAAGTGAGCAAGAAGTAAACTATGACTTTAAACAAACCCCTTGACCCGATACTGGGTCACTCACGTTCCCGTGTATCGTCCGTTCGTCAACTGTATCACGTCATCGTGATGCAGGGGCCCTCAACATCCTACATGTGGCTGGACGGAATGCAAACATTGAAATTTAATCCTGTAATGTCGGTGACCCCGGTCGACTTGGCTTGATCCAGGACACCGCATCCCTTTAAGTGCTGCTACCGGACGGTTGTTCAGAGTTGAGGTTATGTCACGTGGAGAAAATATACCCAGCAATTCGTGAATTCCACAGCTAGCATAGAAGAAACCCTGGCATTTCAGGTGTGAAATCTAGAAATTTTTGTATACGTCAGTAATATGCAAATTTGAATAGCATTGGGATGCATCAAAATGCAGTCGGAAATCGTGTACGTTGTGGCCAGATTTGCGTCGATTGGCATGCGTATGCGCGGGCGATGACGTCCCTGCGGAATATCCAGACGTAACCCCATGACTACCCATGCGGAAAGCTTTTGAGCTGTCAGATTAAAGGAAGGCACTCGTGCGCTCAAACGGAACCCCCAGGCTCACCGTGGATTGACCCAGGCTGACTGTCATGATAGAACAGAAAGCTAGGGTGAATCAGTAATGAACAAAAAACCAACGTTACACTCACAATTCAGGCTCAGCTAATGCAAATTGGTCCGTAACATCTCAGTACAGATAAGTAAGTTAGGATCTTCCCCCTTCCTGCTCACTCTCCATGTATCCCACTACAAAGCAAGTTCATCGCCACACGTAATATGATGTTTAATTTGCTGTCAAAACCTATTGCATGCACGAATGAGCTACTACATGTGAAATATTTCCCGCTGGAAGCATTAGCTGAACGTGATTATTGGTGGCGAATATCTCACAACTGCTGAGGATCGAACCACGTCTAGAAGGTGAAATTTCGTACATTGTCTGTATTTGTGCTCAAAACATTGCCAAACGTAAGCGATAGATGCGTAAAATCGACTTCATTTTAAAGATAAATACAGTGGCGAACATTTTAACGTGAGGTCTTGTGTGAGTCACTACAATAATAAGGCTAAGGGGAACCACGAAGGAAATCAGATGCCATACTCTATGCGAAATTCCCAGGCAAAGGTCACTAGCATACATCTCCTTACTTGAAAAAGAGAAACCGCCCGCGCTTCAGACCTAGTGATACTAAATATTGCTTCCCCCACAAGGACGATAATCAGTGCAATTCTTCTTCCTATATGACGCAGGCCAGGATGGGTTATAAAGACGATTGGGGGGCCATCCCGACCGATTTGTGGCCCAGGACCACCTGGCTGCCGATCGCAAGTTCCAGCGTACAAGTCCCGGCAGGGAGTCGACTGATTTAATGTTAGGTAGGCCGGCCATTATTACCCAAGCCCACACATGAGACCCAATCAGAAACTAACGGAATGTCGCAGCCCAGTGTTATCGAGCCTTGAAGGCATTAACGGAAATAGTAGTCTATCATACACAACCAACAGTGTCGCGTCATCCGGTCACAGTTGTGGACCTAAGCACGGGTAATTCACATTTAACTTTGGGCAAGAAAGCCCTAAGCAACGGTCTGAGAGAGTAAGATTCGCTGAATGCGCACGTACCACTGGAAGGGAAAATATCGGGCCAACACATTTAGTAGAGAGCAAATGTTCGGAACGGAAGATGGAAATGAATGGATTACGTGGGAGCGTGCATGAAGTAGCTATGGATTGTTAAGGACCAATGGGAGATGTTAGAACTCGGCGTACGCATCTATCTGTCAGAATCCATCGTTGTCAAAATTTGACCCCGGATAATTACCTAGGACCTCCATTTGCAAGTCCGGTGACCCGTGGGGACATTGCTGGTGGAGGGCATGGAGGGAAATAAGAGAGATTACAGTACATTAGAGGGCCCCGAAGCTGGACGAGGGCCGATGACGGACGCATTTCCGACTCGAATGTCCACCCATTACTCTTATGACCCCCCCCTAAGTATCTCCAACCACGCGGTTCCTCTAGCCTTCCCTAGCGCCACGACCAAGCTAGGTTCACTCACGAATGGAAGTGGTGTCAGTGAGGAACTGGCTCGCTATATAAATTTGTGTCAGGATGGACGAGTTACGGGGCGCCGACAAGATGACTATACTATGACATATGATGACAACTCATACGACAGCGTGGATTCGCGGGTCACCGCTCGCTGTGGGCCGCACCGGCTGGGGAGCCGGCCCACCGGAAACGAGATCGGCACGGAAGGGAGAAAACCCACCCAGCGCCCGTGAGCGTAGCAAACATGGCCGCCTGGCGGCGGCCGTGTGGAAACATCTGGCTCAAGGGCGCGCCTTAGTACGCGTTTGACGTCACCACCACCGAAATGGAGCAAGACATACCCACTCAACAAACCGAGACGACTGCGACCACCGACAGAAGACAGCCTCAAAACCACTCCAAGACCACTGCGACCAGCGACAAGATCCCCTTCCAAAACCACTCCAAGACCACTGCTACCAGCGACTCAGAGACAGCCCCTATGACCCCCCCCTCCACCCCTATGACCCCCCTCTCCTACCACGCCCCCTTCCAGACATAACCAGACAACCCCCTACCAACCCCTCCGCTACCACTTCCTACTTCACCCTTCCAGAATTAACCAGACCCCCCCCCCCACCACCAGACCCTCTCCCCATACCAGATAAACACCCAAACAGACAAAACCCTAACTAACCCCCCCACCCTACCACTTCTTTCCCCCACTTCCGGACATAACCAGACAATTCCCCCAATACCCGACATCTATCCCCCCATACAAGATACCCACCCTTTCAGACCGACCCCGCCCCCGACCTCGCCCCTACAATAGCACTTCATAATTATAGCATATATTGGTGGCTGTGTGATGTCAGTGGTGCATTACGGCAGCAAATTTGAGTGGGAACTGTAAAAGGGAAAATGCGCTGAAAAGTCTGTGCTCAAATTATAGCTCCAAGGTATGAGATTGACATGGCATAGCCGTTGGCATTGATTTCTGAAAATGATTGGAGGGAACAAAATACATGAAAGGAAGAGGCAGGACGAAATCGATTCGGGGGTACACGCCTAGGGCTCCATGCTAAAATTGATATTATTGCGGGGGGGGCAAAGCGAACATTGACAAGGTACTTGCCCCCTCAAAAGTATATCAAACAGTGCCCCTGGGTAGAGCAGAGGTGTAACATTTGGGAAGCATAATGATATTTTTTTTGTGGAGTAGGTAAATTGTGCCAACACTAAACTGAGTCAGAAAAATTAATAGCACGCACCTCATTACTCAACAGTTTATGTCCCCCAAGAGGCACGAGCCTGACCACCCTAATCCAGCCCGTATTCTTCTTAAAGGGGTGTAACTGTGTCAATTTGTTTTCATAAAATAACCATGGTTTTCTGTCTGTGTCAGTTATTGAGCTGAGCATGTGCGACATCAACCCTTACCAGATAAATTGATATGCATTTGTGGGCAATGAAATCAAAAGTAAAAAACGGATTGCCAAAATCTTGCATGAACATATGGGACTGGTGCAGAGGTGAGATGTGGAACTTTCCATATCATTGAAGGCATCCCAGCTTGGAAAACTATTGTTAAATGGAATATGATTGAAAGCGGAACAGTTAAATGAAATAATAAGGTCTCGAACTGGAATAGGGACGAGTGGAGCAAAGTCCAAAGTTGAATAGCATCGAATGGAATGTCGAAAAGTGTACTAGTATTAAATGGAGGAATGTTCAAAAGGAATTGGGTCATATGGAATAGGATCAAAAGTGGAATAGCATCGAATGGAATAGTCAAAAAGCAACTGGAGATAGGAGAGACAGGGATGGCATCAAATGGAATAATGCAAAATTTAGTCCAGATATACGGTACATTTGTGCTTTAAGGCGTTTTATGAATTATTGTAATTCCTTTTTCCAATGCAACGCTCATGAGTGTCGTTAATATGTGACCACTAATTCCTGGTGCAAATGCTCACTTTCCAGTTCGCAGGCAACAGTTTAACACAAAAAAGAAGCCTTCAGTTAGGTCACAGCATAAAATATTGCTAACAAGAAAAATGAAATATAACCTAACCTACCCTATCCAGCCTAGCCTAACCTCTCCACGTAGGGGGAAACATTAAAAAGGAAAAATCTGGAACATGTTTTAGTCATAATTTTTCAACTTAAAAACGTAGCCTAACCTAAACTAACCTGGCTTAGCTTATTTTTGAAGAAAAAAGTCGAAAATTCCCATGAAAAACAAATCCAAATTTCAAAAGCATTTTTCAACTTTAAAAAATCCTAGCCTAATCAAGCCTAACCAAAAGTAACCCCTTTATTCGAGTCATGGTGGTAAAATGTGTGGAAACCTTGTCTGGTGAATAATATAAAGCACAATAATGTTGGTAAACTTGTGCTTTAAGGTGCGTTATGAATCCTTTGAATTTCCTTTTTCAATGCAATGCTTATGGATTTGGTTAACCTGATGTAACCACTCACTTGCATTGCAAATGCTTACCTTTCAGTTGGCAGGCGAAATGACATGAAAAAGTGCTTGGAGTTAGGTAAGGGCATAAAAGTAAGGTTAAAAATGCAATATAGCCTAACCTAACCTAGCCTAACGCAACATTTTTTTCAACAAAAGGTCTTGTAAAATTAGAACGAAGATTTGATTTTGTCCCACATTTTTGGTAATTTTATCTTTTCTTCTTCTCAAAACCCTCCCTTTCATGGGCGGTTAGGCTTGGTTAGGATAGATCATGCTGAATTGTTATTAAAGACAACCTTACACCGATTGTTATATGTCAATTGCGTCGTTGAGAAAGTTTGGTTATTAAAATTGGGCGAAAATTCAAAGTACCCATTCCTATTAATTGGATTACATGATTTTCATCAAAATATTTCAAATCATCTACATTAGAGCTTTACACTTTGAATACAGCACATTTCGCCTGCTCATAATGTTTGAAATCGGGAGGGCAGTACCATACCTGATGCTAAACTTGACCTTAAATCGTCTGATTTCGCCACCCTGACATTTCATGTTGCAAGTATTCCAGGGCATCAGGAAAAGCAATATAGCTTGCAATAGCAGCCGCCCCAGTAGCGCAGTTGGTTAGAACGCTGACCTGCACTGGTTTCCCCGGTCCTGGCAAGACAGGGTTCGAGTCCTTTCACGCGCTCGAATTTATCCCCCGGCTGGGAGGGTCAGTTGGCAACTGACCCAATAAGACCGCGGCGAGCTACCGGAGCTGCCGTGTCGGTGCATTGACGGAACGTTAAACTCTCGGCAAAAATTCTGCCGTTGAACTGGAATTCACAAATCAGGTGGTAGGGGCAGGGTTCACGCAACCAGCTCTGCCTAGCAATGGGACCCTGGTCCATGAAACCATCCCAGCAAGAATTCGTACAACATTTCTGTAAAAAAAAAAAAAAAAAATATTCAGGCTGAAAGCAATGCCTTTCACAGGTAACAGCACACACACACACACACACACACACACAACAACACACACACACAACACCACACACACACACCAACCCACACCCAAACACACACACACACACACACACACACACACACACACACACACACACACACACACACACACACACACACACACACATATATAGCGAAGCTGGTTGTGGGGGCACTTTGATTTCAGAGATTTAGCTCCTCCCCACTGCATGTCGCGACAGGAATCATACCGGCCCAGGACCTAGAGCGGCGCAGATCTGTCTAACTGCTTACGTCGGCACTGCCGCCGTCTGCCGGCGAGGCCAGTGGACTTTATTCCCCATCCCCTCTTCCGGCCGAGGTGCACAGATATCTGGGCCACGTACTACCGCTGTCTGCTGCAAGTGACCTTGATGGAGATGCCGCCATCAGATGATGAAATGCCAGTGGATGATGTGACCGTCATGGATGATGAATATTAACAAGTATATTCTGGAATCCAACGGGCAAGGTGCGTATGTACATAACAGTCGCATGTCAGGACACATGCAGTGTGCGTAGCTGTGAGGGAATGAGAGTAGTACGACAGTGGGACGGCAGGTATGACAGATGTTATGCTCCGTGGCCAATGTTAGGTGTGTCTGTGATATTAGGTAAGTCTGTGATATCAGATAGGTCTGTGATGTCAGGTCCGTGATGTTAGGTGTGTCAGTGCATCTGTGGTGTTAAGTGTGTATGATGTCGAATGTGTCTGTGATGGCAGGTGTGGTGTCAGGCACGTAAGGACAAGTGTACGTCTAAGTCTTGGATGTGTGTATGGATTATGAATATAATGGTGAGATATAATAATGGATGGCTGCTGGATGAATGTTACTGTGTCTGTGAATGTCGGATGTCAGCTGTCCGTTAGCAGCTGTAGTCATGTGTCGCTATTGTCAGACGCTGCGTCGCCAGACCATGTGCTACCATGCGGCATATCTGTTCGTGTCAGACGACGTGTCCGGTCTTAAGCTGAGCTAGCCATCAGGTGCCTGTGTGCACTCTGAATAAGCAGTGGTTCCCACGAGCGGTCGGGCTCTGGTTGCTACCAGAGCTCTGGGAATGTCTCTGGTGTCTCAGAGGGACGGTGCGCTCGCCGTTGCAGTAAAGTTCACCGGGTACGAGCATTGTTCTCGAATAGTTCAGTGCCGTACGACCGACGCTCTTCGATGCGACGCGGAAGTCACGTGCTCTGGTGATATCAGGGGATGAGCAAACCCCACTGGATAGGGGGCGTAACCCGTCACATGACTATGACGTGTCGCGGGCTAGGTGAGGTGATTGCCTGGCATGGTACCATGGGCGTTGGTGGTCGCGTTTAGCCGATGCGGAGCTGAGGGCTCTGGGCAAAAGTCGTGAGACGGTGCTCAGCGGGACAGGGCGGCCGATAGCCGGCCCTGTCCAGCACTTCGGTACTGACGTACGTACGACTCTGACTGAGAGTCGTTGGTTGTCTGTTGAGATGTAGCTGTTTGAATACTTCAACGTATATCGTGATTGAAGACCGGTCGGTGTGGAAGTTGAATTGTATGTTGATGTGAACGCTACTACCTCATTGAATGTTTGGATATTTAACAACAGGTTTAGATGATGTATGAAGATGTGACTGATAAGATGTATGGTGAGCGTCAAGATGTACGGTGGACCTGTGAATGTTGAGTTGCTATGAAGTGAGCGCTGATATGTATGGTGGCCAGATAACTAACGTATGAAGATGTGACAATTGAGATATATGTTGGCCAATGAGTGGTTGTATATCAAGATGTGGGATGGCACGGTGAATTGTCTGTCGAGCTTGATTGAAGCTGCCTGTCGCTGAAAGAGTCTATTGTATTAATTTGACTATCACTGCTGCACTATTGAATCTGAATTATTGTCGCCACGTTTCTGCTTATTAATGGCACAAATAAAAGTGCTGGATTTGAGGTGTCTGTCAAGAGGCGTTTGGATCGGAGCTTTTGGAATTGTGGTACAGAGCAATTGAACATAAACCCGGGGTTCTTAATATCGGCAACGTTGAGGTCCGATAAACTATCAATTGCCAAAGAAGTTTTGCCCAGACATCTGCGAAATGTATGATAGACTCTGGGGAGAAAGGAACATTTTCTCTCTCTCTCTCTCTCTCTCTCTCTCTCTCTCTCTCTCTCACACACACACACACACACACACACACATATATATATATATATATATATATATATATATATATATATATATATATATGCATCCTCCTATTACTTGTTTCCCCTCGTTGTGCTTGTTGCCGACGCGTTCATATCTAGCTGACTGCCGGTGGATGCACAGCCCATCTCCGATGCCTGGAACTGGATCATCACGATGACGTAGGTGATGATGGTGGATGTGATGCTGAGCAAGGTGGAGTTCTCCAGCCGGTACAGACCGACGTAGCCCAGGGTGTCGAGGTCTCGCTGCACGGCTGCCCTTGCCCTGGCAGCGTCTCGCTCCAGGTCGGGCCGCAGCCGCTCCAGCTCCAGCAGGAGGTCGCGACTGTAGGCGACCTCGTTCAGCACGCGCTGACTCACCACGCACGGTCCCACCAGCGTCAGTGTGGCAACAAGCACGTACTGAGTCAGCGTGCTGGTCACTACGCCTGGCTGACCGACGTTCAACAAAATACCGCTGGCTAAGATGACGATGGTGCACAGCACAAGGACGCCGTACAACATTCCCGTGACCAGTTCGAAGCTCATCGTCTTTGTCAGGTCCGAGAAGCAGCGCGACAATTGCGTCTGGAGCTGGATGATTTCGCACAGCCCAGCTCCCGTGGACTCGCGTTTGCTGGCGGCTATGACATTAATCATGTTGTTTACTGTTTTCAAACCGTTGGCGATAAGAGCTCCGACGAACATGAACCTGACCGGGACCATGTCAAAGCAGACCATGAGCAGAGTTCCTTTAATGCCGACGAAGATTTGTATGAGGATGTCATACCACGCTGTGTAAGACGTTGAAGGTAAATTTAAAGGGACGTTGGAAGTAAACGTCGCTGCCACGATGAATATCACCAAGACCCACAGGTAAGCGCCGATCCTGCTTGGCTTCTCTTGGGAGTCGCGCAGCTGAGGCATTGTCGACATCTCGTCCAGCAGGGTCCGCACGTGGGACAGCAGCACTGCGAACCGGCGACGTCCCCAAACGAAGGTGTACGTGGCCGTTGCCCATATTAGGACAGGGAAGAATCCATAGAAGGCTGACCACGCAGCTGATTCTAGCATGCGCCCGCTAGCTCTGTGCAACTGCAAGCCGAACATAAAGCGGCCGCTAACTATCTGGTAATATGTCGCGGAATACAAGATGTAGATGAAGCTAGAGTACAGCAGAGCAGCACGACCCACTCCGGATGCTCCGCACAGCCACAGCAGGCGATTGAAGGCACGCTCTGGACGGCCGAAGGCAACTGGCCTTTCAGCTGGGTCCTGGCTGATGCTGTGCTTTCTGGGCCTTTCGGTGGTGCACTGTCCCAGGGCTGGGGGCACAGTGGCCATGACGTCACATTTGGCGAGGGCAAAGCCCCAAGAGGTGCCGGCACTAAAGCGAACTCAACGATACTTAGTAGAGCAGTGAAGTACTCTTCCAGTATTGATGCTGCTGCTGTGTTGCTGATGTGCAGCTCAACAGCTTCCCAGTTCTTAGCAAGATTTGCGTAAGGTATTATGTGCGGTATCACGCACTGTGCCTTCCTCAGTGTATCCTTCACGTAACCTCCGTCGTCTTCAGTATGGGAAATGTCGCACGGCGTTCTCACTGGCCAGCACCAGAGCCCAGTGATCTCCTGGTCTGCGCAGGGCACATGTGGTGAGTATGTCTGGTGACTGATGTGACTGATGGCAGTGACTGATGACTGACTGATCGTGACTGATGACGGTGAGAGGCCGGGAACGCAGCTGTGCCGCGCTGCTGTCGGCCCACACCAAGCTGCTGTGGCCACAACACCAGGGGAACTAACGGTGCCGGCTCTCTGTAGCCCTACTAAATATTATCAGCAGGCACCAAGTACAATGTGATCGATGTTCGGCATTGGGCCGTGCACGGTTGGCGGATATGCAGAATGGTCAATGAACAACCAGCTCAATGGAGTGGCTTGTGAGTACGTCCGCACACCGACCATCCACAACAAAACGTACATCTCTTGAAGGCATATTACCTGTCCATGGAAATTATACTGAACCCAATTAATTGCCCATTCAGGTATCAAGCATGTAATAATACTCAATATTCAAGGCTTTTCAGACTACATCGAATCATCTGGAAAGCCCACATTTCTAGACATAATTGGAAATAACTTATATAGGACAGGTATGGAGGCCTCGTGTCTACTCCTTTGGGCATGGTAACGACCCATCACCAGCCGGGCTTTGCCGGTGGTATTGCCCCCACCCATGTAAAAGGAGAATCAACACTGTACAGCAAGCCTAGGGTGGATGAATGCTATGGTTTCGTCACAGCTATCCTGTAGTTTCACCACCGATGAGGCATCATTTCACACATCAAACAGAGGTACACATTTTGGTTGATTGGCTCTGATGAAGGGACCAGAGGCATATACGTTCATATTTTACAGGCAATTCCCAAGGACATGGCCATGTCACCGGATTTTGGTAACTTGGATAATGGCTGATATTGACATTGTCATAATAATTACAATGCTGGTCGATAACGTGCCAATATATTGTTCAACTTTGGGATCGAAATGGCCTAAGGTACAATGAAAATGTTTCAGCTGCAAGCCATCTTCATTTCAATACAGCATGTTTTTTTTGTGCTGACTGGGCTAACCTATTATGACCTTTAAGTACCTTCGCATGGTCGAAATTGAAGAAATTATGTCTGCGATATGAGCCATGGGCTAGATTTCCCATGGCTCATAGTCTTGCCAATGACAATTTTCCTGTATATCTAACATGCACAGTTCGGAACCTGGTTTTCAAGCTTGATTATGATCCTTTTTTCGATCCTTTCGGGTCGACGTCTTACCTTTTTTGACATTTTTGCTAGGAGCAATATATGCATGCACACACATACATACACATACAGATGTATATATATATATATATATATATATATATATATATATATATATATATATATATATATATATATATATATATAAATATATATGTATATATATTTATATATATGTATGTATTTCGGGAGCATGTTATCCCTGATGCATACTTCATTAAGTACGAGAGCATATTGGGCGTTTGTAACCTTTCTCTCTGTGTCTTCGTATGTTTGGATCATTTTTCTGTTACATGCTGTATGTCTATGCAAAACATTATCAAATGTGACATTTATTCCGATGCTTCAACCCACTTGGGCCATTATCAAGGTTCGACAGTTGTTCAAAACTTACAGCACCAAAAACATTCAACAGATTGAGAAACACCGATGCGATAAATAACGTTCTAGTTGTTGAAGAACACTTCCACTTCGGTCTTGACTTCCACTTACCACTTCATGTTCGCTTCTGGCAACGATGACCCCTCCAACTCCCAAGGGTTCATCACTGCACAATAACTCTATCATACAGTGGGGTTTGTGTCAGCTGTTTGGTTTGTATGTTGATGATAGGTGCGTTGTGCCCAATGTAGTGTTTCTATGCGGTCTTCTTCGGTCGTGGCATCGTGCAGGTATAGTGGTATTGGATGTGAGGATATCTCGTGTAATGACGGTGTTGTGGTCGTCCTGAAATTGTTTCTTGGGGAAATTGAAAATTGAAATTGTTCCTGCAAATGCATCGCTAAACGCCTGCTCAGTGAAGTTGTCGTCCGACCAAGGTAGCATACCTCACGGGTTGCATAGTCCCCGGATTTGCATTGAATCCGGAAAACTACATTGATCTGCTTCAGGGTCGAGGGCATGTGTGGATGCATTGTTTTTCATCACCAGGGAAGATGTTTTCGGATTCATGTAATATATTGCTACGCTAATTTTTTGGTTATGGTCGGTAGGCCTACAATTCCGCATCACTATGCGCCGGATGACCTTTTCGTCAGCATTACATGCTGAAGTCAGCGAATTCTTGGAGAATGCTACCAATTCGTCTATTCTGACTGTGCATTTTGGACATTTTGGACATTTTGGACATTTTGGACAACTAGTTATTTAGTATCGTATGCACAACAACATCGAAGTCGGAATTTTGGTAGCCATATTTATCAGGATCTGACGTACCATCTCTAATTATCCGTGAAGCAATGGCCAGATACAAAAAATTGAAAGGGTTATGCAAATTTGAACGCTCTCCTCACATGCGATCGAATTACACTCAGTTTGTGTGGTCGACGCGCCCTAAAGCCCAAATAACTAACTAACACTCAGCTTGTATGAGTCGGTGCTCTCCCCTCTCCATTCATGCACCTGCCTAAATCAGTTGGTTTCCTGTGAACGTCTGTCTCCACGTTACCACGACTTATGTTCACCATAAGATCTAAGAAGGGTAGCTTCTTGTCCACACCACGGTCTACAGTACAATTCAATTATGAATGCTCACTTAATTCATGCTGAATGGAGATCCAGTATCCACGTTGATGAAAATGTCATCCACGTACCTGTAATACATTGGATACCTGGTATAAGGGCACTCCAAAACTTCACTTTCCACTGCACACATGTAGGCTTGCGCGAACAGTACACCAACGGGGAGCCCATGGCCACACCATCCACCTGTAAGTATAGAGTACCATCGTGGCATCTAAAGGGCGCTTTTGTGGTGCATGCTCGCAGCAAGCCCTCCATGATGCGTTTCGGAAGCTTTGTTGGTCTGAGTACCTCATGGTTGTATACATATTGAAGAATAAGTTGTATCGTCCTTTCCACCGAAACATTTGTGAAAAGGCTTCCTACATCTAGAGAAGCCTGCATACCTTTCGGTTGCTTTGCACGTAGAATATCACAAATTCCCCTATGGGTCGTGTAGTGTGTTTGGAGGGGAGATATCGAGCAACTATTTCGTTCAGCTTTTGGCGACTTGGTATGTCGGCGTAGGAATCTGTGATATTATTGACCTGATGGACGTCCCGGATTTATGGGTTTTGATGTTGCTGTACAGATAACCCGATAACTCTGATGAGACTCACCTGATGTGATGGCCATCTGTGACGACACCCACCTGAGGTGATGACCATCTGTGATGAGACCTACCTGATGTGATGGCCAACTGTAATGACACCCACGTGATGTGATGACCATCTGTGATGAGACACACTCGATTTGATGGCCATCTGTGATGAGACCCACCTGTTGTGATGGCCATCTGTGATGACACCCACGTCATGTGATGACCATCTGTGATGAGACACACTCGATTTGATGGCCATCTGTGATGAGACACACCTAATGTGATGGCCATCTTTTATGGGACCCACCTGATGTGTTGACCATCTGTGACGAGAACGGGCGATATGGCTTGGTCGTCTCTGACATGTGCAGAGTGATCTCCACAAGAAGTAAAGTGTCCAAGTACCGACTCAAGTATTAACAGCATGTGGAAAACGAGAGAAGACATTTGTATTTGCAGCTGAATACCTGACCAGCGTGCTCACCTGGTGTTACGGTTATGGCGTGGAGCATGGTCAATTGCTGTCTCGGAGCACGACAACGTTCCCGAGAAATATGCAAACATTCAAAGTAATCGCTTCACAGCACAATTACACAATACAAACAGGCGGCGCCGAAGCATTGGAAGCCATGAAAGGCCTTCAGCGAATGCACCGGCTCCACTGTTAATAAGCCTGCACTCTGGATCAAGTTAATGCTGAACTCGGCGCTAAAGTAATACGTCGTGGGCGACAGACCATCAAGGCGTTCAGGCCACCGCTGATACTCGATATCTCGTAGGAAAATAGCTGCGCTTCATGGGAGCATGATTAATCAGCGGGCGGTCACTTCATCATCGGTACCCACGTGACAGGCCCGCATTGAGCACGTCTAGACCAGATTAAGCAGCTGCCATGGGGTACGTACATAACACCGAATATCCATGCTCCATGCCATCGATCCAGTACAGCCTGGCTTCCAGCCTTACGTCCGCGCGAACAGTCCAGCTCCACTTCCAGCCGCAGGTCTGCGCCGCCTGCATCGGCCGTCTTCAACACGCTCCAGCGCGGCAGATTGGGGGGGGGTTGCTCCATAGTTGCTGCACTCCAAGGCCCAGCGTCTGCACCGGGCACCCGTATCGCTCCAATGGCGACCTGAGCCGGCGCAGCCAACGCACCAAAGTCGGCGAGTGTTACACCCGCCGGCAGTGACCCCGTGTTGACCGGTGTGACCCAGTCTGCAGTGACCTGGTGTGGTCGGCAGTGACCTCTCAGCTGTGCGGTGCCGAGTCGTCGGTTCGGCCGAGCCCCTCCAACGCCAGCTGAATCAAACTCTCGGTGCTGAGTCGCTCGTAGCTGGCGGCGGCTCTCTGCAGGGCCGTCAGGAACTGGAACGCCCTCTGGCTGCCGCTGCCCTCCCGACTGCGCTCCAGGCTGTCCTCCTGACTGCGCTCCAGACTGCTTTCCTGACTGTGCTCCAGTGCGTCGTACACCAGCCGGCCGAGAGCCCGCGGCGAAATGTTCTGCAACACACACGGCCGACTGAGCACCTGAGCACCTTGACTCGTCCGAGACGATGTAACAACAGTGTTACATCGTCTAGTGTTTATTGTCCAGGAATTTGATTGGATAGGTGGACCCCCCCCCCCCCCACACACACACACATATGCCATTCTTGGCACTGCAGGTCATGGAAGGTAATTGCTAGAGCGATCAGATACATCTTCCGTGTACCTACTGGATGTGTTCGGCGGCAATATAGAATGAGACGCGGCTACGAAAGCCTAACATAACGACATAACATTGCCATGGTTTTGTTGACTACATGACTACCTGGCAGCAATGCGATTCTTTGTGATAATATGAATGGGTAGCCTGAATGCAAGCAAGGTATGTAGATAAGAATGGTGGGCTTACCACAGGACTGGGGTGGGCATACTAGGAGGAAACATTGTTAGTATCGTATATTGTTATTGTATGTGTTTTTTTAACTTGTGGTGTGGGTGAGAGTGAGGAGAGTCAACAATTCAATTCAATTCGGTGGTGAGTTTACGTTGTTTCAAGGCCTAGGAAGTGTCACTGACATATGGTCGTAATCTAGGCACTAAAACCCTCCAGGAGCTACTTAACTGTCGCCACCGACTACAACCGGGGTCGGTGTTGTTCATGCATCCTCTCACAAGCAATAAGTTCAGCGTTATCGGGAGCGGCTTCAGGAATGTCTAGAGAAGCATGTCCCCTCACTTGTTTTCGATTTTCTGGACGTCATTCTGTGCAATGGAATATGTGTTCATCATTTTGTTTCGGGAAGTCGTTTGCTTTGCGGATGATATTGGAGAGCTGGCAGCTTTTGTCACGTGATGTAAATACAATCGCTAGGTATGCAGATAAATATGCATGGAACACAACAATACAGCTCTAAACCTCTTGGATACTGCAATGATTCGTCCATGCATGTCCTGGCAAATTTCGGCTCCAAGTCTATGCCACAGTTGACAAAGGCTGGGAGACGAACCAAGCTGTGCGTATCGGATGTCTGAGGCACTTTCCTAATGACTGTAATGACAATAGTCAGCAGTCGGTACCGCTCTCAATACCGTGACGTGCGTCGTGTGATGTTTGGTGGGCGAGTCGCTACTTTGGTTCGCATTTAGCCCCGGCTAAGGCCATCAGTAAACATTAATAATAAAGAAATGAAAAATAAGCTACCCAGCAGGACCGGATCCGCTGCGACCGGCATCGACAGAACATGCGCGACACGACAAACTCTCGCTTGAACTGTTATCCCGAATGCAACATTGCAACATTTCCGGTAGTAGGCTTAGTAACCGGGCAGCTCTGATGTTTGATATATGGATATATTTGATATATCGGGTGCGGTTATCCTGTTCTTTCGTCGATAGGCCGCTCCGGAGTCACTGCTAAGCTGGTCGTCTCACCACCTGTCGCAGGCTCTGCAGCAGGTCCACCACGCTGGTGGCGCGCTCCTGGATGAGCAGCAGTGGCTGCTGCTCCTGCTCCAGGTGTTGGATGTCGTTGGCCATCAGCTGGCAGTCCTCCTGGCGCTGCACCACCTCCTCCGTCAGCTGACGCCGCTCCTGGGAAGTCAGCGGCAGGCCGGTCAGCTGCTGAGGGGTTAGCGGCAGACTGTTCAGCTCCTGGGGACTCAGCGGCAAACGGGGCAGCTCCTGAGGAGTGAGCGACAGCCGGGTCGGCTCCTGAGGAGTCGACTGCAGACGGGTTAGTTCCTTAGGAGTCAGCAATGGATACATAGAAACCAACTGTGTGAAGTCGGAGCAGTGTATACAGAGGATGAGGCAGCCGTCACCAGAGCCCACAATTCCGCGCACACATCCAGCTGATGGCACCAAAAGACACCAGCGTCACATTCAAGAGGAAAGCTGCATATGGGCCAGACAGCCCAGACACACAGTTCACACAGAACACACAGTTCAGACACACAGACCACACAGATCACACAATACATACACAAGTTCACACAGATCACATAGTACAGACATACATATTACACAGATCACACAGTACGTACACACTATTTACACATATCACACAGTTCAGACACACAGTTCACACAGATCACATAGTACAGACACACATATTACACAGATCACACAGTACGTACACACTATTTACACATATCACACAGTTCAGACACACAGTTCACACAGATCCCACAGTACAGACACACAGTTGAGTTCATACACTTCAATTAATCCACTTAACTGTATTGGTAGCGAAATATACAAACGGTTATCAGCAAAAGTCGGTGAGGTTCACACGGATATTAGCAATTTAGCATCTACAACAGGAATCACGAAAAATGAGTTCAGAAGGCAAACAAACACTACAGGATATAGAAAGCAAAACCTTTAACAAATTTACATCGCGAAAGAAGACGAAACGGCGACAGGGAGGAGAGGGGAGCAGAGGGTGAGGGAGAGAGAGAAGGGGGAGGGGGAGAGGAAGGGGGAGAGAGAAAGGAAGAGAGGGAGAGAGGGAGGGAGGGAGGGTGGGAGAGATGGGAGCAGAGTCTTTAGCAGAGGCAGGATGCCATCCGCTAGAGGAAACGAGAACGTCAGGAGGGAGGGAGGGAGGGAGAGGAATTGCATTGACATATTATAGTAGATACAAAGCTGGACGGAAAACGTAAAAAGGTGTCTCCATAAGGAAGCAGCTCCAAGTTTCCGCACAATGACCTCCAGAAGAAGAAAAAAACCAGATCAAATAATGCGCTACATAGATGTATACCATATAAGAGGTTTCAGGGAAGCACTGATGGTCGAGGTATGAAACAAAGGGATTTGGTTCGTTAGGCATCAGACGTAATGTTAATGCGGACATCGTGGGAACTCCAGTAAACAAAGGAAGCATGTGGGTTCCTGATGCCATTCAAGAAGTCTGAAATGTGTCCGCGACAAGCGCGCCCGGATGCCCACTAGTCTGTGCGCGAAGAATATATTCACAATTTATAAGACTCTATGGTGCGAAATGCAATTATTAATGATAGCTTGCCTTCAGATGTGAATTTCATTGCCACTTACACTGACATATTGCACATATTGTTAGTGTGCGTATTATCTTCTGGAACTTAATTCTGATATTAATTCATCATAGGCGGCGGGCCGCCACCAGTGTCGCCCGCGGCCTGCCGCCGATCCCCTGCCACTGAGAATACGGCGGGGCGCCAAGCCGTTCCCTGAACGTCAATGGGATCCAACGCCTAAGTTGCAGGCATATATCCATATCTGAAGCGATAGGCGATGTGCCTGGCATGATATCAGCCACCATTGGAGTTGAGGTCGACAGGTTCACTCGATATTGTTTAAGAACATTACCCTCACGGGTGTTGAATGGAAAGGGTGCATCTACAACTGTGAATTTTCCCGATACAACTTTTCGATGACAGAGCCGATGTTGCTTGGCATTGATCAAGGCTGGAACTTTCGTTTTTGCCGTGGCGCCGCTCGGCGGTCCATCTAGGCACCAAATGTCGCCGCGTGACGAGTATCAAGCCGTGCCAGAACCTCAATAATGCCTGAAAGCTTGATGTCAAAATGTGAAGAATGACATGGTTATATATCTATCGAAATGGTCGAGGATGGCATCAGAAGGCAGCTGATTTATGCCTGTTAATTGCAGACCATTCGAAATTAATTCGCTAAGGCAGACCATCTCATGTGTAATTTAAATGGATTAAATGTGACAATGGGACATACATCCTCGAATTGAATGCAAAAATGATTGGGTTAAGCATCGTGCAAGTTATTCAAGAAGTTATAAAATGCATACGTTCGATTTTCGTTTCGTGAAGAACATTAGAAAGTATCAGCATATTATACAAAAGCTGTATGACGCATTTTATTACAAGCAGCTGAGTGACCAATTGCTCTCATTTCACTTTGAGGGCAAATAGGGTGAAATGATTTGATATTAAGACGAACTACACATCATAAGTGAGCTTGCTTTAATGTTGTCCAAATTTTACCATTGGAAATTACCTGCACCTCCTGTAGAAACTACAATATAGCATAAATCATAGCATGCACACTCTGGTTGTGTTCCTTCACAAACCCACCACCAGAGCGGCGCCACCAGTATTATGTCCGCTCATGACACCTAAAGTAACCGCTTAAAGCAAGATACATATACGTTTAGTGCCTCGGGTGCGTGCCTTTTTATCATGCTGGTCAATTATCCATCTACAGAAACATACATCATGGACGATCAATCCGAAAGCACACACCAATTTAGGCAAAAATCACACATTGCGTTCCATAGTTCTGTGGTCCCTTTCACCGCGGCATCGACCTATCCAGCAGCACATAGCGGAGAATTTCCAAGCGGTGGTGAGATGGGGAGACTATCAGGCCATGTGAGAGCTAAATCACTGCCGTGGTTATAATCTTTCCTGAGCTATCGACACAAGCATGACCCTACTTTATTTAACCCGTTATTCTCGCTTTCCATGGCAGCATACCGTTATGGCATCCTTTGCGAAACGAACAACAAGATTGTTTATTTAAAAAAATACTGTCCCGAGTTGAAGGAACACAAATTGTTTGCAACAGCGCGAGACCCATGCCCATGAGTTGCTGGACAGCATTGCTGACGGTCGCAAGGTCGCAGGACCTGGTCGGTCAGGTCGCAGATATTCTCCGTTGGGTGGCAGGCTGCCTGCCGTCCTGCCGGCTCTACAGCTCTCCTACTGCTCAGCTAGGCCGCCAGCTTCCTAGTGCGTTGCTGGGTCGTCTGCTTCCAACCGCTCACGTTGTGCAGAAGCGTCGGGTTCCAATAACATCGTCTCGCTGGCTCCAATAACACGCCCATCACGATCCGCAAAGTTAATCGCGCTGCCAACTGCAGTGTGGCGATTGGGCCGATGGAACTAGGTTTGCAGAAGCTCGACCGGAAATGCCACGTGCGACACAGGTCCAGCGGCGCACGTGACACGTGACAGATGACACGAGTCACGCCCCTTAGCGTGACTCGCGTCAGACAACGCGAGTCATGTCCCTTAGCGTGACACGGGGCAGATATCATCACATCTGTGTGACAGAATGACACTGCGTGAGTTCCTGGGGAACATGTGTGTTGCGGGAAGCACACGTCTGATGCGTGATCAGATTTGCGGCCTGCGAGCACTGGAATACCTTCACACCAAAAAATTGCGGCTTCTGTGTCGATTTCTCGGAGCCATGTCATAACATCCTAGGTCCATTTACAACCAAAGTTCATAACGTCCAAAGCTTACAATGTGTAGTGAAATCTACCTAACCTAACCCAACCTAACCTATCCTAACCTAACCTATCCTATCCTATCATAACCCAACCTATCCTAACCTAACCTATCCTAACCTATCCTAACCTAACCTAACCAAGCCTTGTCTAGCTCCAGGATTTCACGGCCAGGGGTTCTACTGGCTCCTCTGGGGGAATATTGGGAATTAGTTTTCGACTTTATGATCATTGGACGTAAACAAACTTTGGACGTTATGAACGCTCCCTTTGAAGCCAGTTTTGGAGGTTGTAATCATTGGACGTTATCAACCTGTGGACATTGTGAACGCATCATGCACCAAGAATATAATTCAATTTCTATCAGACTGTATTTCCGAACAAGTCCTACCAAGATCTGCACCAGCACAACTTCATTCGGTGGGTCATCCATTATCAACCTGTGCTCGGGCATATCTGGAGGACGGGATTGCCGACTAAAGAAACCATCGTCGAGTGCTTGAGAGCCGAATCAATGGGGTTCATCTTCCACACCATCTAGTGGTAAGATTATAGCGTCAGAACTCTGAACAAAAACGTAACCACCAGACCAAGCTGGTACGTCTGATGGAAAGTAGCCCATGGAAAGACACTGGCAACCGTGACTTGATTCGGACCGAGATCTAAGTTCGATAGAAACAGAAGCCTTATCATTCGGCCTCAATTTCGCTGTCGGATCCCACAAACAAGGCTACCTGGAATCGGTAACTCGCAACCAGTGGTATTCCGACAGTGCTGTCGACAAGGGTTTCATCCAAGGACTCACCGCCTGTTGTTCGGCGTTGTCGGCCACAAGACAGCCATCCCTTCCACGAAGATATTTTAAAGCTCTGAAGGATCTCGGCAATGACCATCAGATATTAATAACAAGAGCAGACAAGGGCGGAGGAGTGGTTGTTCTAAACCAAAGTGAATATGTGTCAAAAATGAGTGTTCTTCTAGACGATGCGGTGACATACCAATCGGTACCAATAGGAAGTGCACAGGAAGAAAGTGTCCAGCTTCAGAAGAAAGCTCGCTCCATCCTGAGAGAATCCGTGAAAGGAAAAGGACTTCTACACCTAAGAGAAGAGTCCCTAAGGACGCCTTCCATAAGATATCTGCCAAAAACTCACAAATATGATGTACCCATGCGTCCAATTGTTTCAGGTATAGGAAGTGCTCCACATAAGCTGGCGAAAAAAGTAGCAAAACATTTGTCAGGAATGCTAGGGCAGATAAGTGATAGCCACGAAAGGAATTCAGGCGACTTACTGGGTAGAATCCGAGAGATAGGCTTCACCAGCAAAAAGCTGGAAAGCTTTGACGTGAAATCCTTGTTCACGAATGTCCCTATCGGGGGAGCCATGGAAGCGGTTTCTAGGGCCTTATACAAGTCAAATAAATTGGAGTTTCCAGTTCACAAGAGTC
Source organism: Ashinkailepas kermadecensis (assembly GCA_034440615.1). Taxonomy (NCBI): domain Eukaryota; kingdom Metazoa; phylum Arthropoda; class Thecostraca; family Neolepadidae; genus Ashinkailepas; species Ashinkailepas kermadecensis. The sequence continues at coordinate 103,522 of JAOTOM010004923.1, read as the reverse complement.
ATTTCATACAGCTCGTGCGTATATGTGGAATTTGGAGCACTACAGTTTCAGGGGGAAGAACATCGTCAAATCAACGGCCTCACCATGGGCTCACTCACGATTGAGTCCTGTTCTGGCATGTTTGTTTATCGAAACCCTCGAGGCGGACAATTTCAAATATATGATTGGCCCCAACTCCCTTTGGCTGAGATACGTAGATGACGTATTGGTGATTGTTGATCAAGATGCTGATCTCGATGCGGTCAACACAAATATTAACGCTGTACATCCATCGATTCAATTCACGTTATAAAAATAAAAAGATAAAGATAATGAGGCCGAGATTCCTTTCTTGGACACACTGATCAAACGCTGTGACAGCAGATGCACATTTTCAGTGTACAGAAAGCCCACTAACAAAAACGATATTTTGCACTACTTCTCAGGTCACAGCCATGAAACAAAAACCGTGGTCCTAATGGTTTTTTTTCTTAAGGGCTCATAGAATCTGCAGTCCTGAGTGCCTCGCAAAATAATTGTCTTTCATCAAGGAGTCGTTCAAGTTGCTGAAATATCCAGAGGGTCTGATAGTGAAGTTGCGCCAAAAAGCGGAAAAGGTGATGTTTCATGAAACAGGCCAAGCAACGAGTTTTGACAAAAAGGTGCATACCAGTATCGGAATCGTAGGAAGTAGTCACTATCTCCCGATTCACAACAGACAAAATTAACATCAGTCTCTCAGCAGGGGTCAAAATCAAAGACATAGTCAAGAAAGGGATCCGCAACGTGAACGAGAAAAACATAGTCTACAAAATTCCTTGCGCAGGAGGATGTGGAAAAAGTTACTATGGGGAAGCGGGGCGGGGGATAGTGGCTAGAATTGGCAGAGGTCTAGAAACGGGGCTACTTAGCTACTATGGTAGGTAGCGCATCTGCTTATGACCTTTTTGCAGATGCATCGAATTTAGAGAATGTGTTTCAATACTTCGTATACCTATGTATCGGACGAGCGGCAGAAAATAAGAAAACTGAATACGTCGCATCAATTCCATCAGCATCAGACCGTGAACAACATCAATGCAACAGAGTATGGCATAAACAACACCAAATGATATTCATTAGTGGGATAATAAGCATTTGCGGGATAATAAACATGGGATAATAAACATCTATGGCATCTAAGCTAACGTATCTTGGAATTATTTGAAGCAGTCTTGAACCAGAAGCGTATGGGGGCCTGGGGAGGGGGTCAGCGTCAGCTGGTGCAGCTGCTACAACTGGCCTTAGACTCCTCCCGCACCCACCCACACTCCGTAGCTTTCCAGAGGTTCGGTCTTCAGCGATGCTTTGCACACATTAAAGCATCGACTCCACAATCCACACTCCACATCCAGATCATTGAATCTGAATGGCAATCATACCATGATCCAGATTCTACGATGAATGTTGTATTCTGGATACTGGATTGCCAATGTAGCGCCATGTAGCGCGACGTATCACAAGCAAAACTCGCCAGTTTAAGGCAAAATTGATGAGCATTGCTGGGTACATAATCATGGATTTTTCATCTATTCATGTGCTATAACAAAGTATATATATATATATGTATATATATATATATTGTATTGTGATACGGAAACTTCAGGTGATTCTCTCCCTCCTTCGGGATGCGTAGCGCGGTGTATACACTTTTAGGGAAGTGTACACACTTCCTATTTGCGCATTATTTAATTATTTCATAATATTCCCTGCAGGGTAAAAAACAGAAGATATTTCTTTATAATTAGAAAAGTAACAAACAGTTGTCTCATTTTAGTAAGGTATGGAACAAGCATATATTCACAAGTCAATGCGCCTATTTATTAAAATCCGTGATATTCGTTTAAAACTGGCGCATTTCTATGCTAGACGCCATAAACGTCACCTTTCTTGGGTTGCTCTATCAATTGAATTTATTGCGATCATTGCCGCTAGGCACCGCTGGCATCACTCCGGTCTGACGTCATGTATTATTTAAAGAAATGTTTTCCTATTAATACCGATATTGCACTAAGAATTGTTGTATTTTGTGATATTTTTATTGGAGATTAAATACTGTAGGTAGATAATGTAGTCCATGCCAGGAAATGTTAATAGAATATTAAACCATGACGTCAGGATGAAGTGATTCACGAGCGGTAGACAATTCCAATAAATGAAGTTGACAGAGCGACAGCTGAGCTTGCTCCGTGCAGTTCCTTTCAAACGTGACCAGTTTGTATGCGGTTATTGCGCGTGGGCTCTTCATTTTCGAGTGGTCCCGTGATTGCTTGCCACAATGCCCAAGGAGCGAAAGTTGAGCAAGATCAGAAGTCCCAAGAAGTCGGATGCCTGGGCATCAAGACAATTCGTGCATTGTGGCGTACCAGGTTGTAGTTGGTATAGCTACGAGTATCCACTTAAACGTCACGTGGCAAGTAAGCACAAGGAAATGTCTGAGAAGAATATTCGGTTCAAAGGCACAGGATTTGCAACCGGGGAGTAGTTCGCGAGCTGGTGCCCGGTGTATGTGGTAAGTACCTACCTAGGTATGGGTAGGGGTGATGTCTCCTGAGCACTTGCCTTTGCTATGTAAAAGATACTTAACTTCATGATCATATCCCCTCATCTTTAAGCTTGGCACACACCCTACGAGGTGAGTGATTAATCATTTGCAGATGCAATCTTTCATGGAAAAGGCAATGGCTCTGAATTTGAGAACTGTTTGGCTGAAACTCTACTTAATTTTCCTGAAATGCCACCCCTCCAGCCCTCTTGCAATCCCCAATTTGTTGAAATCCTGCCCTTCCAGCCCATTTGCAGCCATCAGCTGCATGTCTGACCAACAATAGTCGGTTTTACAGCGGCAATTTGCTCTCCCGTCTAGTCGCTTTACATCCTTCCAAGTCATTCCTTGCTTCAACTAAACATTCCAGACATGAACTAAAAAGGTACATCTAAGAACATGTATTATTAACAAGAATTGATTTCACTCAATTTTCTGAACTTTTTCATTGACAAAACTTGTTTCTTGGTGGTGAGAATAAAACTATTTTAGACTGATTGTTTTAGTATAATGTTCCTTAAACCATTTAATATTCCGAAACCTATATCCCAGTACGCGGCAGGCAACAAATCAGTCGGTGCATGAGCGTCCTACTCGTGGGATGTGTTGTGATTATTTATTAGTTGTGCGGCGTGAGCATGTCGGCAGTATCAGGTATGGATTTATAAACTTGGTTGACATCGATTAAGTGTACTTTTGTTATCATTTTCTCTACCGTTGCTCAGGAAGTTGGCCTATAACCGCATCCTTCGCTAATTTAACCACAGCGCCAATTTGTCATCTGTCAGTCATCCGTCCGCTGCCAGATACCGTAGAGCTGAGTGCAGTCTTGACGTAAATTAGAAAGCGTATTGCAATCTGCTGATATTCGTAAGTTTAATTCTACTTATTTCAGCAGCGTCAATACTAAAAACTATTTCGTTATTACAACTTATGTGAGAATTAGATTTGGTGGTCGCTTTTAATTTATGCAGATCACTATGCCGGGTCTTCTCCCTCTATCTCGTTCCTGAGACCACGTGACCTGGGAGCAAAGTTCCACTGTAAAACCGACTATTGAGCACACCTTGATGGCCATGACCAAGGCTTAAAAATTGGGCTGTTTTGCAACACGACAAGATGTTGGTAGGTATTTGCTTAGCAGCATGACATCTTGGGTTAAGCATGATGCAATGCATAACATTAACAACCTAACAAAATTTGGCTAAATCTGAAGCCTAATTTTGCATGCATGGGCTACCAATGTTAGCAAGTGCTGTAATACGGCTGGTTTTGGACATGTTCTTTCAATACAGTTCTGTTTGGCTTATGGCATCATCTTGCGCACCACAATTGTCACCCAGTTTGCCATGGTGTTGGTCCATACAATTCCTTATACCATTGTCCAAAAAATGCATGTCTACCTGCGCACTGGCGGATCTAGCCCACCGGTTTGGGGGGGGCAACTTTCGGTTTTCGGCGTCAGCCCCCCTCCCCCTCCCCCCAGTGGCGTACTTAGGAATTGCATCAGAGGAGGGGTCGAAGGGATTTGGAGGGTGCCCATTCTCCCACTATTTTTGGTTAAAAGCATCGGATTTCTACCACTATTTGTCAAATGGACCCATTTTTTAACAATAATAATTAATGACAACATAATTTCCTGTGTAGGGGCCCCAGCCTACCTCCACCGCTTCTAAGTTACGGAATTTTTGTTCTTGTTTACAAAAACGTTCATGTTCACGTTCAACGTCTTGTACCACGTCAACGTTCGTGCACGTGTACACACTGGCAGATCCGATTTTGTCAACTCTTGCTGTAAGCAGAACTTGAGCAGCATAGAACCCTCGATGCGTGTCAGAATGTACTATGCTACCATATTGGCTTCCAAACAATTATAAAAATTACCTTTAAAATTGGAGATTCTTTCATCCAGACGATATTTTTTAACCTCAGCAAAGGTTACTGCATTTTCATTCAGTTTACTTCTGTTGGTTTCGGGGGGCCAAAAGACACTATGCCCCCCCCCTTTAAGCGCTTCGGGGGAGCCATGGCCGGAATGGCCCCTCCCTGGATCCGCTAGTGAATGTAGCCTGTCTCTTCATCTTAGCAACCCCAACACCAACATGCGAAACATGCTGCTCAACTGGGCTCAACTGGTCACTCGCACAAAACATCCTGTTCAAATTCCGCTTTCGAAATCTGGCTCACTGGGTCCGCTTGCCCGTTACTTGCTAAACAAACTTCATGAACCTATCTGACGAAGGATTAATGAAACTGCTGATTTCGTCATCTCTTGCTGTAAGGAGAACTTCAACAGCATAGAACCATCGATGCGTCAGAATCTACTATGCTACCATATTGGGCTTCCAAACAATCATAACAAAATACCTTTAAAATTGGAGATTATTTCACCCGGAAAGCTATTTTTTAACCTCAGCGAAGGTTACTGCATTTTAATTTAGTTTACTTTTATTGGTTTGGGGGGGGGCAAAAGACACTATGACCCCCCTTTGAAGCGCTTGGGGGGGCATGGCCGGAATGCCCCCCCTGGATCCGCCAGTGTACCTGCGCAGATGAAGAACATTGTTGCTTAGAAATTGTGGATGATTTGGGAAAAAACAAGACATGCATTCAAGGATGGAAAGCCAGCATTTTACATCATTGATCAGTTATGGTTATCATGTCTGTCTAAACAGTCTAAGCAGGGAAATGATGAAAACTTCAGAAAGGATGAAGGAATACATTGCCATCAATTGTGAATTTCTCGTCTTGATATGTGCAAGTATATTGAACGAATCACATATTCTCCGATTTGATATGAACCTTTAGCTGATTTTGTACGGTGCCTGTGGAGATCAGCTGTGTTGTAGAATATTCAAACTGTAGCGACGACCACGACCTAATCCCAAATATACCCTTGGCTGTAATCCGTGCCATGGAGTTAACTGCAGGTTAAAAAGGCTACAACCATGACATGGGATAACCGGAGCAAATGTGAACAAGTTATGAAGCGATAGTCCAACATTAAAGTGCTGGTTTGATCGTATTTACATCATTTAATTCCATGTATTTTATGTTTTGACAAGAAACACAGATTGAATGACCTAAGGATAAGCCTCGAAGTACCTGAAATATTTGGTATACAGAGATGTTTTATAACACATAAATCAACGACTTGGCACATGTTCTTCGATTACTCGTAGTGATTTAAGAAGTTTTCGCTCTTCATGTAGCAATTGCGTGTTTCCATAAATTGGTGTGTAGCGGAACCGGCAATTTTTAGAGCTCTGAGAATTGGGGAACATCGTTCAGACCTCAGATGCCATAGACTTTCTAATGCTATGGTGGTGCATGCCGGTGAAGAAGGCCATCTCCAACATTGGAAATGAGTATCTGTTCTTAGTGGTGGACTTGGGAAAGGGTGTGGGAAGACGGTGGAATCCGCGTATATTGCCACACGTGAGAATATCAATGGCGTTTCTGGTAGTTTCAAAATTGCAAGTGTTGTAGCGGAACCGAATGTGGAACATGTCGAAAAAGGATAGGTTAAACACCACTGTCGTACTTATTTGGTCGTTTCCAATTTACTGTTTTTCACTACCTGGTTCATTCGGTGTCAACGGATGCGAAGTGCTGTATGATTTATGTCTCGTGACCTGTGTTTGAAGTGGGAAGGAAAGAAAAAAAGAAGAAAAAAGACAAATGCTAAATATTCCCATGCCTGTAAATCGTCCAAAGCTTGAGAAAGACGTTAGCCGAAACGTTTGTAAGAGAGTTAGTTTTTGAGCGTCTTGATCCCATAAATTCAGCCCCCTATCCCCTCCGTTCCTGGCGCGACAAGTCTCAGGCACCTAGACTGGCGTTCGCCTGTCTGATGCCGACGTAAGCAGCCATCGCTCCAACGGGGCCGTTCAATGGACCTTGCACCTTCCCCGCCCTCTCCGGCGCCTGGCGCCAGAGATGTGACCTCAATACTGTGCAGCCGGTACCAAACCCAGTTCACATAAAGTTATACGTTTGGCTGTCCCGTAACCGTAATTGGTATAATCCCGTAAGCCTTCCAATTGTAAAATTGTACCGTAATTGTAACTGTAAAGAGTGTACCGTAAATATCACATAGTACCCATCACTAAATGCAAGCCCACTTCCGACGAAGCTTCTAGAACATGGATGCGACGTAAATGGGCGTATGCATCCTCGACCAATCAGTGGCCGGGGGTATTCAGCCGTGAGGGGCCACCCCAGGCGGCCAGACAGTCAGGCTTGGATTCTCAAGGCGGGCGCATCTGTGCTTGTGCGCTCCGTGCGCGCGCGCTTCCAAACTAAATTCGGCTTCTAAATGCATAGGAAAGGCAGTATCACGGCTTACCTTCAGAGGAGAAAGTTCTGTACGGTGTCTGTCGGTCTCGTGTGATCGTGCGAGTGCTGCAGGCAATACAGGGCAGCTAAAAGGACTGGTGCTTTCGTGACCGGGGTTATCGAGACGACGAGGTTGCTAGACTTTCGCGTGCCAATATAGGACTTTCCTACACGTTGCTAATAAAGTTATGCTCCCACTGCTCTCTGTTCTTACAATTGTCATCACATACTAACTAGTACAACTATATATATATATATATATATATATATATATATATATATATATATATATGTGTATGTGTATGTGTATATGTATGTGTATGTGTGTATGTGTATGTGTATGTGTATATGTATGTGTATGTGTATGTGTATGTATATGTATATGTATATGTATATGTATATGTATATGTATATGTATATGTATATGTATATGTATATGTATATATATATATATATATATATATATATATATATATATATATATATATGTATATATATTGAGTTATATTTTGACAAGTTATACGTAAGTGGCACAAAGATAAAAAAACTATATTTCCACCAGAAAACACATCACCAACGTTTCGGTCAAAGGCCTTCTTCAGGGTGACACAATTACCAAATTTAACAAGTTTAAGCACGCAGTCACGCACTCGAATTTCTGCGCTCAGAACGTGACAAGAATCGCAGCCTCTCGCTGGGCTGACGAACGATATAGTTCAAAACACTGCGTCAATGGCGACGGGCGACAAAACGAAATACACAAAGCCATGGATGGCACTCAAAGAATGCCAGATCCCATATCACTCACATCGCGCTGCGTGTGTATGTGTGCGTGCGTGTGTGCGTGTGCGTGTGTGTGTGTGTGTGTGTGTGTGTGTGTGTGTGTGTGCGTGCGTGTGTGTGTGTGTGTGTGTGTGTGTGTGTGTGTGTGTGTGTGTGTGTGTGTGTGTGTGTGTGTGTGTGTGTGTGTGTGTTTGGGTGTGGAGGTTTTGGTCGAACTCTCTATCCCGGGTCCGATGCCCGCTGTACCTCCACCACATCGTCCAGCACCAGATACGCTATCACGCTGGCAAGCTTAACAAATCCAGGTGAATTATTGATACAATCCTCGGTATCGATAAATGCGGCCTCTACAGCCTTCCTCCTAAATTTGTCCTTTGTTTGGGTTATTTCACAGGCACCATCCCATCGCGGAAGGTGCCCCTCTTTCTCCCCGTGAACTACCAAAGCGCTCGACATCCTGTGATATGTAAGATCGGCCCTGTGTTCCTGGACACGTTGTTGAAGAGAACGCCCTGTCTCACCAATGTAAGCCTTACCACACCCACTGCATGGGATCCTGTATACCACAGAACGACGTTTGCTCTCACTAGGTTTAGATATCGGTGCCCTGACTACTAAGTCCCTGATTTTCCTTCCTGATGATTCCACTAACCTTATCCTCCCCCCCATGAACTTGGACATGCCTGCCGCAGTATGGGAAGGAGGCACCACTAAAAACTGACTATTCCCCAAATCGCGCGTCCTGCTACACCTCCTATGGATAACTAGAGCTTTCTCCTTCAGTCCTACGAGGATATCAAGGGGGTATTTCAGCTTTCTAAGCGTACCTATCAGGAAATTGATCTCCCCGATGAGCCGATCGGGGGAGCAAATCCTGTAGGCCCGCAGGAAGAGGCCTATGACCACCCCTCTCTTTACCCTCATGGAATGCCCTGAAAAGAAGTGTAGGATGTCGTTCCTATTCGTTGGCTTACGGTAGACACTAAAAAGAACTTCATCATCAGTCCTATCTAACAGTGTGTCCAAAAATGGAAGCTTCCCGTTCAGTTCCGTCTAAGTGGTGAACTGTATGTGTGGATTGATGCTGTTTAGTGTGCTCACGAGTGCATCTAGGTCAACATGCTGTGGTAACATTACGAAACAGTCATCGACATACCGGACCCAGAAACACTCGCTACCAACTATTGGGCGGAAGTAGTCAACCTCTAGCACCTCCATGAACAGGTTGGCTAACACAGCGCTCAGCGGAGAGCCCATTGCCAAACCCTCTATCTGCCTAAATTCTGCACCCTCGAACTCAAACGCACCGAATCTAATACAATGCTCAACTAGCTGGATGAAATCCCTTCTCGGCAAGGGCAACGCGTCATTATCAGCAAAGTCCAGCACCCGTTTAACTGCGTCCATTGCCCCGGTAATCGGCACATTTGTAAACAACGATTTCACGTCCAAGCTGGCCAGCTTCTTCCCCCCGACAGATATTTGCTTAGCTCTTTCCAAAAAGTCCCCCGAGTTTTTGATATGACTGTCACTGATTATCCCTAGAGAGGCCGACAAGGGTTTTGCAAGCACCTTCGCTAGACGATGTGGGGCGCTGCCTATCCCCGATGTGATAGGGCGCATAGGGACCCCTGGCTTATGCGTCTTAGGCAGGCCTCGCATCTGGGGTGACCTAGGATTCTCCTCGAGGAGAAACAATAAACCCTTACCCTTTGATGACCTCTTCAGAATCCGTCTGACCGTCTTATTAAATTTATCAGACTCCTTTTTTACAGATCCAACACTCATTGTCTGATAGGTATTCGCGTCCGAGAGGAGATTTTGCATTTTGGTAGTGTAGTCCCCCGAATTCATAACTACGACGCCGACACCCTTGTCCGCGCTCGTGATCACAATATCCTTGTTCCGCTTGAGCTCGATCAGAGCAGTCACATATCTTCTTGGTAAAGTTGATGGTGAGGTGTCTGAAACCGCAAACATACACGCCGCCACACCTTGCTTAAATCCTTTATCCACATCAGTGTCACGGGTAAGATAATTAGAATGAATAACACCAAGTAAATCCGTGTTGTTCTTGCCGGTAGATAATTTTAACCCCAGGGATAAGACCTGTAGCTCTATTTCTGAAAGCTGTCGGTGAGAAAGGTTCGTCACTAATGCTCGACTTCCAGCATCATTCCAAGAGCTGCTTCCACACAAGCGCTTAAGCTTCGCCTCTAATGAGTCTCTGTGCTTTCTCGATTCATTGTTTAGGTGTACTCTTTCGAGTTCTGGCAGGACTATACTTGTCATTTCACATTTCAAGGCTTTATATCTAGCCACCATATCTCCCACTGCATTATCGAGATATGCCCTCGCCATATATATATATATATATATATATATATATATATATATATATATATATATATATATATATATATATATATATATTCTGGGCCTCGTCTGATCGGAAGCTTAGGTTATTCGCTTGTTGCACATCTTATCGCCAGAGTAGCACCTGAAGTCATTATGGTGGTGCGTGGCTAACGAGAACAGACTGGGGTACTGGTGGATCCTAACTGGCGACCCTGACACCCAACTTCACATCGTCCCCGCTCGGGGCAGGGTCAGGTTATCTAAACACTCGGCAACACACACACACACACACACACATACACACACACACACACACACACACACACACACACACACAGGAACTGTGTTTTGCTGTGGGCATGACGTAGTCACCTGGTCCCACTCCTGCTCTGCTTCGAGGAACTGTCGGTGCAGCCATTGCACCTGCTCCTCCAGCCTGACCAGAGCGTCCTGCTCCTCCTCGGTACCATTGAATGGTGGCAGCATTAACGGCGGCGTCTCCAATTCTGGCCTGCACAAGGTCAGAACTCATGAGATCGGCGGTAGCGACTCAAAACCTGACCTATGCGAGATCAGCACACATACCGTCGGCGGTGGCGTCTCCAGACGTGACCTGCACAGGAGCAGTACACATGCAGTCAGCAGTGGCGTCTGCAGACATAACCTGCACGAGGTCAGCACATATACAGACGGCGGTGGCATCTCCAGACGCCTGATTCCGCCTCCGAAGTTGGAGTTCACAACTGCAGCTAAATACTGAGAACAAAAATGGTTGAAAAATTGAGCGGCTTTGCCGGTTGTGCTATTCTAAGGAGCATAGAGGGAAGCACGTTGTTGTCATAGTAGTTGCACACGAATCTTAAAGATGCGCGAAAGCTGAAGAGAACAAAATGATTGCATGTCTGGCCGCTACATTAACTAAGATATAAATAACTATGAGGCGATTTTGAACATAAGGCGCGTAAGCAGAAAAGACTGTTCCGCTATGTTGGGTGCTCATGATAAAACATACACTCGCGGAGAGAGAAAGTGAGCATTAAGCGAAACCGAAATTGAGTGGCGGTTAACAAAACTAGTAGACAGCGACACAGAGAACGGAATGGAGGCATCTCGTACGAAAAACCCAGGACGAAAGCCGTTCCTATACGAAATGAACTACGACATTGAGGCGCTTGGAACCCAGGACGTAATGATCATGGACGTTGCCAACCTGCAGGTAATGTACATGGCATCATGCAGGGAAGTCACACAACTAGCATCACTTCTCATACATCCAAGGGTGCAACTGTTGAGAGGGCTCAAGTCCCCCACCCCATCCCAAAGCTGGCGCGAGTCTGTCCAATAATTTCCTATTTTAATATTGGACCCTATGGAGTGGGTTCTCCCACCCGATTGAGGTCTTCTGATTGCTTCCATCCATTGAACCTTCCTCCAATCATCTTGGAGAAGTTCCACCGCTGCATGCAGTTAATGACATGTTGCAGGCACGAAGGTAGTGGCTGTCAGTCATTCAGGTAATGACGCCACATTCTCGTCATATAATTGATGACATCAGATAATTATCGCACAACGAATGGCCTCGCACAGTGATCAAGGCGCCATCAGCCGTTATGAGCTGAGCTTTCGTAGCGCCACGTTAGTGGCACGCCAGCGAGAGCGCCATGTGTTCGGCGAACAATATTATTGCTCACACGCGATCGCTTGTTGCCAGTGGGCACCGGGCGTCTGTTTCGATTGGTCAGGATTACCGTGCTGAACTTTGGCTGAACCGTCAGTCCGTGAGGACATTAAGCTGTCGGGAGCCAGCTGCGGCGTGTGTGCCATGTGACTGTAGCACACGCCGAGTCTTATTCAGGCCACATGCAAGACATATCGAGGAATGATGGCGTGACAGCCCACTAGGTTATCAGATGTTCTGGATGTCGAGCTTTTCGGAGTCAAACTGGTAAATAGACAGGTGTCATGGAAGTCAGTGTCACACAAAAATAACTGGAATTACCACCATCCGTGATTTTGATCGCGAACTTGGCCTGGAATAACCAGTGGCAGGTGTGTACAAAAGTATCGATTTGAATCTAACCATATCAACCTAATGATATGTCCGCCAATATACTGATTTGCTCAAGAACTTCAGCAACTGGTTGTGGTTTTCGCCTAAATCCTTGAGCATTTGTGGCGACCAGTATTATGACATCATCGATAACTGTCATTTGGAGTACTTGATAACGTCGCACCACAGGTGAAGTACGTGCTAAAGTTCCTCAACAACTTGGTATGTTTGCGGACACATTGTGATCAGGTAAATTGGTTAGGTTCAAATCAGCTCTTCGTAAACGCCGGAATCGCGCGATCTAGGTGTAATGGCTGTGGTCTAGACCAAACGAATTTGTCAGTTAGTTTAGAGTTGGTTAAAAGGGAACGTGTGGCTTCGCAGTTCCTGGAACGTGCCGCTTCACACGAGTTGTGACGTCATCCATGACCCTAAAGTCGGTGTGAATGCTTTCCCTGATCAGAGTGTTTTGAGTGTTGTTTTTTTTTTATCTGCACTTACTTCATGAACAAATGAGAAAATCACTCAACGACATGAATGCAACATGGTGTATTGTCATTTACCATCGCAACGGCTTGTTACTGAAAGTATCATTTAAAATATTTGTCTAATTAAGTTTCTCTCGAATTTGGTAGTTTATCGCATCCATTATAATTATAAAAAGGACGGACAACAATATCTGTGTTCATCAGAAAGTGATAATCAAACTTGGAGAACTTAACAATCAACAAAGATGGAGCAGCGAAAAACACCAAATGGGCGTAATACGGCAAGTTTTGTAATGAGTTCAAAGTAGAGTAATGATGTAAAGATGCCAGCGCTATGGAATACTATTGGAGCAGTTTCCGTCGAACTCTAATTTGTAGTGTTGACTGATAGATCGTCACATAGTTTGTGGTGCTGTTTTAGACGCATTAGTTACATGTGCTTGGAGACATCTTGGCCTATGTCGACACGCACGACCTATGACCTATATTGACAAGTGCGACCTATGACCTATATCAACATTCGCGACCTCCTGACTTATATCGATACGCGCGACCTATGACCTATATCGATACGTGCGACCTATGACCTATCGACAAGCGCAACCTCCCGACCTATATCGACACGTGCGATCTATGACCTATATTGGCACGCAGAATCACGCAGTGCATCATTCCTTTGATAGGTGCATCACGGTATTATTATTATGCATGTCGTCTGTGCTGCCAACAGACATGCACAATAAAGGCGTAGGCATAGAGGCATAGCAACACCACTGCTCGCCGAGATTAGATCATCGATAGATCATAGATAGATCATCGCCGAGATTAGAGGAAGTGAGAGTATGTCGTGAAAAAGTAGCTGGAGATGATGATTTATCCACTTAACAATTTTCTTTGTTGCCCAGTGCTCATGAGTACGCAATATCCCCGTGACAAACGACTGACTTTTCCTCACTTCAGGCACGTGCTTTCGTCCAAAATCAGCATGCTGGAAGGGCCACCGCTCTCGGCCAGCACTGGTACAGACATTAAGGCCCGGCTGTCACGCTGCCGGAGGCCCGGCCCCCCACCTGTGCCCCCGCCCACGGCTGGTGCCTATTGTCACAGTAGTGCCCACAATGTACAGCCCGGTCTGTCACGCTGGCCGGGTGGTGGGCCCGCCCACGGCTGGTGCCTATTGTCACAGTAGTGCCCACAATGTACAGCCCGGTCTGTCACGCTGGCCGGAGGTGATCCTGCCTGGCCCGCCCACGGCTGGTGCCTATTGCCACAGTAGTGCCCACAATGTACAGCCCGGTCTGTCACGCTGGCCGGAGGTGATCCTGCCTGGCCCGCCCACGGCTGGTGCCCTCTGTCACATATGCCCATGGCCCTCTGTTCACGCTGGCCGGAGGTGATCCTGCCTGGCCCGCCCACGGCTGGTGCCTATTGCCACAGTAGTGCCCACAATGTACAGCCCGGTCTGTCACGCTGGCCGGAGGTGATCCTGCCTGGCCCGCCCACGGCTGGTGCCTTTCCACAGCAGTGCCTACAATGTACAGCCCGGTCTGTCACGCTGGCCGAGGTGATCCTGCCTGGCCCGCCCACGGCTGGTCCTATGCCCCAAATCAGCCGGTCTGTCACGCTGGCCGGAGGTGATCCTGCCTGGCCCGCCCACGGCTGGTGCCTATTGCCACAGTAGTGCCCACAATGTACAGCCCGGTCTGTCACGCTGGCCGGAGGTGATCCTGCCTGGCCCGCCCACGGCTGGTGCCTATTGCCACAGTAGTGCCCACAATGTACAGCCCGGTCTGTCACGCTGGCCGGAGGTGATCCTGCCTGGCCCGCCCACGGCTGGTGCCTATTGCCACAGTAGTGCCCACAATGTACAGCCCGGTCTGTCACGCTGGCCGGCGGTGATCCTGCCTGGCCCGCCCACGGCTGGTGCCTATTGCCACAGTAGTGCCCACAATGTACAGCCCGGTCTGTCACGCTGGCCGGTACTCACGCCTGGCCCAACGGCGTCTGATGCCGATTGTCACAGCAGTGCCTACAATGTACATATCGGCCCGTCACAGTGTCGAGACGGCATGGTGAGTGACTCTTTACAGATATAACCATGACATGGTGATGCAGTTAGAACCATGACATAGTGATGCAGTTAGGACCATGACATAATGATGCAGTTAGGACTATGATATATTGGTGCAGTGAGAACCATGATTTTTTAGATCATGGGATTGATTATTTGAGATTTGTATAACAAAGTTGGTTTTCGAGGTGATTTATTTCAGAAATTTAGCCCCCTCCCCACAGTTCATGTCGCGATAGTTTCCGACGGACACCCGGCGCCAACCTGTCTGGCTGCTTACGTAGGCAAGCCGCCGCTGCGGTCGAGCAGCGAGCAGCGGACTTTGTACTGTTCCTCTCCCTCTTTCCGGCCGACACGCTGCAGGTGTGACCTCGATACCCGGCCGCCGTTTTCAGATGATGAAATGTCTGGGGTGATGTGAGTGTGAATGCCAGTGACGTGATGTGACCGTCAGTGGGTGATGTATGACAGTGATTATATTATGGGAACCCTATGGGCAGGTGTAGGTGTGTGTGTGTATACATGACTGAAAGATGAAAGGTGCATAGACGACAAATGGCATGGTGTAAGTACATGAGTGGTATCACTGTGATATAATGTGTTAGGCGGGTCTCGAGTGCAGTGTGTGTGTGGAATGGCAGAGGTGTGACAGATTTCATACCCCGTGGCCAATGTCTGTGTTGTCAGGTGTGGGACAGGTATATATGATGCACGTGTGTCTAGTCTATATATGTGTGTATGATTTATGAATTTAGTGGAATATTGGATGACTGCTGGATGAATGTTCATGTGTCTTATGACATGTGAAATGTCAGTTGGGCTGCAGCGCCCCGATCTGCCGGCTGTCTGTAAACAGCGCGAGCGCCGCCGAGTTGGCATTGTTTGAGGTATATGCTGAGGAAGCAGCTCTGTTGTCCGACGCCGGACCGGCGCGAGCCTGCCAAGACGCAGACTCAGCAGTGGTTCCCACCGAGGGACTGAGCTCAAAGTGACTCTGAGCTGATGTGGACTGTCTCTGATGTCTCAGAGGGACAGCGCGCCCGCTGTTGCAGTAGGGTTCAGAGTCCGCCATTGTTCTCTGGCCGGGGCCGATGCCCTGGAATGCAGCGCAGTTGACGTGTCGCGGGCTGGGTCACGTGATATGGGCGTAGCCTGTCACGGGCTGGGTTTTACCTCTCGACGGAGCCGAGGGCTCAGAAAGGACTTGTCACCGGGCAGTCGACGTGAGCGATCGCCAAAGGCTGGCCGCCGCCGGCCAACCGCCGGCCCCACACTGAAGTACGTCTTAGATACGTCTGAGGACTCTGATCGAGAGACACTGTGTGACGGCGTAGAAGGTAGTCTTTGAGATGAAAGTTGTAGCGTGTATGAAGACCGGTTCGTATGTAAGCTGAAGTAACTGTTGTGAATGCTGCCTCTTGGAATAATCGAACTTGTGACGGGAGATGAGAGACAGAGATGTTATATGAAGATGTGACTGTCGAGAGGTATGAAGATGTTGGATGGCCGTGTGAATCGTGTGTGAAGCAGTTGTACCTATCTCTGTCGAGTTGAAGCTGCCTGTCGCTTAAAGGCACTATTGTATTAATCGTGAGTTATAACGCTGCACTATTGAAACCTGAATGACGACCGCCATTTAATTGCTAATGAAGGACGCAAATATAAGTGCTGGATTTTGAGGTGCCTGTCAAGATGTTTGGATCAGAGCTCGAAGATTGGGACACAGAACCATTGAACATAACCGGGGTGGTTGTAAATATCGCAAACGTCGAGATCCTGACTAACTATCTACGTGCCAAGGAAGTTTGACTATTAGACATCTCAGAGAAAGGAAAAATGTCTGATAAGCTCTGGGGAGCAAAACTTCCCTACATTTGTCGTTTTGCATATCTCAGGCTTTACACGCCCCAGATCTTCGTGGAGCTGTACCTTGTTCTAATGGCTTTGGTATGGACTAATCTACAACTCAATATTCCCTGGCGGTGGCAATGTTTGTTCAAAAAAAGTATTTGTGGCGGCATATGCCACTCCCGCTCAGTTCACCACGGACCTCGCACCACAACCGCTAGCCGCCGGCGGACGAGCCTAGTCGGCGGGGAGTCGATATGCTAATACGCAGGCTTGTTTTCGACGCCAAAAAAGCACACGTGTGTTATCAATGCGTTCGGTGATGCAATGCAGTAACTGTTTTCGTTCTTTTCTAAATGAATCCTCAGAGACTGGAGAAAGCTCAGCTATGTTTGTCACCAAGACGCAACTTCGGTACTTTTATCCAGAAATAAATGAGACTCGTACCAACTTATTCGAAGGCATACACGTCCTCGAACCGCAATGGCAAGTGCAACTGGTAAAGCGGTTTACCTATCGTTTACAGTGTTCCATAGCTTCGGTTGTTTGTGTCCTTTCATCTATAGCAAGGTTGATTTTGGCTCCTATTTTTCGCATATTTTGTCTCATTTGCTCCTTTGATACGAGAAGTATTGTCTGTCACGCTTAATGGCAGGCATATGGATGTTTTCGACCTCGGTATGCTGTGTAAGATTATATTCGTGGTCTTACGAGAGGTGGCTCTAGGGAAGGATTTGGGGAGGCATAATGCGACATTATTGCCTTTTCCTTTCAACGGTCACTTCAAGGATTTGTGTCTCTGGCGTATAATTTCGAAGGTGAAGGCACTGGCGAGAGGCACTGGCGAAGGTAGTGGCGAAGGCACCGGCGAAAGGCACTGGCGAGGACCCTGGCGGAGGCAGTGGCGAAGGCAGCGGTGAAGGCAGTGGCGAAGGCACTGGCGAAAGGCACTGGCGAAAGGCATTGGCGAAAGGCACTGGCGAAGACCCTGGCGAAGGCAGTGGTGAAGGCAGTGGCGAGGGCAGTAACAAAGGCTGTGGCGAAGGCACTGGCGAAAGGCACTGGTGAAGGCACTGGATAGAGGAACTGGCGAAAGGCACTGGCGAAGGGCATTGGCGAAAGGCACTGGCGAAGACCCTGGCGAAGGCAGTGGTGAAGGCAGTGGCGAGGGCAGTAACAAAGGCTGTGGCGAAGCCACTGGCGAAAGGCACTGGCGAAGGCACCGGAGAGGGAAACTGGCGAATGGCACTGGCGAAAGGCATTGGCGAAAGACATTGGCGAATGGCACTGGCGAAGACCCTGGCGAAGGCGGTGGTGAAGGCAATGGTGAAGGCAGTGGCGAAGGTAGTGGCGAAGGCAGTGACGAAGACAGTAAAATGTCCACGAACGATGGATGGATGTATAATATTAGTCACCATAGCTAGCGTCCACATTGTAACATTTAGGTATCTCTCAACACCACACAGGCAGCTGAATTATCACCCGCTGTCACCTGCGCGATGAGGGTGGTGATGTCGTGACGTCATTGTCGACATTGCCGTGAGCCGGGGACGGCAGCTGATCACCATCGGATGTCGTCCGACGGCCGGCTCCGGCTCCGGCTCCGGCTCCGGCTTCGGCTTGGGAGGCATCTGGCTCAGGTACAACCAGCTCCTTCCGGTCGGCAGCATCCACTGCCAAAAGTTAGGCCGTAAATCTGACGACGGGCCACTTTGATTAGTCACTGGCGCGCACGAGGAGTCACTGGCGCGCACTTTGACTAAGTTGAACTTTGAAAGGTCAAGTTGCCTGAGGCGCGTGGAATGCTAATATCCCAGATTGGCCCATTGGTAATCATAGAACATTGAGACAGAATTTCCAAGGCTGTGGGGAGCGCGCCGTGGCTTATCTGTCGCGTCAGTGTAGTATTATCGCGGAGTCGTGGTGACGGAGGTTTTGAGTTGGCTCCCGCAATGGGCTGTGATAGTCGAGGTGATGAGCTATGATGGCTCTAGTGATGGGTTATGATGGTGCTGGTAACGGGATGTGATGGTGGCAGTGTTGGGCTCTGATTGCACGGATGATTGGCTGTCATGGTGTTGGGGAGTGGGTTATGCTTACAACAGTTTTGTGCTATGCTGGTATTGGTGATGAGCTACGATGGTGGTGGTGATGAGTTATGATGATGCTAATGAAGGGCAATGTCACAGCCCATCGTCAGTATTCCATTGCTGTGATCACGGGCATTTATTTCTGAAAATTGTTAGTGGGGTGGGGGTGGGGGAGGCACGATGTATGAATGCAATGGACGGGACCAAATGGATTGGGGGGGCACACTCCATAGGGTCCCATGTTAAAGGTTGAAATTATAGGGGGGGGGCAAAGCATACATGGGGGCACCTGGCCCCTCAACAGTATATAAAGCACCCCCTGTTGTGATGCTGTTCCCGCAACGAGGTCCTTCCAAAGGGAGGCTCATAGCAGAGGGATCGCGCGCCCCAAAGGGAGGCTCATAGCAGAGGGATCGCGCGCCCCAAAGGGAGGCTCATAGCAGAGGGATCGCGCGCCCCAAAGGGAGGCTCATAGCAGAGGGATCGCGCGCCCCAAAGGGAGGCTCATAGCAGAGGGATCGCGCGCCCCAAAGGGAGGCTCATAGCAGAGGGATCGCGCGCCCCAAAGGGAGGCTCATAGCAGAGGGATCGCGCGCCCCAAAGGGAGGCTCATAGCAGAGGGATCGCGCGCCCCAAAGCTCAAGAGCGACACCAGCCAGGCCAAGAAGGCGAATATGCCAACGAAGCAAGAAGACAAGGAGAGCAAGTAGCAAGAATACAAGAAAAAAGAAGAGAAGCAAGAATACAGCACGCAACAAGAGCTCCACGCACCCTCGACGAGCACACCTGAGACTGGAGAAGGAAATCCACCCACACCAAATCCTTAGCTTCTCGCTGTATTCTAGCTAATCTTTACCACCGGAGGAAACCTAACGGTGACGAGCCCGCTGGTCTAGGCGATTGCGGTCGGAGCAGGGACCAAAGGGCGAAAGATCGGTCCAAGGAGCAAGGAATCACGTTGTTTTCAGAAAGGATGGTCCCCTTGCCGGTGGGGCGAGCTAGACCCTAGCAATGACGCCCACACCGGCGTCTAACGTCCACTGGCATAAGGTGCCTACCTAGTAGGCACATACACCGAACCGCAGCACACCATCACACGATAGTTGTCCTTCACTCTTGCGCAATCACCTCGCCATATCCTGAACACACCACACTTCACCATCACTCGGCATACCATCCACATCATCGTACGCACACAGAACAGCGCCGATACACGAACGCTACTCGCCACAAACACTAAAAAAAATCATCGCTATTCGTTCACGCTGCACCGCACCCTCAACATCAGCCGGGGATACATTTTCGCCCCAGAGCTAGATAAGATTCCACTCGCCAACATCGCAGCACTGCTCGCAACCACAGCCCTCTCGACGCCACAGCCACAGCAGACCACATCAGACGGGAGGCAAGACCCACATCTTGGTACTGGCTTTCAACACACAACAGCTCCCACCACACATACACATGCACGAGGAGCAGCACGACATACGTCGTTACGTGCCTCCCCCACTACGGTGCCACCGCTGAATGCGCTCCTGCTACCGTAAGCGTGCGTGCGCGTCACCAGAGCCATGCTGCGGCCGGTGTGCAACACACCACTCAACGTCCGACTGCACATCGTCCAAAGGAGATGTGCAGCCTGTGATAGGCCGCATCCTGCCACCGACTACGACTGCCCAAGTGAGCATTCCAAGTACGCATGTCCAAAATATTCCTCCAGTGGAATATCGGTGGTATTCCGAGAACATTCAACAACCTTAAATAAGAATTCCCACAACAAAAACCATTACTAGCTGCAGTCCAAGAAACTAATTTTCGAGACTCAGGCTCTATTTGGAACAGTATTTCAGGTTACACTTCGCATGTCGACACCTTGAGCCGTCCAACTCGGAAATGGGGCGCAGCGATACTCATCGTCAACATCATATCTCATCGTCGAGTAACGCGAAATTCCACCTGAACTGCGAAGCAGTAAGCCTTAAAATCGTCCATTGCCAAACCACTGTTATCTTACTACACATTGCGCCGTCAGCTGCAACCCACACAAAACAGGAACTGATCGACTTGCTGCTTCAAGCTCCTCCACCAGTTCTCATTATGGGAAACCTTAGCGCTAAACACCCCTCCTGGGAAAGCAATCAGACGGACACTAGATGCCGCGAAATCCACCAGTTTATCTCAGACTACAGCTTAGTACTTCTAAACACCGGGGCCACCACCCGCCACAGACCAACCGAAGGAGGTTCGGTCAGTTGCGTTAATTTAACGTGCTACTCCCAACGATTCAGCTCATTATTTGACTGGTCAGTCTCAGACGACCCCGAGCTGAGCGATCACTACCCGGATCACAATTAAGCTCAGCGCGGACGCCACCCACCACGCCAAAATATTAAGACCATCTTGGAACTTGGAAAAAACGGACTGCACAAAATTCGAGGATCAGGTGGACCTCAACCCTGCGAGATCAGAGAACAACAAAATATAAAAATACTCATGGCAGCACAAGACTCAGTCCTCGACAAGACAATGCTCAGCAGCACAAGGCTCAGTCTCTAAAAGTAACGTACCTAATAAAAGGGCCTCAGTGGCATGGAGGACCTAGGATTGCCAAAGGGCAGTCGCCGCCGGGCGCCGCGCGCACAAGCAGCACAGATGATGAGTATGCGAAACATGCCTATCAGCATACAAACAGTCAAAAATACTACTGGTACAAAATTCGGACCGCGCGCAAAAACTCTTGGCAGTCTTTCACATCACAATTTAAAAGTTTCACCCCTACTGGCAGAATCTGGAACCTGATGAGGCGCTTTAACCTGAAACGCCTACTATCGGGCACCTTCCCCCAGCTGATGGTGAGAGGACAGCACATTACTGACCCATAAGTTGTACATTGTGTGTAAATAAAATATACGACCTTCAATATACCAGGAGGTGCTGAGTTGACATCAAAAGTAAGGATAAAAGTTGTACTCATTGTCAGCCATCCACTCCTGACGATGGCCCTCAAAAGTTGAAATAAAGTACAACTTTTATCGTTACTTTTGATGTCAACTCAGCACCTCCTGGTATATTGAAGGTCGTATATTTTATTTACACACAATGTCTAAAACCCAGGAGCATCTAAGAGCCACTCTTCCTTATATTAAACCATAAGTTGTAGACCACTTTAAACTACACTACGCCAGCGTCTCCAATACCACTATAGTAAACTATCTGGATGCGCTCGCCTCCAATACAAATTTCAACTCTGACAATTCAGAAGACTGCAACCAAAAATTAACTATGCACGGATTGAGCCTTGCCATCAGCGAGTGGAAGCACGTCGGCTGGGTCGGACGACATTTACTACCAGTTTTTCAAGCATATCAGCAAAAATGTCCTAACGTACAAGCGGCCATTAACAAACTGTACTACATAACACCGTTCCCGCTACATGGCGGGGAAAGTCAAGTCATCCCATTACCAAAGCTGCACAAAGATCGTTCCTCCGCAAAAGGGCATAGGTCTATCTTACTATATTCACTAGTAAGTTGGTCACGCGTATGGTCACCACACGATTGCGACATTTTCTAGAACACAAAAACTGCTCGACGAATTTCTGTGCGACTTCCAGCGCCAAAAGCACCCACAGACAATCTCATTAAGCTATTGCACGACATCAAAAGTGATCTACGCATCAAACATATAATAACTGCATAACAAGACGTCACTGCCGCATTCGACCGAGTACACAAGTCCGCACGAACACACAAACTCCACAAGCTAGGCCTGCACGGACACATGGCACGCTTCATTCTCAACTATCTCAGAGACAGGGCCCCCTAAGGTCAAATGCAGCAGCGTCATATCAAGCACCACAACTGAGAACCAGAGCCTGGCACAGGAAGCGGACTTTCGCCCAACCTTTTCCTCGTCATGATATATGGCATACTTGGCGATCGCACCGACACATCACTGCAATATTAAATCAATAACTTCAGCGCTTTTTGCGAAGGATATAGCCAATTGCACAACAGCACAATGCTTCCTAAAATCCGAGAAAACCATTCAACTAGTTCTAGACCGCATAGCAAAATGGTTCAAAACTTGGGGCTTCATACTGTCTGCAGAAGAATCGGTCACCGTCACAAATATTCGCTTCCGCCCCACGTCCACGACGTTTTTTTTTCACATCAGTCGAAACCATCGAACAAGTGAACAGTTTCAAGTTCTTAGGAGTACACTGGACCAAGATTTTAGCTTCAACATACATATCACTGCCATCTCGAAGAGATGCGCGAAGTGCGTCAAACTACTCCGTGCACTAGCAGGTACAGACTGGGGCGGAGACAGGAACACACTACTGCGATTCTGCAAGTCAATAATGCGACCCATTCTAGAATACAGCAGCATCATCTTTGCTACCATTTCGCCAACACTGATGAAACAAATTAGAAACCATTCAAAACAACTGCACCAGAGCAGCCACAGGAGCCTCAGCGCCACACCGACAGCCAGTCTTCTGGTTGACTCAGAGATTCCTCCCCTCCGCTTCAGGAGGACACACCAGCTGTGGCCCTACCACATTAAAATAAAGTCCATTGAAAATCACCCGACACAGCGATGCTTTCAGCCTCACGGATACGACGGAGCCGGTTTGAGCGCAAAGCCCCACCATTTAGTGCTCAAATTGCCACGGCTCTTTCGGATCTTAACCTCACAATGCCAACCACTACAGCTCGACCGCCCACTAGGCCGTTCTGGACCCACAGTCAATGAAAGGTCGGGTGCTTGTGCTCGGGAAAAGAAATCAGATATTACATCGGCGGAAATTATCGACACCTTTAGCAAATTCGCCGATCCCAACAATCACAAAACACCCATATTCACGGATCGATCAAAACATGAGGTCAAAGTAGGCATCGGCATCACTAGACTAGGCCTTAGACTTTCTAAACGTTCACTGGAAAACTTTCCATCTACAACACAGAAACACTGGCCATTATGGTCGCTATCTCCATTCTAATGAGGTGCAAAACGAGACACTTAGTAATTTGTTCAGACTCTAAATCAGTCCTTCAATCAATTAGCAACACACACGACTGCCGACCTTCAGTAATTGATGGAATTAAACAAGCCGTGGCCTGCAATGTAACCAACTTTTCCTTTCTGTGGTCTCCGGGTCACGTCGACATCCCAGGAAACTAGCAAGCAGACGGGCGGACAAAATAAGCCTTAGCATTGGCCATTTATTCCAACATGGAATATTCGGTAGACGATTGCAAAACACTCCTACAACTCCACATACGTAAGCATTACCAGAACACATGGGCACAACACATCTCTACACCTCACCGCTCCCACCACACCCATAACATCAAACCGACGCTAGACACATGGGACACCTCAAACCAATCACACCGCGAAAAGGAAGTCATCCTCACTGGGCGTGGCACTGGTTGCACAGAACTAGCACAGCCTCAACTAGAAGATAACAATCATACAACACCTCAGGGCGACATTTGCAGCACCACATTCAGCATAGGCCACATCCTGCTAGACTGTAGTAGCCTTGACGCTCAAAGACAACCACTGCCTTTTTGGCCTTCTACCAAAAAGACGGCATCACACTCTCGCGTCCATCGCTTATGGGTTACAAACACCCAGAACTCTTCCAAGCACTATTTGACTATCTGTACGCCACAAAACAAGCAGGAGCATTGCAAACACCACGTCTCAAACACGCACTGCATGCCCACGCATACGCTCGAAGGAATAACGTAAATAGCCATCCACGAATGGCATCGGACGTACATGAGCTGATTCGCTTTCCCATTCGAAATAAATGGCAACCCACAGTTGCAATCGGACGTAGATGAGCCGATTTGCCTCGTAATTCAAAACGTAAAACGGCTACCCAGAGGTGCAACCGACGTAGATGAGCCAAATGCAAAACCACGTACTATCCTCACACGCAGCCTGCATGAAAGCCTGCTGCCACTAACCCACCACTAACAACCAACGCGCGGAAGCCGGCTTGATAGGCGGTGTGGACAGTTACCTCCTTATCCGCAGGGTAAAGATCACTCGGTGCTCTTCAGCAAGAGTAGGCTAATGCCGGCACCCTGACAAAGCCAACTTTCTCGTCAACCCTCCTCCACACGAACTACAAATTATCTTGCGGAGGAATAAAGTAAACTGGAAACACTTAACATCCGGGAAATATTCCTCGCCCAGCCCCCGCCTTCAGCACCTTAACGTCACATACACTATAACACAAGACTCTCTTGATGTAAATGTACACTTGCCTTAGACTTGCTTACAAAACCCACTCGCTTTAAAGACGACGCAAATGGTCTCTGCTCCGGCACGCCTCGAAATTCACATTTCCCCTCCCACCCGTGATGTTGCTGGTGATGTCGATGCCGGTGATGGGCTATGGTGGTGATGGGCTGTATGGTGGACGTACGTATTGTGAGGGGTTGATGATGGGCCATGACGATACTAGTAGTTGGTTGGTGGTGTGTTATGATGGTGCTGACGATGGGCTATATGGTGCCGGCGGCTGGCTGTGATAGTGCTGGTGATGGGCTATGATGGTACTGGCGGGTGGTTATGCTAGTGCTGGTAACGGGCTATGGTGGTGCTGACTGCTAATGATGAATACTTGTGGATGGTAGTGCCATGGTTGTCGCCACGTCGAGGACCGAGATGAGGCGTCTGTCCCAACATCATGCAATTTAACGTTACATCTATGGGGTTGCATGGAAGGCGACCTAACCCCCCCCATTTCCCATCCAAAAGCCTTGGCGACGCCCATGGGTGGTGTTGAGTTCGAGATGCATTGACGCGATGCTGGATACGCTGCTGACCGTCATACGCGTCTACCATTAGTTTGTATTTATTCCGCTAGGTGTCATCAGTGTCCGCCGACGCAGGAACGAGTTTGAAGTTCGCAAAGCGAGAAAAGATCACTTTCAATTATTCTCTTTCCATGATACGCCGTATAGCTAGTATGGTGATTGTCAAATGTTGGTAATTCAGCCTCCATACCCGCCCTAAAGACAAAGATGAGCCACGAATGGTCAGGTCGTGTGAGGAGCTAGGAATGCCATTGTCCCAGACTGGCCTATTGATCATTACAAACCCGTTAGACGAGGATTTCCAGGGTTGTCGGGTGTGCTGTCGTCGGCCTGTCGAACTCGCACGAGGCTATCATGATGTGGTGGTGCAATCCATGCAATGTCGCCACCAGCAGTCAGGCGAAGGGTGGGCCTCATCCGGGTGCATAACAGCTAGTTCAGTGGCCAGAGTCCACCAGGGCGGAACTTTTCCGTACCGCTCCGGAGGAAGGCCTTTATAAGGTGCGCAGTTAGGAAACTGAGCAAAGCCAGAGTGAGGTTGACCATCTAGGAAAATGAGATGCCAACCCTTCCCCAGGTAGCCAGGATCTCATGCGGAACCTTGGTCAAAGGAAGGGGTGTCACAAAAACAGGCAGGCGAGGCCATCCCCCCCCCGTCCTCAACCAACTGCCAAAAGTGACACCCATGGTCAATGGCAATGAAATGGGGCTAACATTTTATGCATGGAGTATTCAGTACTATTCGCTCACGTTTCCTTCCGCCGTATTAACGTTTTCTGGCCGACCAAACAACTCCTCTCCATCTGCTCCTTAGCCAATCCTGATATCGGAGCCCCTGCCAACGGAACCCTTGTCATCAAAACCCAAACCCGAGCCCAGACCAAAGTCCTTCTCCGTACCACCACATTTTGTGGTAAATCCGTCACCATTACCCTACATTCCAACCGCAACACCACCAAGGGCACCATCTTCGCGCCGGAGCTCCGCTTCATGTCTGAAGCAGATATCCAGACGGAGCTCAGGCCGGAGGGGGTGACCCACGTCCACCGAAGGACCTCCTTTAAAGACTGTCAGAAACGGGATACGAGCGTCCTTGTCCTCACCTTCAACTCTACCACTCTTCCAAAGACTCTCCTCGCCGGCTACATCCAATACCAAGTCCGAGTATTTATTCCCAATCGTCTCCGCTGTTTCATTTGCCAGCGCTTCGGGCATGGCAGTAAGACGTGTCGCCAAACAGCCCACTGCCCGAAGTGTGGTGAGCCACCCCATCCTGATTCCACCTGCTCAAAGCCTGCCCACTGCCTCAGCTGCAACACATCAGACCACCTCACCACTTCCAACCTCTGTCCAGTCTGGCGATGGGAGAAAGAGGTTTGCGCCGTCAAGGCCACGACCGGGGTGGCATACCCCCAGGCCCGGCGGTCTGTCGAGGCCACCTCCCCTCCACCAAAACGTACGCACAGGCGACCAGCATTGCTCCCCCCACCCCTCGCGTCAACACCATTTCTACTTCGATGCAAACCGACATCATTCCCTGCTTAGCTCCACTTAAAAAACTCACACCACTGACCACACCGACACAAACGACCCTGGCTCCCAACACACAAACCACTCCGGCTCCCAACAAACGGACCACTCCAGCGAGGACTGACAGGCCCCGCAGTCATTCGGCTGCGGGAGTAAATACACGTTCCCCATCAGCCGGCCGCCGATCGAGCCCTGCGCGTCCAGCGCCGGCCGGCGCCCACGTGACACGACCGACTCCAAGCCGGCGGGCATCCCCCGCGGCAGTGGCCGGCCGACGTGAGCCGGCCGCCAAGGTCACCGGTCGGTCGGACGGCTCAGGCGGGTCAACCGCCGCCGGACGCACCGAACCCACATGCCCGCTCGAGCTGCAATCGTGGCTGCGCCAGGCACCAAAAGGTGCCGACAAATATTAACTTTATTTTCCCAAGTGTCCATATTTCTGCAATGGAACTGCCGTAGTTTAATTCCCGAAATGGGCAGAAATGAAGGCTTTCTTTAGTTTACTCACTCCGATTCTTATTGCACTACAGGAAACCCGATTCTTACCCACCGATACATATAATTTCAATCTTTTCAATTACTCGCTGTGCCGTCACGACGAGGTCCGTGGTCCTCATCGCAGTGGCGGTACAGCACTTTGCATCAACAATGATTTTACCCATACACAAATTACACTTAATTCACCTTTACAAGCAGTAGCTTGTACTCTACGTTTACATGCTAGGAATATAGACGTGTGTTCCATTTATATTCCACCACACACAGACAACACACAACTTTTGACACAAATAGAAAACCTTACAGCACATTTTAAGAAACCTTTCATATTACTTGGAGACTTTAATGCACATAGTCCAGCCTGGGATAAAGCACGTACACATGAAGACACTCGCGGCCACATCATTGAACAAATTTTAGACCGGCATAGTTTAATACTACTTAACACCGGAGAACCAACCTTTTTACACCTTGGACATAATACAGAAACAGCTATTGATTTATCAATATGCTCTCCGGCCCTGGCCAATAATTTTGACTGGACCATTGACACAGACATTCATGGCAGCGACGACTATCCCATCAAATTAACACCCACATTTTCAACTGCGACTGATACCACACCAAACTTTATCCCCCGCTGGAAAATTTCGAAGGCAGATTGGACAACATTTCAGGAACTTTCACATACTCAATACAACCCCAACATTTCTCCCGTCGAAAACTTCAACTCACTCACAAATACACTTTTCGAGGCAGCTTCCACGACTATTCCACTTACCAAACCATTCACAAAAAGAATGCCAGTACCTTGGTGGTGTCAAGAAATTTCAAAAGGCATTGCGGTCAGAAAAAGAGCATTTATAAATTATTTACGACATCCCGATCAAGAAAATTTAATCACCCGTAACCGCGAACGTGCGAGGACCCGCCGCATCATTCGCGATGCTAAGCGCCGTTCATGGACCTTATATTTACAGCAGCTCACATTTCAAACACCTCATCAAGTAAAATATGGCAATTAATCCGACGGCTGTCCGGACGGTCCCCAATTAAATCGCTACCGGTCCTCAAAATCCACAATCTCACCATTACAGACCACACAAACCATCGTCAATACCATAGCTGATACCATAGCTCACAATAGCTCTGATGAGAACTACCGACCTAATTTCCTACCAAATGCACAACACACTTTTCACACCAATCTCGAACTCTTTCAATCCGACAATACGGAGACTACAATGCTTCTTTTCAACTTTCCGAACTGCAGAATGCCATTTCCTCCGCCGGTAACACTTCAGTAGGGCCTGACAAATTGCATTATTCCTTCTTTCGACATTTATCTGACCACACCAAACAATGCATCTTAGACACATTTAATTCATTATGGTCAAATCATGTCTTTCTTGAAGCATGGAAACAAGCTATCATTATCCCTATTCCAAAACCCGGCAAAGACCATAGTAACCCCACACATTTTCAACCCGTTGCACTCACCAATTGTTTAGGAAAACTTTTTGAACGCATAGTTATTAAAAGACTGACATGGCACCTGGAAACAAATTCACTTCTATCTCCCTTTCAATGTGGTTTTCGGCGAGGACGCAGTACAATAGATCATCTTATTCGGTTAGAGACAGACATCTGCCTAGGCTACAAAAAACATCAACACACTGTCGCAGTATTTTTAGACATCAGCAAAGCTTACGATATGGTTTTCAAACCAGCACTCCTCTTCAAAATTCAACAACTCGGCATAAAAGGACACTTAGTACATTATTTAATAGGTTTCTTATCTGGTTCGCGTAGATTCACCATCAGGTGCCGGTCAGCCATTTCCGATCCACATTTTCTTCAAAACGGACTACCACAGGGAAGTTGCATATCACCAGTTATATTTAATATCATCATTAACGACCTTTTCGCTGACATGCCTGCAAATGTATCGTATTCTCTATTCGCCGACGATAGTGCAATTTGGTGCTCGGACAAAAATTACGAAAATTGTTTGATTCGGCTTCAAAATGCTCTAAACAGGATACACCAATGGTCCATGAAGTACGGATTCAATTTTTCGGCTCCCAAATCTGCAACCATTATTTTTAGCAAATGCACTCCCTGGCCAAACCCAGAAACACAGCTTCACCTCGGGCAAAATGACATATCTTTTGTACATTCATTTAAATTTCTTGGTGTTATTTTTGATCGTAGACTTTCAATGCATAAACACATGAAACACGTCCAGAACAAATGTTTTCACCGACTAAATTTATTTCGCTGCATTACGTCCACCCCATTGGGAGCCGATCGTCACACTCTTTTACAACTATATAAATCCTTAGTGCTCCCCATCATTGAATACGGCTCAGTAGTCTATGCTGGTGCCAGCCCATCCTCCTTACACATTTTAAACACCATTAAAAATAAATTAGCTTCTCAAGTCAAAACATTTTCTGAATAACTTCATTTCACTATTCCACGCATTACTTCTATTTCTCCATCAGCTACACCACCGTGGCAAATAGCCGAACGACACATTTTGTATCTCACCACCACTCCAAAATCACAGCTTTGCCCAGAATATACTAAACAAAAATTTCACAAATTTCGGGCTCGTTATCACCACGTACCTTTCGTTTATACTGACGGTTCTAAAAACGATAACCTTACCAGCAATGCAATAGTTTCGGGAACATACAAAAAACAACATCGATTACCAGACGGAACATCAATTTTCATCGCTGAATTACATGCCATCCTCATTGCCCTCCATTATATTCAAAACGGTTTTCTCTGTCACCCCATGCGCAGCATCGTCATTTGTTCGGACTCCAAATCTGTTTTACAATCTTTCGTCACTTTCCTTTTCACATCATTACCATATTTATATTTATGAAGCACTAGGAACACTTCATTCGATGGCGTGAAGGTCCGTTTCCTGTGGGTGCCCAGTCACTGCGGTATCCCAGGAAACGATGAAGCAGATCATCTTGCAAAAGAATCATTACAATTACCACATATCACAGAAATCCCACCACATTTTGACGCCATCAAATCAACAATACGACAGAAAATTCGGTATTCTTGGAACCAAACCTGGACACAAAACACAAACCATACACAATTACGGAACATTAAACCAGTCGTCGATATCCGGACACCATCATTTCACATCAACCGCCACGAAGAAAAAGTCCTATCGCGCATCCGCATAGGACATACTTACCTCACACATCGATTGATTTATTCTGCTTCACCTGGGCCTTCATGCCCATCATGTAACACTCATCTTACAATCCCACATATATTACTACACTGCCCGAAATATGATGACCATAGAAAACCACTGACCGATTACTGCCACGCACACAACATCCCTTTATCTTTGCCCTAACTGTTGGGGATGATCACCCGTTTCTTATCAAACTTCTTTTCATTTTTCTACGACAAACCAACTTGATCCAGGAATTATAAATTGACTTTAACGATTTAATACATTGTGACTTTTCATCAACGGCGCGAAATGGTCTAAGGAGGCCGAAGCGCCGAATTTAACAAAATGAAATGAAAAACATTTTGTGTATGACAACGCTCTCCTTGGCAGCGTGAAATGACATCGTCGTGAAGAAAAGAATACTATAATTACGAGGGCCATTGTGTCTACATTCATTGCTAATCCAGTGGTCTTGTCCGAATAAGGCGAAAAGGGTGGATGTCCAATTCCATGGAGACCGAGGGCCGGTCAATTTTCATTGCTCGAGGGAAAAAACGAGGGCGTGGAAGCTTTTTTAGTTCATCAGTGATATACGGTCACCATCAATGATCCTCTCCCTTCAGTCCACAAAAATGCGCATTACGCGCCTATTTGTATTGTGTAGGCACTGATTATGTATCACATAATAAAGTCAAAGTGTCATGTTCTAAATAATCACTGTTGCCAGTGTTGCAACTGAGATCATTGCATAAGCATCCTTGCAATTTGCGTTAAGGTGCCCTTTCCATTAAAGTGATCAGAAAGCTGAATGAATTAGCTGTTAATTCGAAGCGCAAACAAAGAAACAAAAAAAAAACATATAGGGGAAAGTTCCTCAATTAAATTCAGTATCTCCACTAACGAGCACCTTGTGTGTTCTTTCTGATCCAGCTCGAGGTGATGGTCTCGTTTTACGGAAGTACCTGCCAGTGGGATTTGGCCGGTACACTTGGTGCAGACCACCTGCAGTGGTGCCATCGTAAACGGTACACCAGTTGCGGACTCACCTGCAGTGGTGCCATCATGAACGGTACACTGGTTGCAGACCAACCTGCAGTGGTGCCATCATGAACGGTACACCAGTTGCGGACCCACCTGCAGTGGTGCCATCATGACCAATACACTAGTTGCGGACCCACCTGCAGTGGTGCCATCATGAACGGTACACTAGTTGCGAACCCACCTGCAGTGGTGTCATCATGACCAATACACTAGGTGCAAACCCACCTGCAGTGGTGCCATCATGAACGGTACACTAGTTGCAGACCCACCAGCAGTGGTGCCATCATGAACGGTACACTAGTTGCAGACCCACCTGCAGTGGTGCTATCATGACCAATACACTAGGCGCAGACCCACCTGCGATAGTGCCGTTATGAACGGTACACTATTTGCAGACCCACCTGTAGTAGTGCCATCATGAACGGTACACTAGTTGCAGACCCACCTGCGGTAGTGCCATTATGAACGGTACACTAGTTGCAGACCCACCTGCAGTGGTGTCATCATGAACGGTAGACTAAATACAGACCCACCTGTAGTAGTGCCATCATGACCGGTAGACTAGTTGCAGACCCACCTGCGGTAGTGCCATCATGAGTATGCGTCTCCTCGTGATCACTTTCGGAAGT
Organism: Ashinkailepas kermadecensis; assembly: GCA_034440615.1. Taxonomy (NCBI): domain Eukaryota; kingdom Metazoa; phylum Arthropoda; class Thecostraca; family Neolepadidae; genus Ashinkailepas; species Ashinkailepas kermadecensis. The sequence goes on along the minus strand of JAOTOM010004923.1, from coordinate 71,176 downwards.
GGAGTAGAGGCCGCTGTCCACATGAGACAAAGGGCGAGCTTGGCTGGAGGACCTGGAACGCGTCAGTTGGCCCGGTCATCCACCAGGTGGCACGGTATGCTGCTGACACTGATGCCGACATGCACTAGTTGCCATGGTGCGCGATATGATAAACGTGACGTGCTAACGTAAGGTGCAAAACGTGAGCACCCCTGCCGCGTCGAGAACTGTCTCGCCTCTGATTCATTATACAAGACCACGTGGCATCGACCGAGCGGCGCTGCTTTGATTAGTAGCCAAACGGTCGCCAGGGTCCACCAGTCCATCCATCTCTGCCGGCCACCGAGTCCGCCATACCTGTGCCGTATTCCACCAGCCACAATCAGCCACTCTGGTCGATCCACGTGTGGTACCCTATCCACTCCTACAGTGTCTGCTGCAGGGGGGTTGTCTTATATACTTGTGATGTGAGCAACGAAGCAACAAGTGCCTCTTCAATGTTGGTTTTGTGCCCACCCAATAATTTTAACTTTTAGCATGGAACTATATGTAGTATTAACCCCCAATCCGTTTGAGTGTGCCCATTGCCTTCATGTATTCCCCTCCCCAATAATTTGCATATGTCAACACCCATGGCCTGCTGCTTGCCCTTCCGCTTAGCATGCGCAACGTTTGCTTCACAGTCTTTCTATGCGATTCAATTTCACTTCCAAAGAACAACTATGCCTGTTTATCTGCGCTCCTTGTATGTACGTGCCCTTTCAAAGCCGGAGTTGTCAGCAGGATCATCGCCACAGAGAACAGGGGATATGCAGTCCTCCCTCTAAAAAAAACCTCAGCACTTACTGGTGCTGTAAGTACGCCAACTGTCCTTGTATGAAGATAATTGACTGAAGATGCCCGATTGCCCATCCCCAACATTTACGTGTAGGTCGTAACCAAGCGCCGGACTGTCCGTGGATCAATGCAATCGTGTCCCAGCTCAGGTTATTTCAGTGCTGACACCATGCGCCCGTTAAAGTTGAACTCAAAGTTACTCTGAATGCCAGTTGCCCTTTCAGACATCAGCTACTGAGGGCATACGATTATTCCAAATCAAAGCACCCCACGTGAGATCAAAGTACTGAAAGCTTTGTAAAATTGCATAGGAAATAACTGCCATAACTGTCACAATCGAACTATTTAGATATGAAAGAATCATGAACTTCACAGACGGCATGGCACGTTTGATAGCTTCGCTCAAATGATTGACCTGCCACCTTGCCAACCTCATGAAGGAAGATGTCTTAGCCCATAGTCCTGGGAAATCATTTTACTGTTCCAATAGTTATTGAGATTTTAACAGGGCGGATGTGATCTTCTAGGAACATGATGCTGGCATCTAAGACCTCGCTTGCATTCGATGCATGCATTTTTTAAACCAAAAACGGTGTATTCCGCCACGGAAATGCCGTCACAGATTAAATGACAATATCCCATACTGTGGTACTGAAGGTCATTCTATCTGGACAACGAGAGCATAGTGGTGGCCTGAAAACGGTTCCAGCAAGCTCGATTACCCCGCACGTCTCGTTTGTCTATCCTCGCGGTGAAAGTCTGGAAGGGTGAGCGGACTCTCCCCTCCGGTGCGCCATCTTCATTCAATTTTGGCACTACCTTCGTGTCTGAAAATGCCATACAAGACTTACTAATGATGGACGTCGATGACAAATTGGATGACGTGGTTGATCTTTTGGAAAGCTATTATGTTTTTGGGAAATGTGTAGGTGAAGGACTGCACCACGATTTCAAGTTGCAACATTGAACGTTGATCGCCGCATACTAGGTCGTCCTGGACAAATAATAGTGTTCGGGTCTGGAACAGGGATTATAATACGCTAATAGGAAAGTGTCACACAATCACACCGGAAATTATCGGAGCGCGTAAAACTGAAGAAAAGCATACGGAAGCACCGAAATTAGTTGACCCGGAGCAATCACCACCGACGAAAGAACTGAAATACGAGGATGTGAACGCCCGTATTTAAAAATCGTTCATCAATGAGAAATCGAAAGACACGACCAAAATGCCGACGGGAATGCACGGGATGGGGAATTTTCAGTTATTTACGAACGCTCAGCCATTTCGCAATGGGGTATTTGATCAATGAGAGGAGCACGTCTTGAAACATGCAACAGTGCACCGCTTCTGACCCACATACTGCTGATGACTACCAAGTGTCCTGCTTCACCACGTGGAACGAAATAATAACAATGACAATAAATCTACATATCGACTTTACTAATTTAATAATTTTAATAATTTAACACATTAATCTTCTGAATAATGTTTCACAAAAGCAAGATATTGGGGAAAGTAGTTAGCAAGTGACATGGGATTTAAATTATAATACAGAAAAATACGAGTCCCAGTTCTATTTTTACATAGTTCAATAGTGCTACGAACTTTTACTTTGGCTACTTATAGCCAGTCGGGGCCCTCTCGGAGGGTCCAAGGTTATCTCAGGAGGTTAGGGTCCTTCGCCGTCGGGGGTCCTTCGCCCAGGGTCCCTCAGTTGACTCAGGGTTTCTCAGACAGACAGACGAGGATGAACGTAACAAAATGAATGAAAAGACAGCTAGACAAAATTATTGCAGGTACGCATTATCGGGCACCGACCTTCGCTTCAGCAGTTGCTCCAGGTCGTTGACTCTCGCCTCCAGTACCGGGACTTGACTGGACACCGTCTCCAACTCCTTGACACGACACACCACCGTCACCAGCAGATGTCGGGTCTGGGTCAGGTCGACCAGAAGCTTCCGTCTGCAAATACCAGCAGGAGCTTGTCGGGCAAAATGAGATCACGCGCACGCGGTACGGTTCATCACCAGATGTGATGCTTTCTGAAGTCTGATCAAAAGCGTCCCTCCGGGCCCGTCAGACCGTGCTTGTTTGGCATGCACACAGAACGCCAGCAGCACACTAGCGAATGGTGACTGATGAGTCATTGCCAAGGTGAGCGGCAAAACTGTCTGGAACTGGGTGGGAACATACGGCCTGTCGGCCACATTGATAGGTAGTATTTTATTGCTGACTGGCTCGCTGTTATTTAATTAAAGTTGGCCCATAAACCCTGGAAGTGTCGGGAGCTGCCGATCGCGGCCGGCCACGAGACAGACTGCAGCACTGCAGCACTACAACACTGCAGCAGTGCAGCAGTGCAGCAGTGCAGCTGTACAGCTGTACAGCAGGCTCTCCGCCCGGCAGGAATAGCCTGTCAGACTGGGCCCGCTGCGAAACGCGCCGCCGTCGCGCCAAGCCACAACGTCGACTGATGGCGCGCCAACATTGTCGGTCGGCACGAGTAGGTGGCAGGACGTGACGCGGGAAAGTGACGCTGGTCCGTCAGCTGAATGGTACAGGTAGTGTGATGGGTTGGAATGGCTCGGAAGTAATAACCCATCACAAGTAAAGTGATGGGTTAGATCTGCTATGTGAGCCGGCGATGGGCGCTGTATGACCGAAGCAGTCGATGCGCCACTAAGCCCAAATAACCAACTATGTGAGCCGGGGTTCTGTGCAGTTAGTGTAACGGATTAGGTTGATTCAGAAGAGGCACAAATAATGTGATGAGCTAGGTGGGCTGAGATCAGGTGCAGGTAGGGCAATGGGTTAGGTGGGTTAAGTGGGCTGTAGTCAGGTGCAGGCAGCGTTGTATGTTAGAAGGGCTGTGACCAGGTACAGGTAGTGTAGTGGGTTAGAAGAGCTGTGATGAGGTACAGGTAGTTTGTTGGATTAAATGGGCTGTAGTCGGTTACAGGTAGTTTGTTGGGTTAAATGGGCTGTAGTCGGGTACAGGTAGTTTGTTGGGTTAAATGGGCTGTAGTCGGGTGCAGGTAGTTTGTTGGGTTAAATGGGCTGTATTCAGGTACAGGTAGTTTGTTGGGTTAAGTGGGCTGTATTCAGGTACAGGTAGTTTGTTGGGTTAAGTGGGCTGTATTCAGGTACCGGTAGTTTGTTGGGTTAAGTGGGCTGTATTCAGGTGCAGGTAGTTTGTTGGGTTCAGTTGGCTGTATTCAGGTACCGGTAGTGCGATGGGTTAGATAGGCAGGAGCCAGATGCAGGCAGTGTGTTGGACTAGGTGGGCTCGGACCAAACACAGGCAGTGTAATATGGCGGGTCGGGTGCACGGTAGTACCACCTCACCCATCACCGGGGTATTTTGGCGAGAATATTCGGCACCACCGCTCCTCCTACCTCATTAGCCATCCCAGAGGTGCAAAATGCAGTGCCGACACCATGCCATTTCGCCGGCCGCCGCTCGACGTGGCGTAATGTCGCAGTCATTAAACTTTCATCACCACCTACTGTGGCTAGCACATATTAAATCTGCCACGGAAGATTATTTGCGACTGTTCCAAGCGTTCGCCATCATCAAATTACCGAGGATCGTCAGGCGTGCGAGCGGAACGGTGCGTGTTGTTAAATATTACTCTGTTGTGATCGTGCTTCTGACGTCAGGCACGTGCAAGGCTTTCTTTGATGCGTAGCAGTTACTTTGTAGCCAGGGTTGGTGTGTTGGATGTTGGTGATGACGTCATTGACATGCTCAGGAGTTGATTTGGCCTGCGTAACGTTTTAATTTTTAACATTGTAACATTTTAACGTTTTTAATTCTAACATTGGGCCTTATTGAGTTCGCCCCTTAATGCTAGCAAGCATCCCAACTAAGACATTAATCCTCCTCGCATCCATTGAATCGGATTGGTCCGCCATTCCTTTTCGACGTTGGATCAGTGCATGTATTTTAGCAGTGTTACGGCGGTTTGTGAGAGAAGCGTCTCACCGCAACGCATCACAAAATCATCATGGGGAGGAATGGGACATTTCCATTGAGTTTGCACTTATGTTTGAACGATTTGTAACAATTGGGCAGTGCTGTCTAAATGCAGAGTGCAGTCATGGGTAGAGCAACTCGCTGTTCGAAGCTGGCACCAAGTGGATACATCAAAATGTGATACATATTTCGTAGCCTTAACTCTCAATAGTGCTATGTACTTTGCTTTGTCTTATTTCCCGGACAATCTCGAGAAATTACGTCGTTTCCATTGACATTAAACAAGTGCGTTCCTTGTATTGAGTACATTTACCTAGAATCAAACTGAAAATAAGTGATCCATGGCCAAGATAATAAACCAAAGATTGAGTAGAGTAAATTGTACATATCGCTAGGCTCAAATTTAGGACGATTACACCCTCCCCCTTATCCCATGTGGTTACATCTCCACCGATCTGCCCTCTGTGTAAGTATATCCTAACCCACCTCCCCTCTCCCCTCTTCTTTCCATCTCTGCGTACGCATCATCGTCTGTTCTAGCTCTGTTCATTTATCCCCAAACACCTCACACACTGCCACACTGCCACACACTGCCACACACTGCCACACACTGCCACACACTGCCACACACTGCCCCTCAGTGAGATCGGACAGCAGTCGGTGAGATCGGGCAGCAGCCGGTGAGATCGGACAGCGGTCGGTGAGATCGGACAGCAGTCGGTGAGATCGGGCAGAAGCCGATGAGATCGGACAGCAGCCGGTGAAATCGAGCAGCAGCCAACGAACACTATCACTCCAGGAGACGACAACCCTTCTGAGTTCATATAGGTCCGACGGTGATAAGTTCCCAACGATTGGATGCTTGGAACAGCCAACTGGATGTGACACGTATCTCTGCTGGAACTCGGCTGAAGATTATAAAGGTATCGTCACATCCAGTGAGAAATGCTGCAACAACTTGGTGCTTAATTCATGTTCAGATGGGTGGAACCCTTGCATTGCTGACATGGCCTGATAATATTGCTTGGTCAGTTGTTGTCTATGACCCTATCGAGCATTCGACGTCTCGACTGTAGTGATTCCCCTTTCCTTTCTCTCCATCTCCCTCTTCTACCTCTCCCTCCTCTACCCTTCTATATATCTATCTATATCTCTTTCTCTCTCTTTTTATCTCTATCTATCTCTCTCCCTTCTCTCTCTCTCTCTCTCTCTCTCTCTCTCTCTCTCTCTCTCTCTCTCTCTCTCTCTCTCTCTCTCTCTCTCTCTCTCTCTCTCTCTCTCTCTCTCTCTCTCTCTCTCGTTCTCGAAAGTTTTGTCTGAATATGTTTGTTTCAGTTTCAGTTTTGTTGGGTTGGGCACTTCGGCCTGCTCAGGCCATTTCGTGCCGTGAGTAGAATGAATGAAAATTTATGTTATGACAGTCGGTTTATAACTCTTGAAGCAAGTTGGTTTTTCAGAGAAAAATGAAAAGTAGATTGATGAGGAAAGGGTGCTGATCTCCTAATAGTGTGGGTAAAGAAAAGGGGATGTTGTGTGTACGGCAGTAGTTGGTAAGTGCTTTTCTATGGTCATGGTAACGTTGACAGTGGAGGAGAATATGTGAAACTGTAAGATGAGTGTTGCATGATGGGCATGAAGGTCGTGGTGAAGCAGTGTAAATATATCGATGGGTGGGAAAAGTGTGACCTATGCGGAGCCGTGATATAACTTTTTCTTCTTGTCTGTTTTTTTATATGATGTGGTCCAGTTTTCGATGACAGGTTTGATGAGATGAGAACTACACACAGGTTTGTGTGTAGTTTGTGGTTTCAGTCCATTGTTGGTTCCAAAAATGTCCAATGTTCTGTCGTATTGTTGATTTGATGGCGTCAAAATGTGGTGGAATTTCTGTGATGTGTGGTAATTGTAATGATTGTTTTGCGAAATGATCTGCTTCCTCGTTTCCTGGGATGCCACAGTGACTGGGCACCCACAGGAAACGGACCTTCATGCCCATCAGATGAAGTGTTTCAAGTGTGTCATAAATGGAAATATGGCAATGGTGTGAAAAGAAAAGTGAAGAAAGAGATTGAAGAACAGATTTTGAGTCGGAACAAATGACGACATGGCGCATGGTGTGACAAATTGAACGGTTGCGAACATATCGAAGGGCAATGAGAATGGCGTGCAATTCGGCGATGAAAATGGAGGTCCCGTCTGGTAAGCGATGCCGTTTTGTGTGTGTACCTGAAACAATGGCATTTCCTGTGCAATTTGCGCTTTTGGATCCGTCGGTGAAAACAAAAGGAACATGGCGATAACGAGAACGAAACTGATGGAATTTTGTTTGGCGTATTCTGGACAAAGTTGTGATTTTTGAGTGGTGGTGAGATAGAAAATATGTCTTTCGGTCATCTGCCACGGTGGTGTAGTTGGTGGAGAGAGAGCAGTGATATGTGGAATGTTGTATTGGAGTTGTGTAGAAAATGTTTTAATGCGTGAAGCTATGGTAAGGCCGGTTCGCTTTTCGGCGGGACCTAAATATTCGTGGTGTAGATTTGGGAGAATTTGTAAAGATGTGTGTGTGGAGTGGTGTTCTCTAAATTGAATTTTTGCGGCATACCTGAGTGTTTGTTCAATTCTTCGGAGAGCTAATGGTGGAATTCCTGATTCGATTTGTAAAGAAGTAATGGGAGACGTGGTCATTGCACCGAGTGCTAAACGGATGAATTTATTTTGTATGGTGTCCAAAAGTTTCAAAGCGGAGGTACTGGCACCGGCGTAGACTAGCGACCCATATTCTATGATGGGAAGAACTAAGGATTTGTAGAGATGTAAAAGCGTATGACGATCGGCTCCGAATGAGGAAGAAGTAATACAGCGAAATAAATTGAGTCGGTGAAAACATTTGGTCTGAACGTGTTTGATGTGTTGATACCTGGATAGCCTACGATCAAAAATAATGCCTAGAAATTTAAATGAATTTACAAAAAGTATGTTGTTGTTACCGAGGTGAAGCGGTGTGTCTGGGTTCGGGCAGGGTGTCGATTTGCTAAATATCAGTGTTGCAGATTTGGGGCCGAAAAAAGGAAGCCATACTTTAGGGACCATTCGTGTACTCGGTCAAGTGCGTTTTGTAATCGAATTAAACAATGTTCGTAATTTTTGCTGGAGCACCAAATCGCACTATCGTCCGCAAATAGCGAGTATGATAGATTGGCAGGCATGTTATCGAAAATATCATTAATGACGATGTTGAATAATACTGGTGAAATACAACTCCCCTGTGGTAATCCGTTCTGAAGAAAACGTGGATCGGAAATCGCTGATCGGCACCGGAGATGGAAATGACGAGAACCAGACAAAAATCCTATCAAATAATGAGCTAAATTATCTTTGACGCCGATGTGAAGAAGCTTGGAAATTAATGCGGGTTTGTATACCATATCATATGCTTTATTAATGGCTAAAAATATTGCGATGGTGTGTTCGTGTTTTTTATAACCCGGGCGGATGTCGGTTTCTAATCGAATGAGATGATCTACTGTGCTGTATCCATGACGAAAGCCGCATTGAATTGGAGATAAAAGAGAATTTGTTTCTAGGTACCAGGTCAGTCTTTTTATAATCATACGTTCCAAAAGTTTTCCTAGACAACTGGTGAGAGCGATGGGTCGGAAATTGTTGGGGTTGCTGTGATTTTTGCCGGGTTTTGGTATAGGAATTATGAGGGCTTCCTTCCAGGATTCGGGGAAAGTATGACTTGACCATAATGAATTAAATGTTCGTAAGGTGCAATGTTTTGTGTCGTCGGATAAATGTCTGAAAAAGAATAATGCAAATTATCGGGACCTACAGAAGTATTACCGGCGGAGGAAATTGCAGTATACAGTTCTGTAATTTGAAAAGGGGTATTGTATGTTTCAGTGTTGTCAGAATCGAATTGTGCTAAATCGGTGTGAAAAGTGTGTTGTGCATTTGGTAAGAATTCCGGTTCGTAGTTGTTATCGGAGCTATTGTGGGCCATGGTGTCCGCTATTGTATCTACTATTGTTTGTGGGTCTGTAATTGTGGTATTTTGGATTTTGAGGGCCGGAAGTGATTTAAATGGGGTGCGTCCAGACAACCGGCGGATTAACTGCCAGATTTTGCTTAAAGGTGTTTGAGAGGTGAGTTGTTGCAAATATGAAGACCATGAACGGCGCCTAGCATCGCGGATGATGCGGCGTCTTCGAGCTCGTTCCTCGTTTCGACGAAGTAAATTGTGTGAATCTGGATGTCTAAGATATTTTCTAAATGCTCTTTTTCTAACTGCGATGGCTGCTGCTACTTCGGGACATCACCAAGGTACTGGTGTTCTTTTGGTGAAAGGTTTTGTTAATGGAATAGTCGTGGAAGCTGCTTCGAAAAGTGTATTTGTAAGTAAGTTGATGTTTTCGACGGGAGAAAAGTTGGGGTTGTATTGAATATGTGAAAGTTCCTGAAATGTTGTCCAATCGGCCTTCGAAATTTTCCAGCGTGGGATGAAACTGGGTGTGGTATCGGTTGCAGTTGAAAATGTAGGTATTAATTTGATGGGGTAGTGATCGCTGTCATGAATGTCGGTGTCAATGGTCCAGTCAAAATCGTTAGCCAGGGTCGGAGAGCATATTTATAAATCAATAGCTGTTTCTGTATTATGTCCTAGGTGAAAAAAATGCTGGTTCTCCGGTGTTAAGTAGTACTAAGTTATGTCGGTCTAAAATGTGTTCAATGATGTGGCCGCGAGTGTCTTCATGTGTACGTGTTTTATCCCAGGTTGGACTATGTGAATTAAAGTCCCCAAGTAATATGAAAGGGTTCTTGAAATGTGCTATCAGGTTTTCTACTTGTGTCAAAAGATGTGTGTTGTCTGTGTGTGGTGGAATATAAATGGAACATACATCTATATTCCTACCATGCAAACGTAGAGTACAAGCTACTGCTTGTAAAGGTGAATTAAGTGTAATTTGTGTATGTGTAAAATCATCGTTGATGTAAAGTGCTGTACCGCCACTGCGATGAGGACCACGGACCTCGTCGTGACGGTACAGCGAGTAATTGAAAAGATTGAAATTATATGTATCGGTGGGTAAGACTCGGGTTTCCTGTAGTGCAATAAGAATCGGAGTGAGTAAACTAAAGAAAGCCATCATTTCTGCCCATTTGGAGATTAAACTACGGCAGTTCCATTGGAGAAATATGGACATTGGTGATAATTAATATTTGTCGGCACCTTTCGGTGCCTGGCGCAGCCACGATTGCAGCTCGGGCGGGCATGTGGGTTGGGTGCGTCCGGCGGCGGTTGACCCGCCTGAACCGTCCGACCGACCGGTGACCTTGGCGGCCGGCTCACGTCGGCCGGCCACTGCCGCGGGGGATGCCCGCCGGCTGGGAGTTGGTCGGGTCACGTGGGCGCCGGCCGGCGCTGGACAAGCCAGGCCGGACCGGCGGCCCGCTGACGGGGAACGAGAATTTGCTCCCGCAGTGGAGTGACTGTGGGGCCTATCACTCCTCCCTGGGGTGGTCCGTTTGTTTGGAGCCGGAGTGGTCTGAGTGTTGGGAGCCAGGGTGGTTTGTGTCGGTGTGGTCAGTGGAGTAAGTTTTTTTAGAGGAGTTAAACCGGGAATCATGTCTGTTTGAATCGAGGCAGAAGTAGTGTTGACGCGACGTGTGGGGGGAGCAACGGTGGCCGCCTGAGCATACGTTTTCGTTGACGGGAGGTGGCTTCGACAGACCGTCGGGCCTGGGGGTATGACACCCCGGTCGTGGCCTTCACAGCGCAGACCTCCTTCTCTTTGCGCCAAACTGGGCAGAGGGGTGATGTGGTCAGGTGATCGGATGTGTTGCAGTTGAGGCGGTGGGCAGGTTTGGGAGCAGGTGGATTCGGGATGAGGTGGTTCGCCGCACTTTGGGCAGCGGGCTGCTTTGCGACAAGTCTTACTGCCATGCCCAAAGCGCTGGCAATTGAAACAGCGGAGAGGATTGGGAATAAAGACACGGACTTGGAATCGGATGTAGCCGGCGAGGAGGGTCTTTGGAAGAGTGGTAGAATTGAAGGTAAGGACAAGGAGGCTCGTATCACGTTTCTGGCCGTCTTTGAGGGAGGTAATGCGGCGGACGTGGGTCACCCCCTCCGGCCCGAGCTCCGCCTGAATATCTGCCTCAGACTTGAAACGGAGCTCAGGCGCGAAGACGGTGCCCTTGGTGATGTTGCGGTTGGAATGGAGAGTGATGGTGACGGATTTTCCACAAAATGTGGTGGTGCGGAGGGCTTTGGTTTGGGCTCGAGATTGGGTTTTAATGACCAAGGTTCTGTTCGCAGGGGCTTCAATGTCGGGATTGGCTAGGGAGCAGATGGCAAGGAGTTGTTTAGTCGGCCAGAAAACGTTGATACGGCGGAAGGAAGCGGATTCCTCGACAGGCTTGACTACAATGTAAGCGCCAGCACTGTCGAGGTAGGGTTCAATGGGCTGGATGGGTTCAGGTTGGGAGGGGGAGGGCGTGGTCTGGTTCGAGCGTGGGTCAGCGGCGTGGAGAGTGATGGTCTGGTCTGGATTGCGAGGCGAGGTCGTGGTCTTGGGACGAGCAGGGGTCGGCGAGGCGCAAAGGGCTTCCATGGCGTCATCAAGGGGAATTGTCCGGCGTGGGTCATCAATGGTTGTGTCGAGAGGTTGGGCATCAGGTGCCAAGTCCGTGTTCGCGCTATGGTCGCCAGGCGTTGTGAGTGGAGGAAATTCCCAGTCGGAGTCCGTTGGCGAGCATGGGTTGGTGTCCTTTTTGCGTTTTTCCCTATCGTGGGGAAAAAAGCCCTACCTAGTGTAACTTAAAGAAATGAGAAGGACACAGAATCACAGGGAACAGAAATACGATGAGATGAAACAAATCCACGCTGGGTGACGGGTGTCACCCCAAGAAATGAACGAAAAGAGCGACGGGTGTCGCCCCACGAAAATGAAAAATGTAGAACTGTGGCGACGGGCAGTCAATCTCGCCAAAGCTGGCAGGGCGGAGTAAACAATTGCTCTGGTGAGGTATGAGCGTATAGTACTGAATACTCCATGACTATGTTTGTAAGTCCCGGGTAGTATTTTTCTTCTGCTGCTTCTGCTTGGGCAGTTAGTAAGGTGTAGTGGTTGATGGTTCCTCAATCGCAACTACACTGATTAATGGATATTGCTTCCTGTAACCGACCGTGGATCACCATCACTCACACTATGATCACCGATCATTGATCAATACGCGATTAGGAACAGCGGGGTCTGAGGCGGCCATGGTAGCATTCGGTGAGTGCTTCATAGAAGGAGCCGAAGTAGAAGTCATATGCCTTATTTTCAAGCATTCCTAAGCCAGTTAATTAAAGCACCTGTCGTACACGCCTATCCGGTGTGCCAACACGCACAATACAAATAATGTACAGATCGGGAGGTGAGTGGGACACCAACACAGTCCAGCAAAAATGTGCAGATCAGGAGGTGAGTGGGACATCAATACAGTCCAGCAAAAATGTACAGATCGGGAGGTGAGTGGAACATCAACGCAGTTCAGCAAAAATGCAGAAATCAGGAGGTGAGTGGGACATCAACACAGTCAAGAATAAAAATGTAGAAATCAGGTGGGCGGGGCAGCAACACAGTCCAGGGAAAATGTGGAGATCGGGAGGTGAGTGGAACATCAATACAGTTCAGCAAAAATATAGAAATAAGGAGGTGAGGGGGACATCAACATAGTCCTGCAAAATGCAGAAATCAGGAGGTGGGTTGAACATCAATACAGTTTTAAAAAAATGTAGAAATCAGGAGGTGAGTAGGACGTCAAAACAGTCCAGAAAAAGGTAGAAATCAGGAGTTGGGTGGGACATCAACACAATCCAGCAAAAATGTACACATCAGGTGAGAGGAACATCAACACAGTTGAACAAAAATGTAGAGATCGGGAGGTAAGTGGGACATCAGCACAGTCCAGCAAAAATGTACAGATCGCGAAGTGATTGGAACATCAACAAAGTCCAGCAAAAATGCACAGATCATATGAGTGGGATATCAACACAGCCCAGCCTGGGTCTGTCGCTTTCATATACATTTGCAGGGGTTTTAGCACCTCCATCACTTACAGAATTGAGCATTAGACCATAGGGGTCGAGCCCTCAAATCCGTTTAGTATTTACTAGCTCTAACATGGCTGACCTCTCCCAGTATTTGTAAAAGCTTTGCTTCTGACTTAAACCTGCAATAATCAATACCAACACCATATAAGCACAACGAAGGACGATCAGATGTCATGCGAATTAACATGTGAACCAGGTACATTCAGGCTAGATTGAATGAAGCGCATGTATGATCGCGAACAGTAGCTTTCCAAATTTCAGGAGGGGCGCAGGCTGAATTTGGAGCTGCTTTCTTACCGTTAACGTCATATGGCCGCTTTCAAATTGTGTCGTTGCGGGGGTGGCGCGGCATCCCGACATCCCACCTGTCCCAGCACCCAACTCCTGGACATTTGCATGCAAGTGTAAAGAAGCTGGGGTCCAACTGGGAGCGACAACCTTGCGGCTCGTGTGTAGTGTACCCCTGAGCAGCGTCACAGTCCGGCAGCGTCATTACCTCCTCAGCAACTGCATGCAAGTGTAAAGAAGCTGGGGGCCAACTGGGAGCGACAACCTTGCGGCTCGTGTGTAGTGTACCCCTGAGCAGCGTCACAGTCCGGCAGCGTCATTACCTCCTCAGCAACTGCATGCAAGTGTAAAGAAGCTGGGGGCCAACTGGGAGCGACAACCTTGCGGCTCGTGTGTAGTGTACTGAGCAGCGTCACAGTCCGGCAGCGTCATTACCTCCTCAGCAACTGCATGCAAGTGTAAAGAAGCTGGGGCAACTGGGAGCGACAACCTTGCGGCTCGTGTGTAGTGTACCCTGAGCAGCGTCACAGTCCGGCAGCGTCATTACCTCCTCAGCAAGTGTAAAGAAGCTAGGTCCAACTGGGAGCGACAACCTTGCGGCTCGTGTGTAGTGTACCCCTGAGCAGCGTCACAGTCCGGCAGCGTCATTACCTCCTCAGCAAGTGTAAAGAAGCTGGGGTCCAACTGGGAGCGACAACCTTGCGGCTCGTGTGTAGTGTACCCCTGAGCAGCGTCACAGTCCGGCAGCGTCATTACCTCCTCAGCAACTGCATGAGTGCTGATGGCTTCCGCACCTCACTGACCGGCGGTCGTGCCATATAATACGCCACACCCGGCGGAAGTCACGAGGGACCGTCGGTCTGCCATTGGCACTCGCTGACCCTGGCTCGGCAGATTAGGACGCCGTGCCAAGTACTGCGACGCGGAGGGTAGCAGCCGGAAAGTTGGAACACATACAGCCATACAACTATATGACTTGGCTACCCAGTTTGATACTAAAGCTACTGCCAGGAGCTAACTTCGCCGCACCAGTGCACCATTGTACCGTGCACCATCGTGCACCGTAACAATGGTTCACTTCGCAACACAACAATGATGCACTTCGCTGCATCGTTGTGACGCACATTGAGTGTTGGCTTTGTCATTGTGACGCGGCGATTCTATTTTGTATTAGTTAGCCACACCTCGTTAGTTAGTTATTTGGGCTTTAGGGCGCTTCGACCACTAAATTGGGCAAATGCATGTGACTAAAAGACTACCGTGTATCCTGGTGGGCCTCGGACGATTGCTCAATCTCATGGAGCCATGCTTTCCGCTCTGTCTCGAAATCAATTTGTCATATGCACCGTACCAAAACTGGGCACGACGACCATCTGCATGATTATTATAGGCACCGAGAAACACTCGTCACCGATGTCAGGTTAATCTCGATCAAGCGTGGACGATTGTTATAAATCCAACACCTTACGCTGGCATCCGGTACATTCGCATTCACTCGCCAGTGTCGATGCAATTTCGCATGCAAATTATCTGCACCAAAAGTCGTAAAGTCATAAAGTGATAAGGCTTAATAAGAGCCACAGGGGACCATCTGAGTTAAGCCTGTAAAGGAGAGAAACGATAAGACGATCAAAATAGCATCGACAAACCCTCCCAAAACAATGCCATATGCACGTTCCAAAAGAACTGTCTAACCCAACTTATCTATCAAATTTCACCTGATATTGCATCTTATGCATCACATGATCTACTCAACTTATAGCGTAGTGACAAAGGTGAGGTCAATAGAGGACTATCTAGCTGAATTATCGAAAGGTGGCCATTTCAGCAGTATGTCCTGGTGCTTTAACACCTCTCTCACCGCCTCTTACCGCAATTACCAACTTGTCTGAGTGTCTGCCTAGGCTGTTGGGCGGCACCAGACAGTCCTGGGCCTTGCGGGTGGCGTGGCCACGAGAACGTTTCATTTGGTGTCGCCGATGACGTCACAGGTCCAGTCAGGTGGTGGTTTTGCCGGTAAGCGAAATTCTACACGTAATTGACCCCCACCCCTCTATCGGGAACACGTGGCAAAGCACCTGATAATAACATTGAACATTTCAACAGAATATGTGCTGATGATCTTACACATTTACCCCGTCCTCTCACTCTTCATTAATGGCGAAAAGTGTCGCAGCCAGGATTTTCTTAACGGGGCTCGACGATAAAAAAAACGGGACAAAAAGCAGGGCGCTTTCGGCGCGCTTCGCTCGCCGAAAGGTTTTCGTTTCACATGGTGAAATTTGCAAAATCTATGGTTTAGCTCGTGCATTTTTGGTTACCAATGGGGGGGGGGGCGCCCATCCTTGGCTGTGTCCTTCACGGTGGGTAATGAGCGTCTAGATAGGTGCAGTTCCTCCAGGAATTACATGGGCATCTGGATCCCAATAGAGCATGCTCCACCGCACTTGCAATGAGTGTGGAGACACTTGCGCTAGTTTTGGCTGGCACAGGGAACGAACGGCTCGCTGGCATCAGCAAGCCAGCATACGGCGTCATCAGGGCCGCTGGACGAACGAAGACAACAGACAAACTATAGGACTCCACTACTGCAAAAGATCAGAGGCTGGTGTTGATCCTGGTTCAGATCCTGATGTGATTGCTGGTCCTAGTCCTGGTGCTAGTCCTGATGTGAATTCCTATATCGATATCACAGCTGTCCGCAGCACGACCTGTCTGCGAAACCTTGATCGAGAGCACCCTGATCTTCATGGTCCACCTTGTGCCTCCTTACGAGAGTAGAAATAGTCACCCATGTACCCATGAATGTGGGAGACGAATGTCTCCTGCTATATTCGGGCAGGGGATGAATGTAGCTGTGAACATAAATGAACAAACATGAGCAATGCTTTCTCCTGATTCGGGTACTTGTTCTACGCCCGGTATATGCAGACCAGTATCAGGCACCATCCAGCGCTGTGGGCGAACGAGGGCCAATGGGTGGGCTGTGGGCTCCCCTGCTGCAGGCACAGATCGGGCGCCATACCGCCACAGGGAACTTGTGAACCGAACGCAACTGCGCTACCTTGGCAGCTCGCGAGAACACGCACATTTTGCACCAGACTTTTGCGGAAGTGCAACACCTTCAAAACTCAGTGAACATACTTTGACAATTCAACACAGTGGAATTTAATCCAGAGGATTTGGAATGCACGCTTAATATTTGACAGAGGAGCCCTGATTGCAGATACAGTGCCCTCAATATAAGCAAAATGCGTATATATACGCACTATCAATATACGCATATACGCACTAAATAAAAACGATCCGCTTCGGCCTAAATTGGACGCGATATTGCCGAAATCGGGCTCATCGGCCGACATGGTGTACGCATGTCAAACGTAAATGTATTATGTCGAAATGTTAATTTAGCATACACACCACGTTGTCATGGTTATTTTGTTGCCTTCCCACTCAGTGTATGCCACTTATGACCGCGCAATGCATACCCTCCATCGGACTGTCGCTAGCCACGCAGTCGTCTGCCGCGGGGCACACAAACGGAGTGGTATGACGACATGATTACGTGACCGGTGGCTGGCTGGCTGGTCGTTAGCGGAAACTGCCTGAGCCGACACCGCTAAGTTTCGCCATAAATCCTTTTTTCAAACAAGGATCCCAACTAATTCAGAGAGAATATAGTGCTTAAAGCCGCTAAACATCAACATTAAAAGACGGGATCTATTCTGAGTGAAGGAATTGGAGCCTTAAATGCTGGAACTAAGAGTTATTGAGGTTTCAAAAGCACATCATTCGAGCCTGGCCAGGTCGGTCAGATAAACTTTTGCCGTTTATCCACGGGAATAGATGCGCTAGGGTTTCATCCTCTCTTGCGACGAGCCTTGCAGATGTTCTATGTTTGGAAGCGCTGACATCGCGATAGTCATCGTCCCAGTGCTTCGTCTCGCCTCAGCAGTCGTGAAGGCTCTTGCCAGGACGATGAAATTCACTGGCGTCCAATGGAGGCTGATTCAACAGATCGCTCGAGTATTTTAGATGCAAGCTCAACAGCATCAAGTCGTTGCCGTGATGTCTAAAATGGAAATGCCCTTCCGATGAAAACAGCTCTACGGACATGCATTACATGGCCACTGCACTCAGTGAAAGCGTTGGATTTGCCGCGTCCGTGCTCATCCGTCGCAACCGAACTTGGAAGCGAATAAATCTAGGATATATATTAAATCTGCTCACAAACCGTGAGCGGATCTTGGAAATAGTGTGGCAACTGCGGACACCTTCAGCCACAACGGCAGGCCAGTATGACTCGACCCGCCCAGAGCTAGGAAGGTGACGGAAATACATGTCCACTTGTTCGTCATACTGTAAGCATTGCTTCCTCATGAGAGAAAGAGGGAAAGCGACCATAAAGCGTATTTGCAGAACTCTTTCCAAATTTGTCCCCGCGACTTTCGATGACTTTATGACTCGCCACTTATGACACTTATAACACGTATGATTCGAAAGAAGCACCCCCTCTGACTGGAGAAAGCAGCCGTCCAGGACGCTCGAATGCGCCCCTTCAAGATGTCTCCTGAAAGCGCCCCTCTGGGTACAAAACACACCCCTCCAGCACGTTCGAGTGCATCCCAAGCCCTTTAATTTTTCAGCTGAAGGTGCCCCTCTGAGTAAAAAGGCACCGCTCCCAGGATACTCCAAGTGCACATCCCATCTCCTCCCTTCAAGCTTTATCCAATCAGTGGCGCCTCTCCAGAGAAGCTGGTGCTCCCTGAAAATTGTCCCCCAACTCTTTTCCCCTCGCTCCAACACCACTACCTCAGACCAAATCGTTGGAATCTCATCCACTGCACAACACACGCCAAGAAATCAACTAAGAAGCACGCCAAAACCCGCTCGGCTTCCTGGTGGAATTCAGCCTACTACGAGGCTATCCAAATTCCAAATCACGCCAGACGATAATATGAAAAGCACCGACATTCCACAAAGACTCATCTCCTGCAAACTCGCCATTGCCCTACGCTTACACACCATCCAAACGGCAAAGTAATCCTGTCAAAATTCCACTTAATCTTTAACCGTTTTACCCAACTCTCGCCTATATTGGAGTTTCCCTAGATTATTCAGCACCAAGCAGCGCTCAGCCATCAGATCCATCATCCTCAAGGACGACATACACAATACACGTCACCGCTGCTCAAAATGTAGAAAATACTCCGGCCTTTCACCAGGTGCGGATCCGGTAATTTGGCTCGGGGAGGGGAGGGGCAATTGTCCTGGATGAGCACGATTTATCCAGATGGAGGGGAGGAGCGCCTTTTCTAGTGTGAGGGGCGCCATTGACTGAACAAATAGTTGAGGTGGGGGTACACTCGATCACCCTATAGGGTCTTCTTCCACCCGAAGGGACACTAGATCTCTGTTTGTGGCAGGGTGGACATATGTCCCCAGTTTCCCCTATCCCTGTGTCCGCCAGTGCCTCTCACTACCACTACCGTTCTTCAACCCTGCCTAATTCCACGCAACCAACCATCTTCCCATCTTCTCATGAACCGCACAGCGCATCATCCGCACTACAAGAACTCAACCTCGCAGTACAATAATCAGCCAACACTGCCCCAGGCCCACACAATATTCACCACTCGTTCCTCAAACGTACGTACCGATCAAACGTACCGATCACTGCAAGAGAATCCTTCCCCACAGCATTCAACCACGCATAGCAAGCCCACACTTACCCCAACTCCGGGATTCATGAATACCTCTCCCCATCCCTAAGTCGGGCACAGACCCCACGCTTCCACAGAGCTAGCGATCCATCGTCCTCATCAACATTCTACATACAACTTTCGAACGTCTGGTCAAACACTTACTACTACATTTCACATAAAAAACGAATAATGTTTCCTCCTTGGACGCAGCACAGGTGATAACCCCATGGTGACAACCCCGTGATAACCTCATGGTGATAACCTCGTGATAACCTCATGGTGATAACCACGTGATGACCTGATGGTGATAACCTCGTGATAACCGCATGCACCTCATCACCAGCATTCAGCACGCCTGATTACGATACCATACACAGTAGCAACCTGTTTAGAGCTCTAGCAGGCATTGAACAATCAGCATTTTTGCGATCACGCAGCAAGTCTAAACATTGGGAATCGCTTAAAGACTAGCAATTTCCGTCAATGCTTATACCTCCAATGCTTATCTAAATTAAAATTGACAATAACATTTATATTGGTAAATTCCCCATAACTCATGGTATTATGCAGAGATCCGTGGTAGCCCCACTCCATTTCATCTTAAGCCTCAACTCAGCTCTACCCAACCTCCCACCACTCACATCACCAGCAATATACGCAGACGACATCGCCATTTGTGCATCACACATAGCACTTAACAACACACTAGGTATCCTAAAAAAACGCCTGACACCATTCAAATTCGTCTCCAACCAGTCATTCTACACATTCCCCACCCCAATAAATGCTAAGGTATTTTTATTTGCAAATCCACGACGAACAATCTCCCACTCTTACTTAACAACATCAACGTTCCATTCGGGACAAATATCTGAGAGTCATCCTCGACAACATCTTATCATTCAAGCTTCACTTCTTGATGTTTCACGCACGTTGTACAAACGCATTAACATCCTCAGAGCTCTATCTTGCACCTGCTGGGGCTCAGACGGACAAGCCCACCTCAAATTGTCCACCACTTTCATCCGATCCTCCGAGCATCCGATTAGCACCACACAAAGCCCACACCCACCCACCCACTCATAACTATGATAATCACAATCTACAAGGCAATTCCACCTCACCTCCGGCCCCAGCATACCCTGGGTTCCCAGCAACACATCAGTTACTGGCAACGACCAATCCGACCAAGAATTCACTATCGCAGCACACCTCCACACACACACACACACACAGCATGTCCACCTTCACAATGAGAACACTACGGTAGACTCGAACACACAATATCCTCCGACATACAAACCTCATGGGGTCGCACCACCCCACAACTGCCCAATACACTCCACCTTCACAGCATGGAACACCACTAACCACTGCACCGGACTGCGCGAAGTGACCCTTGCAAGACTCCGCGTAGGTCACACCAAACTTACTCATAGCCACCTAATCACAAACACACCACGACCCACATGTGACTCATGCAAGCGACTTCTGGCAATCCAACACATACCCATCCCCTGCACGAAATACACACCACACCACAAACCACTCAGACACCACTGCAACGCACACGATATTCCTTTCACACTCGCCAACATACTCAACAACCGCCCCATACTCCACTGCATTCACTTTCTTTTCTTCGTTTGGCATCGCGGATACTCCGAAGAGAGAAGAAAAAGTTTCTAAAAAGCAAAGAAAAAGGATCCCAAAAAGACCTGTAATCGTCCCCTAGCACTAAGGGCACTTGGGGTTTGCTCGCCCTTTGGCCCTAGCACTAAGGGATTTGCTCGCCCGCTTCCAAGCAAGCTTTTTTCACGAGAACAGGTGCGGCTTCCATCACACCTGTGTCCCTGCATTTTCGATCCGCACACGTCTGTGGCTGCAATGGACGCTCCGTCGGTGGCTGCAATGGACGTTCTATCGGTGGCTGTAATGAACGTTCCGTCAGTGACTGCAATGGACGTTCTGTCGGTGGCTGCAATGGACGTTCTGTCGGTGGCTGTAATGGACGTTCTGTCGGTGGCTGTAATGAACGTTCCGTCAGTGGCTTCAATGGACGTTCTGTCGGTGGCTGTAATTAACGTTCCGCCAGTCGCTGCAATGGACGTTCTGCTGTCGGTGGCTGCAATGAACGTTCTGCCGGTGGCTGTAATGGACGTTCTGTCGGTGGCTGTAATGAACGTTCCGTCAGTGGCTGCAATGGACGTTCTGTCGGTGGCTGCAATGGACGTTCTGTCGGTGGCTGCAATGAACGTTCTGTCGGTGGCTGTAATGGACGTTCTGTCGGTGGCTGTAATGAACGTTCCGTCAGTGGCTGCAATCGACGTTCTGTCAGTGACTGCAATGGACGTTCTGTGGGTGGCTGTAATGGGCGTTCCATCGGTGGCTTCAATGGACGTTCTGTCGGTGGCCGTAATGGACGTTCCATCGGTGGCTGCAATGGACGTTCTGTCGGTGGCTGTAATGAACGGTCGGTCAGTGGCTGCAATGGACGTTCTGTCGGTGGCTGCAATGGACGTGCCATCGGTGGTTGCAATGGACGTTCTGTCGGTGGCTGTAATGGACGCTCCATCGGTGGCTGCAATGGACGTTCCGTCGATGGCTGCGATGGGCGTTCTCAAAGGCGCGAAGCCTGCGTCCTCAAAACAAACCAAACGTTACGACTGACTGCTGTTGGCTTGGCATCTAACGGTTTGCGTGCATCGAGAAGTCGACGCGTCATGTCAGCCCCGACTCTGATTCACTAGCTATTGCTGAACACTGACGCCCGAATGCACGACCACGGCCTGGGAAGGTCCAGTGTGTCCATTCATTGTGTTTTGTAATACAGTTTGTTCCTCCGGATGCTGATTTTCTACTTGCAGCTTTCCACTCAGCTCGTGCATAGCGATTTTACCAAGATAAGTAAGTTTATATTTGCCGGTATATTGTCACAATGCTAGGAAAATAGGACCTAGTGGACCTGCAAGCCTTTCGGTACAAGTTATATAGAATGTTCAATACAGCTCCATGGAATTGTATCAAGAATACTTGTTAGAAAAAGAGAACCTGGAGGAGGTGTGGGTACATCCACGCATTGGCTGTGTAGCGACAGCACTGGTACGGCAGAAGGCGTGGCCACAGAAGGCGTGGCCACATAAGGCGTGGCGTGCGAATACGACAGCAGCTACCGAAACTGTGAGATCTGCCGGCCTTAAGCCTCAAAATGTTATCGCTACCGGTAAGGATACCAGACTCTTCGTCTCCGAATGATGTTGATTTCCTGCTCTTTTTCACAGCTTGGCTCTTGTTCACAGCCCCTGCCCCGACAATGGCAGACTCGGAGAGGCTCTCAGCCACGAAAGGTTCACGCCGCCTCCGCCGCTGACGTCAGCTATCAGCTGACCAGTGGACTTGTCCGACCCGCTGCGCCTCGGGCACGGGTCTCGACGCGGAAATGAAAGTGGCGCCCCTTATGACACGAAGGACGCCTCTCTTGGAGGTGAAGAGAGGTCAATTCCCTCCCATTATCTCGACTTTCTCAGCGCAACGCGCTCCTCGGCCTGGGAACAGCAGTTCTCTGGGAGTCCGAACGCACGCCGCGAATTTTTCAGCGAAGGGCACTCCTCAGACAAAAACAAATGGTGCCCCTCTGGGGGATCGGAGTGTACCCCGCCCAAATGTTCTGGACCAAGAGCCGCCCCTCGGAAGAAAGGACGCATTGGCAAAATCATAAATCCGTCAGTGGTATGGTGTAGGGGGAGGGGGCTTAATAACCTCCATGGAACTTCCGCTCAATCCTCTCTGCGGATTGGTGGGTGCACAGTAGTCTGTGCTCGCCCATTCAGTTGTGTAAACCACTCCACCTGAAAATATCAGCCACATATCTGGAGGGTGAAGAGGATGGGGGCGAAAGTAGAACCGCCCATTCTTATCTTTGAGGGGGGAAACCGCCCCTCGAAGCCCCGTTTTGTTCAATGCTTGCTTCCCCCACCACCCATAATAATTTCGACATGGCAACAGCTTAACATACCATATCATGGCAGCCTACGGGATGTTCCCCCCCCCCCCCACCCAGTTCTTTTGGTCTGCCTATTGCCTTCATGTACTTCGCCCCCTCCTATCTTTTTAATAAATCAACATCGGTGGGCCGACCCTTTCGGCGAGATGGGCTCCCTCTCACATATGCCTTCCTTCGCACCACGACAACTTCGGAACGGAGCGTATTAAATCAATAAGGAAAGAACGGTAATGTTCCTCGATTCATTCTGTATTGTGAAAGACCGATGCAACTGACCGTGAGAGACCGATTCGTCTCCGTGTTTTTACGTACCGTCCGCTAGGTAGCAGGTTGGTGCCGCTGATACGCGCAGATGAAAGGCGCCGACGCAGAGTTTCCAATCCAGGCGTGCATCATCCATGGTCTTATCGCGCACAGTTCGCATGTGATCAATACGATGATGGAAAGCAAATGATTTTCTACAGCAAAATTGTAGCTATCCAGCTTCAAAGATTACTTGGCATAGCTACAGCTTCAATCACAATTGGCTTCACAACATGACCTCAAAGTTAGCGCAAGCAAACGAAACTTATCGCCTTGGGTTCACGCATAGCTGTTGCGCTTGAACCCCTATACTACCATTTCGTATCACTAGTGTTCAGTGCATCAGAGCTATACTGTGAAGAAAAAACCGGTTGTTTTCACAAACGCCTCAGGAGGGACGCTCAAGTATCTGCTCTTGCTCAAAACTGCATTGACATCCCCAGCGGCATGCGCATGTGTGCTATTGCCTTATATTCATCTTTTGCCTGAAATGGTAAACGCTTTGGCGATTTTGCGCACTCGGGTAGTGCTTTGCAGTTTTCGGGAATACATCACAGAACTATGCACGTTATCTAGAAAGCATTCAACACTAGGATGCGCAAATTTCTTGAACTGTGCAAATTTGACAATCTCGAGTGCATCTGCCGTTCTTCCCGCTGGCTTCATAAGTTAGTCACTTAGTCTCACATATGGTGCTCTAAGCAGGAGAACAACAGAGTATCGTCTCTATTCCAGGACAAATCCTGACTTTCACTGTAGTCCCCCCAGGCAGGATGCTAGGCAGAACAGACACTCGTCTCTTTCACGGACAAAGAAGTCAGGAAGCAGATATAACTATTCTAACTGGGAAAACACTGCCCGACCTGATGGTTTACATAAACTATAAGCTGACGTGACGGCCGCCGTCCTATCCCACAATGGCCTCACTGTCAGGGTGGACTCCAGCCTGACCTGACCTGATGGCCTGGGTGGACTCTGACCTGAGTTGCTGGACGTCACGCAGTGCGTTGTTGCTCTGTTGCAGCGCCGCCTCCTTCTCAGCCAGCTGCGCCTGTGTCCAGCCCAGCTGGTGTGAGGTACGCTCGTGCGCCAGCCGACCCATCTCCTGCTGGTACTGCGACGTTTGAAGGTCACTCTTCAGCTGCTTCACCTCATCCTGAGCCCTGGTGGACGTGACGAGTGTTAGTTATCCGTGGTCCTGAGATGCCTGCAGGTCATTCCTCAGCTGGTTTACCTTTATCGCGCCCTAGTGGACAAGGAATGGCAGCTACCCATGGTACTAGGACGTCAGCAGTACCGTGGCTAGCGTCACTGGTTAGCTGCTTCATCTTGACCGTGCCCTGGTAGACGAGGAGGATATTGGCTATCCAGGGTACTGCTCATCACAGAGGCCTGGCGGACCTGGTGGACAAGGCGGGCGTTAACACTTGTACTACGAAGTCCTTAGCCACTTCACTTTAGCCCACTGCGAAAATATGACGAGCATGTTCACGCACTGTGCCACAGATCCTCGTCTAGAAATATTTGGCTCGGTGAAAGGGGGTGCGCTACTTCACTCCAGTGGGCCAACTCCCAGCCTTTCGAACTCTCGGAACCTCAGCAATGCTCAAGCAATGGTAAAATGCAGCTTGACCTGGAGGCCCGTCCCCTCCCCCTCCCCAGTTAGCGTGATAGAGAAGGCCGTACTCTGCCCTGCTGTGCTACTGCTGCTCTTCGAAGATCGAAGGGCTCCATCTGGCCTAAGTAATCTGGCTCCATCCGGCCTAGATCTGTTGCATTGATGTCATCCTGGTACAGGGACGCAGCCAACATTTTCTTAAACCTTTCCGGTCTTTCCGATCATATCCTCACACCCCGTCTTGGGGGGGGATGATGCAACCCCCTCTAATCTCCAAACTAAGCGTCGCACGAAAGCGAAAGCGGAGTCATCGGAAAGCGCTCGACGAGTTAGGCCAGACACCGTCCCCAAAATTTACCCCCACAAAAGTGACGTCACTAGGGGCCTAGGTTTTCACGACTTGCATCATGTTTTTGGCTCTGGGGAGTTCATTTTGGGGAGATTTGAAGAAAAAAATATTTGGAATCAGAAAAGGAAGGCGAAATCGACATGGTCATACAATTTTTGCCAACTCAATCTTTTTTAATTTCAAAATTTAGAGTTTTCAATTTTCTTTAATTTTTATTTTTCTACTGGGTAGAGCGGACCGAACAACGTTGTTCGAAGTTAACTTGCTCTCATAAAATGCTTACTTTAGCCAGCATCTTCGATTTTAGCTCTAATGGGCAAATATGCAAAACTAATAAGTAATCAAAAACGGGGAAAAAATCCTCTGGTGCGTTTTGTTTCGTCCCTAATGATATGCAAACGCTGAAAGTTTCATTACAATATCATTATCCGTTAAAGCATGACGACTGGTTGAACTTTTATGGAGGTGACCTCACTTGACCTTGACCAACTCGTTGACCCAAGATGACCTGACCCTAAAATTTTGACACAACATGCCAAATTGATGTAGGAAAAGGTATGCCAAATTTCGGCGCGCTGCCGTTCGCTGTTCTTTCACAATCCGCGGAAAATCTTAGGAGGGGGCGCCTATCAACCCCCCGAGACGGCGCGGGTTAAACGGGGCCCAAGCAAAAAATTGTCACTTTATGGAGAACGCTTTGGGCGCGCATGGCGCGCCGACAACGTTTGGTTCGGCGTGGTGCAAATTCACAAATATCTTGTTTGACCTAGTGTGTTTTTTTGTTTGTTAAGGGGGATGGGTTCAACCGCCCGGGTCTCCTTGGCTGCGCCTATGTTCGGGTACTTCGCCGACCGCCAACCTGCCAAACGGATAGCTGTTGGCACTGGTGTTGTTTGGTAACTGTTGAAGGACCATGTGCTCCGCCAGCGCTCACTTGGGCACCTCCAATGCTCAATTCATTTCGCCCAAGCTTGAGTGGCTAAAATTCAGAACGCACCTCATCCCACCCTCCGCTCAACAGACCCTTTCACGGGCAGGACAAGCAAGATCTTCCAATGCTTTGAATTCAGCCTCAGCTTGCTAAATGAAGGTGCTCTATCCACCATATCGTTTTCGTAGAATGACATCCATGGTTGCTGGAGTATTTTTCAAAACCCATCGGTGGTTCACATGTAGAGGGCAGCTAAATGGGCTGTCGTGATCCTAATGCAGTTAGAACGGATGCTTATACGTGGTAGCTTCTAGATTACAAAATGAGCATCTTACGTAGCCACTGGCCAGAACGGTATTTTAGTGCCACTGCCTCGAAATGGTTAGTTATCATTCTTCACGATTCCTTGGCATAATGATATGTGGTAGCCCTGATGTAGTCAAATGAATATCTCATGTGCATCAGGGGCCCCTGCAATTACCAAGGAGACTTCTTAGGTAGCCAGACCGGCACTATTGGTCGGCAGTGGTCTGCATAAATGGAGGTTTCTTCAACCAGAATCAAACAGTTACTCCGGACTGAAAATTTAGAAACCAAAACTCGGGGAGAATTCGATTGACTTCCGCTGGGTTTAAACCCTACGATAAGTATTGATCCATGACGAAAATAATGAGTCTGGATCTGAACAATAATGCGTCTGAATTTCTTCACGTGTCAGTGACTTGCTATGGTCGTTGGAACGTTGTTGAAGATGGGGAGGGGACAAATTCTGGCGATATTTTGCGCCAAAGATTAAATAAATGTTTGGAAATTTGCATCGCACGTTTATCGAAGTGTACGTTTGTGTGCTCTTCTCACAATCAGCATAGTTCAGAACATAGATGCATATAAATGTTGTTTTGTACCAGGGGGAGTGTCTGTTAAAACCTGTCAAAGACCGAGGGCGTGACTAAGGACACAAATGCACCCCCCTGTTTCTTTGCAGGGACTCGAGCCCTCTGATGTTCGGTTGAACGCTTCGATACGTTCAGGTTGTAATATGGAACGCTATAACGACCAGGCCCTCCAGGGCGTTCCAAATTAATCGACGATAGCATTGCCTGACCTTCCCACTGATTTTCTTAAGACTACACAACGTGCTTTTGATGAGCGAGGCCAACTACTATTAAAGTAGTTTCTTTATATAAAAAGACGACCTTGATTTGTCGGATAAGTTCAGCGTGGGCACACGTTCGCATCATTCCTATTGTGGCAACGTGCATGCGAAAGAGCTAGTGGAAAGTGAATAATTTTATTGGAGTTATATGAGGACAATTACAAAGTTTCTCACTAGCCATGAATTCACTTTTGCGAGAAAAACAAATACTTGGCAGCAGTAGTTGACAAAGTAAGAAAATAAGTGGCAAAATCGCTAAGAAGGAACAAATGTTTCCTCCTTAAAAGGGACGTAGATAAATCAACTGACATTCATCCGTGGTTCTGAGATGTACTGCAAAGCATCTAAATATATACACCACAATATCATATGAGGCAGAATTTCAAGACTAGGTAGTGGAGTGGAAAATGGTACGGAACACCTGCAATGAGGGAACCATGTTTATGACCGCTTATTTGTAATCATCAGCGAGAAAATCCAAACCTCTTCAAGCACTAACCGACATCAAGCACAGACGAACATAGTATAAAAAATTGTCAAAATCCGTGAGAATCTTCCAAATTCCGTAACAAAAATCGGTGATGACATACGTGCTGCATCGTGCTGCATGAATTAAGTCTGCTTATCGGCATCCAGCAGTCATATTTAGAACGTACCTATTGTTCCGTTCTCAACGTATTCAACAAACTTGAAGGAACCTGCAACGGTTGGAGTTTAAAAGCTCTTCGGCGGTTCAATTTTGGGCGTCGGGGTGGGGGGGCGGTAATGACCACGAGCTCGGCAAGCCTTGCAGTTGTATGATCGGCAGTGGTCAGGGCCGATCTAAATAGCTATTGGCTCCCGGACTAAGTCACCCGTTCCTCGCGCCTGCACTCGCGATTGGTGTCATGGGGCGCGCCGGCCTGGTGAACCGACTATTTCGCCACAGCACGCGACTGTTCTGAAGCTTAACGAGATAACCACAACGCGCGCCAACACCAACAACCAAGCCAGCTCGGTCTCACAGACCGGTGGGCCGGTTCTGAATGAGCACGTGCAAACCGGTACCGATCGTCGGCAGGGGCCTGGCGGCTCGGTCGTGTCGTTATTCGACGCTCTGCTGCGTGGATACGGCCTTGGCATCAGCGTCGTCGATTGCTGTTTGCCACTCGGGGGAATATATATGTATGATGGTGCCAGGTGCCAAAGCACCACTTGAGCTGGCGAGTGGCCGTCGGCACCGGGGAGTTGCATAGTTCCAGCAAGCCCCTGACGAACGCGTCTGTGTCCATGTCGCCGCCTGCAGTGTTTTTTTTTGTCGTTGTGCGGCCGTCTCAGCGGCCTCAGCTTCACTGTTGTTCTGTGGGTAGAGGGGACGGGTGGACGCGAAAGAGTGCTGCACCCCCCCCCCCTCCCCGCTGTATGAACTCGCTGGTGTGCCCAGAGGTGAACTGTCTACCACTGTCATTTCGCATGGTAACTGGTACGCCGGTGGCGGAGAAAATGCTGTGCAGCTCTCGGACAAGCGTGCGGCGGTGGCCTCCTGTCAACAGTTATTCACGATGGGCCATCTCGACAGTCGGCGTGCACCAGGTGGGTCCGTCCCGGGTGTTCAAAATAACCCGCGCAGACGGACTCAGAAGACCCGCGACGGGGTACGAGTTGGCCGTATGCGGTTCGATTCATTCACTGGCTTGTCGTTTTTGGCAGTGTGTGAAGGAGTTGACGATATTGACCACGCCCTGATCTGTCCCGGGCCGATGTATTATCTGTCTCGCTCGTCTTCTGGTGCGGTCAACCATTTGATGTCCCGCATTGAGACTGTCGAGGGTCTTCCGTCGCAGGCTGCATGGCATCATGAGATGCTGGCCGCACACCAGGACCAGGACCAGGACCAGGACCAGGACCCTCCAACACAGGTGAACACAGGTAACGCACCTCCCACCCCCACCCAACCCCCAATCCCACCCCACCCAGTCTGGACGGGCGGCCTCCTCGGCGTCCGCGTGGTGGGTTGGAAACTCGGCTAGGGCGACTTCCAACAGGGCCTGATATTCGCTATCCGTGTGTGCTGCATGGCGCACTCTAACCAGCATCACATCGGCGTCTGCTGGGTCATCTTCTCCTCATTGTAGCCGAGGCTTGGACGACACTTTGCACCTGGTTAGCGATGTCTCTCTCGGCTTCCTCGTCGTCCCTCGTGGGCTGGTCAACAGGTGTGCAGGACAGTACATCTGGAACCGCGTGTTGTTTGCCGGCTCGCCAGACGGCGGTGAACGTGCGCGGTATGCCAACTTTTCCCGTAGGCGCAGCAAACGTGGGTTCTCGATGTCCGCCAGCGACTTGCTGTTGAGAAGAGGGATCAGAAGCCGGGGGTTTGTGACGACGCTGACTGGACAGGCAGGTCAGGTATGCACATCTGTGCATGCTCCAAGTGATCGCAAACAGTTCAAACTCCACTAGTGCGCACCGTGACTAAAGAGCGTGAGGAAACGGGATCCGCACTGGGCGAGCTTCCATACGTCTGTATGGCACAGCATGCGGACGTATCCTATTTCCGGTGAGCAGCTTCGATTTGGAGCGCCCTTGGCAGAGTGGGGTAAAAGCATGCCCGAACAAGTGGCTGCAACAGTCCATTCTTACGGCCTTGAAGGCGTCCTCATGCACGACTGACCATGCACATAAGCGTGAGGGCCGCAGCAGGCCCCTCAGTGGTTCCGCCGGGTCAGTTGTCTCAGTTGAAAACGCCCCTAGCTGATTAACGGGACCCAGCAAACTTCGGAGATCAGTGCTGTTAGCCCTACGATGAAACTTGGATAGGACCTAACATTTGCGGTCGTCAGCAGTGAAGCCGTACGAGCTGACTTTGTGTCCGCAGTAGGTGAGGCTCGTCTCGGTGAACACCAAATTTTCCGGGTTCAGCTTGATCCCATGCGCTCTAGTGTTTGGATGGCATGATTCAGATGCGAGGAGTATGTCACGTCCTGGGCCAATATGCCATGACACAACTTGCAAGCGTTGCCAATGCCAGCGAAGGCAAGGTTGCCCCGTCTGTTATGCTCGCCCCCGTTGTTACAGAGGCCTCTAACCCCTCAATGGAAGCGGTATCGTCCCCACGTGATAATGCATGTCAGACCCAAGTGGTCCTCAGCTAAGGGTGGGCATCTGGAAGTACCCTGAGTTGGTGTCGCGCTTGGTGAAGTAGCAGGTGCCTGCGGTGTTGCTCGACACCACATCATGTGCTGTGGGGACGGGGTAAGCGACACGCCGAACATACTTACTGAGCGCCGTCAGGTCCACTGGTGGCCGTATCGCCGGCTTACCATCCCCACCTGCAGGCGCGGCAGCCGGCCAACAACGGTCCGTCCCGACAGATGTGCTTCACCTGTTGGGCCCCGTCAAGGCTACGCTGAACACATTAATGATTTGTACTGCCTCATGGATTTCCTGACTTTACAAAGATCACTTGCTTGGGATTTCGGGAAGCTGCCACACCAACAAGGGCGCAGTCACGAATTTCCTGAGGTGGACTCCACCCTCAAAATGTAAATTATTGAAGACCGCTTTCGGCGCACTTTGCTCGTCGAAAATGTCTGATTTTGGCGTGGTGGACATCCCAAAATGTTGTCTTTGATCTCTTGTAATTATTCCTGCTAAGTGGGGGATCCCAGACCCCCTTAGCTGCGCCTCTGCCCCTCAAACATGCAACATCTTGATAACTTCGATGTTGATTGGATTCAAACTGTGAAGGTTCTGAATTGACCCTGAATTTTCGGTATCATAAGTGATTCGACGATCTAAAGGCCCCGTGCAATTGGATGCTGAATTAAATTGAGTAGTTCTCGCAAAATATACTCGAATAGATGGGGCGAATCCTGCCGCCACTGTCCACATACAATCCTAAAGACAATAACAATTCAAGTCACCCATGATGCCTTGTTACTTAATAACTTCCGAACGCCCAAATAATCTCAGACAGATATGGGTTTTGCAAAAAGAATATTGAGAGGGCAGCGAAATGCATCAGCTAGGTTAAGAACGCTTTCGATGGGAAGTCCATGGCGTACTGCGTTCACATTTATGATTGGCGGACCAGTTAGTTAGTTATTTGAGTTTAAGGGCGCTTCGACCAAAGCGTGATCATCTAGCGCCCACTATTTGGCCAGATTGTTGGGTCATTTCCCTCCAATGTGATAGGAAACTCCACATGTTAACTCAGGCGAACCATCTTCATTTTCTCTCAAGTCAATTCAAGTCAGGATGAAGTTTTCGAATTATCTGTCGAACATTTATTATCTGCGTATCGTAATCACGCAATTACAAACATTCACACGAATAACAATTTATGATTAGTGAAAATAGCAATAAAGAATCTGGTATATTAACTGCATCACTCATTATGCAAGTATCTGACATACGGTGCACATATTATAGAATATGCCATGACATTTTGCGTATGTCTGGTTTTCGGACTCAGCGCACGAAACCGTCACCTTGAGTTCTGGGTCGTTTTCAGTGGCGTACAAAGTATCTGAATTAACGTGGACGTTCGTCTCGTAGCGGCCTATCTGCTGGTGTCATTTAGCCATATATCGCCGGGAGTAGTGCAGCGACGAACGCGTGTATTACCAAGG
This sequence comes from Ashinkailepas kermadecensis, assembly GCA_034440615.1. NCBI lineage: Eukaryota > Metazoa > Arthropoda > Thecostraca > Neolepadidae > Ashinkailepas > Ashinkailepas kermadecensis. The sequence goes on along the minus strand of JAOTOM010004923.1, from coordinate 39,310 downwards.
TGCTGACTGAACCTGGCTCATATGCACCTTTTACACCCATCGCTCTTATCTCGTTGCATTACAGCAATGGTTCAACTTCGGCTTCCAGGATGTGACCCAGTGAAAACATTCGAGGTCATGTGAGGTTCTTTACCTGACCAACAGAAGGTTGCTGACATAGAGGTACCCTGTGTAATTTAAACTGACCTTTTGGCTTTGCGGTATGTGAATGTAAATGGGGCACAATTTTGTTGCAACTTATTCGAATTTACCTTTAGCGAGCAGAATCAAGCTATTCGAATCGGGAGTGAACGAAGACCTTGTGCGGATCGCTGTGTGGTGTTTCTTGTCATACCAGAAAATATATTTCCTATGCAGATGCACAATTGAAGCGGCGGAAAGTTTCTAAGTTAATCTGGTCGTACGTCAATGACCATTTTAGTGACATGGCTGAAGATTATGAGATGTAGTAAATACTAGTACTACAACATACATCTTACGTTGTTAATCTCAGAAAAGTCTATTGATATGAGCAGAAATAATTCCGAGCAGTCAATTTTAGAGGCTTGTTTGATAAATCCATCGCCACGGTGCGTGTTTGTGTACGAATATGAAGGTGAATGGACGACATATTTTACTTCTTATCCCATTGTTCCTGTACGTGATGCATATAAGAGCCCAACGTGTCACGTAATATTCACGATGTACATCTCAGGCACCCAAGATAAGCTAATTGCTCAAAATAGGACACTTATAGCGCAATTATTTCTGGCCACACCTCAGCAGTTTGTACTCAGCCAGTAGTGTACGGATAATCATAAAGTCATAAAGTATTAAGGCTTAATAAGAGACACAGGGACCCATCTGGGTTAAGCCTATCTAGAAAAGGTACTAGGAATGTACATACTCCCACCCCAATCAATCCCTTATCCCAAGTTCCTAGGAAGCTATATATCCCAGCCTATCTAGCACCACTCACTTGCTACCGCATAACACCCTCAACAATCACAAGCTCCTCCCATCACACCCATCGTGCCACCATAGACAATCTCATCAGCATCATATCCCGAAGGAAGGTGCCGAATCCACCGCCAGGCACACCCCACACAAATTCATAAAGCGTTCAGACTTAATAAGAGACTCACTTGCTATTGCATAATACACTCAACAATTACAAACTCCTCCCATCATACCCATTGTACTACCATAGACAATCTCATCAGTATCACATCCCGAAGGAAGGTGCTGAATCCACTGCAGTATCACACCCTATATAAAGTTATAAAGCGTTTAGACTTAATAAGAGACTCACTTGCTATTGCATAACACACTCAACAATTTCAAACTCCTCTCAACTCCCAACTCCTCCCTGTCGATCAACCCTCCCTGGAATACAGAAAAACAAGACCCCTATTCTTATAATGATTGTCTATGCCGTTTTTAAAGATGTTCAGTGTGTTGCTACTGACAATGGTTCCTGGCAGCTGGTTCCAGTGTTCTACTACCCTGTTGGTGAAGAAAGACTGTCTTAACCTTGTCCTGCTGTGATTAACTTTAATTTTGAATTGATGACCTCTAATTGCATCATTTCTGTTAAATTCAAACATTTCCCTGAGATATCCCTGTTCCTGACCATGAACAAATTTAAAAACCTCAATGAGATCTCCTCTCAGCCTTCTATATCTAAGTGAAAACATATTCAATTTCTTAAATCTTTCCTCATATGCCAGGTTGCCTATACCATTAACCATTTGTGTTGCCCTCTTTTGTACTCTCTCTAAAAGCCAACAATCTTTCTCATAACTAGGGGACCAAGCTTGGACACAGTATTCCAAATGTGGCCTGACATATGCACAGTACAGCTTCCTGATGACCTCCTCACTTTTGTATGACACATTCCTCTGTATTGCCCCAAGCATTCTTAGTGCCTTCTTCCTGGCTTCTTTGGTCTGTTCTGATGCCCCCAATTTTGTGTTCAAAATAACACCTAAGTCCTTCTCCTGCTGAATCACAGAGAGTACTTGGCCACCCATCAAGTATGGAGGCTTCATATGCTGCCTACCTACATGCATGACTTTGCACTTATCAAAATTAAACTTCATTTGCCATTTTTCGGAACACTTCACTAGCTCGTCTAAGTCTTTCTGCAGCAAAACCTGCTCATTGTGCCCTGTTATTGCCCCAAAGATCTTCAAATCATCCGCAAATTTCAAAACCTTACTGCTTAGGCCACATTCAATGCTATTCACATATATAATGAACAATAGTGGCCCCAGTACCGACCCCTAGGGTACTCCACTAAGAACATTTTGCCATGATGACTTTGTACCATTTAGCATCACTCTCTGCTGTCTATCTGAAAGCCACAACTCTATCTATTTTAGGATGCTACCTGCAATACCATGGACCTGAAGCTGCATCATTAACCGTCTATGGGGTACCTTGTCAAAGGCCTTACTAAAGTCAAGATATGCTACATCAACCTGATTTCCCTGATCAATTTGTTCTGTAGCAAAATTCAAAAAGTCCAAGAGATTTGTGAGACACGATCGCCCTTTTCTAAACCCATGTTGAGTATCTTGAATCAATCTGTTTCCTTCCAGAAAACTAACTATTATATCCTTGATAATTGATTCGAGTACCTTGCAGACTAGGGATGTGAAGCTTACTGGCCTATAGTTTTCAACTTTCCCTCTTTCTCCTTTCTTGAAAATAGGATCTACATTTTCCCGTTTCCAATCTGTAGGAATTTCATTTTGTGAAACTGATCTACAAAATATTATACTAAGTGGAATTGCCACTTCCTTTTCAGCTTCCCGCAATACCCTAGCATAAATTCCATCAGGTCCTGCTGCCTTGTTTGTCTTTATTTTTCTGATATAATTGAAAACAATATCACTATCAATGAAATCAACATCGTGTATCTGATCACCTGTCATTGAACTGTGGTTCACGGTTGGCAGATTAGTCACATCCTCCACTGTAAACACTGATTTAAACTGCTTGCTCAGCTCCTCAACCATCTCACCATGCTCGCTCAATATAGTCCCATTTACTTCCAGTGGACCAATTGTGCTTGAAACTTTACTTAGCTTGTAGAAACTAAAGAACTTTTTACTGTCCCCATTACAGTTCCTAGCCAAATCCAATTCTTTTACTCTCTTTGCTGCTCTGATTTTCTGCTTCACAGCATCTCTAGATGTTTTATACGACCTTAGATTTACGATATTTGAAGTTTCCTTAAATACTCTAAATGCATCTTTCTTAGCCTTAATTGCTTTCATCACATCTGGTGTGATACTCAGACCAACGTGCCTGTGGAATCCGACATCCACTGGTAGATGGTACCGTTGTTATTCCACTGGGAGCCACCATGCAAACCCTCTCCTGGCTGCAGGTATATAATACCGTGGTTATTCCACTGGGAGCCCCCCCCCCCTATACATACCCTCTTCCGGAGGTAGGTAGATAATGCGTGGCTATTCCACTGAGAGCCCACACCCCTCCCTATACACACCCTCTTCCGGCGGCAGGTAGATAATGCCGTGGTTATTCCACTGGGAGCCCCCCCATACACACCCTCTTCCGGCGGCTGCTGACTCATGGCGTTCGTCTGCTCACCAACAATCCAGTCAGACATGCACAGCTAATCTCCTCACATTGATGGACTGTCAAGGTTATGGTTGCCAACCGACTAGGAACCATCCGAAGGTGAGCTAGGCAATACATTGCGGCTAATCAACTCTTGTTGTTCATTGAAGTCAGGCTTACTGTACAATGCAGCGCAGCACAGCTGTATGGACATACGGGTGTAGTAGTAAAGGTAGAGCGCTATCGGCATTATATGTAATGAAGTCCTGCTATAAAATAAAACTACGTGTGGGACGGAATCAGTCGATAAGTGAAATGCCTGTTCGAAGACATTGAGCCAGCTGATTACCACCAATGCGGTTTCCCCTACAGAATCCGTAACATTGTTGTGAAATGCATGCCTGAGTGAAACATGCCGGATCCCCCTGCGGTGCCGCCAGCTTCCTGCTCGCGCCGCTCTGGTGGAGACAGACTGTGCTACAGAGGGCTGACCTGACACGGCACGACGTGCCGTGAAACATGCCGGATCCCCCTGCGGTGCCGCCAGCTTCCTGCTCGCGCCGCTCTGGTGGAGACAGACTGTGCTACAGAGGGCTGACCTGACACGGCACGACACGTGCCGGATGTCAACAACTGGCTGCAAAGCACGCCCGAGACACGGACGCGTGTGAAAGTGGTCACGCAAGTCGGCAACAGCGGGACAATGCGTGGCTCCACTCCAAAATGGCGGACCGATAGCACACCTCGCTTTCAGATTCGCGACACAAAGGGACAAAACCCGAGTGGTGTATGCGACTAAATGGATGGAAGATGGTTACGGCACCTTTCCATTCGCCTCGCTGACTGCCGGCCGCTCCTTCCTCTCGCTTCTGCCGACACCGCTGGTCTGTTCCTTTGTTGTTCTTGGTCTTTATAGTAGATGCAAGACACTTGTCTAGCATGTAGTTTCTCACCTGCCTGGCACGTTCAGCAAGGTGGTTGTTTAACAGAGTTACTGGTGTTATGCCGAAGGTTACTGTCCGTAAGTTACTATCCATAAGTTACTATCAGTAAGTTACTATCCGAAGTTACTATCCGTAAGTTACTATCCGTAAGTTACTATCCGTAAGCTACTATCCGTAAGCTACTATCCGTAAGCTACTATCCGAAGTTACTATCCGTAAGTTACTAAGCCGTAATATTATGGTCATACGTGTCAGTTATACCGCAAAAGGTCACTGCTTGCGACGTATGAACATTTTGAGGCTGCACTCAAATGCTGACCAGTCCAGCGCCCTGCTGGATTGGTCAGCCTTTCAGTGCAGCCGGGATTGTTGGCCATAAATGCAGCCGGGAAATGGCCTGAAGCCGTGTTGGCTGCCTGGACCGGTGTCGGTGCAGTGGCGCACAAACTTGCGTTTAAAATATGTGTTTGAACAAGAGATAGGATCGCAGGACCAGGGTATACGTAACTGGCGCTGCTTATCATGGAAATCACTTCCGCAAAATCGCCTCAGAAAGCGTTCGTTGACATCTAATGTCACGTGCAAAGTCTAGCAATGAAGGGTATTTTATATCAGGTATATCCTCCGCGGCCCCCATTACCTGCATGATAAGTCAGCATTATGCACATTGTATCGAGTGGTTTAGCTGTGCGTGTAATCGTGAACAGAGGGCATCGTTCTCGCATGCTTAAAGATCTTGCATCTTAAATGACTCACCGATGCCGCACGGTACAATACAGCGTCCCGCGGTGTCCCAAGATCACATGATATCAAAGTGCCACACAGCGTCTCACAGTGTCTCAAGGTCACATAATAGGAGTGTCACACAGTGCCGCACGGTACAATACAGCGTCCCGCAGTGTCTCAAGGTCACATACTATCACCGTGTCACACAGTGCCGCACGGCAACGTTTCGTACAATACAGCGTCCCGCAGTGTCTCAAGGTCACATACTATCACCGTGTCACGGTGCCACAGTACAAGCCCCGCAGTCTCAAGGTACATACTACAGCGTCTCACGCAGTGTCTCAAGGTCACATACTATCACCGTGTCACACAGTGCCGCACGGTACAATACAGCGTCCCGCAGGGTCTCAAGGTCACATACTATCACCGTGTCACACGGTGCCACACGGTGCAATACAACGTCCCGCAGTGTCTCAAGGTCACATAATATCACAGTGTCACACAGCGTCACACAGTGTTACACGGTGTCACACGGTGTCACATGATGCAAACAGTGTCCCACATTGTCCCAAGATCACACACTATCACAGTATCACACGGTATCACACGGTGTCACACGGCGTGGTACTGTATGACACCGTGTGACACTGTTTAACGTTGCGACACGGTGTGACACTGCGGCACTATGTGACACTGTTTGACACAGTGCCACGCTGTGTGACACTTTGTGACACTGTGCGACACAGTGTCACACTGTGTGACACTGTATCACACCGTGTCACACCGTGCCACATATCATTGGAATGCCACACAGCGCCACACTGTACCACACTACCACACTGTGTCACGCACTGCTGCACACCCGCCGTGAGCTCACCTGGCGGCGGCCGTCTGCGCTGCCGCCAGATCCTGGTGCGCCAGCCGAACGTCGCGCTCCTGGCCGCGCAGGTGGGTCCTGGCGCCTTGTAGGACGGCGCGCGACCGCTCCAGGTCGCGCTGTGTGTGGCGCAACGCGTCGTACGTCTGCTCCAGCTCGTCCTCCAGCGACAGCTCCGGGTGGTAGGGCGCGCGCGGCTCGCTGATGGCGCGCAGCTCGCGGATCAGCGCGTCAAAGTTTCGCTGCGCCTCGCTCAACGAACGGTTGGTCTCCGCGTCGATGACGTCCGTCGGAGCCGGGTGGGCGCTGTTGGTGTCGGCGCCTCTCCGGTCGGCGCCGGTCGGGTCGGCGCCGGAGCGGTGTACCGGGCAGGTGTCTGCGGAAGTGGTCGGATCGCCGACCTCGCTTCGCTCGGCTGCAGAGACACCCATGTCGTTCAACTTGCTTGATTTGTGTTCACTGACGGTCACTGACTGGGAACTATTGGTCACTGACCGAGCACTACTGGTCACTGACTGAGTACTACTTGTCACTAGCTGAACATTACTGGTCACTGACTGGGTAGTACTGATCACTGATTGATCACTACTGATCACTGGCTGGTATCTGCTGGTCACTGGCTCCTCACTGAGTGTCGATTGGTCAACAATCGCTGTTTGACCATCAGTCAGTGTTTCGTCGCCGATCACTGCCTGGTCACCGATAACTGTTTGGTCACCGATCACGACTTGATCACTGATGACAGCTCCATCGCCGACTGTCGGCTGATCGCTGATGACCGGCTGTTCACCGAGGCATCTACCTTGAGTGAATGGCTGGTGACACGTGAATGTTTGCTCGCTAGGTGCCGCGGAGGCAGGTGCAGCAGAAGCAGATGCAGAAGTGGGTGACTGCCTCTCGAGTGATGCGCGGCCGCGCACCTCCAGCCCGATGTTGCGCGCGTCGGAGACGGCCAGCGAGCGGCGCAAGTCCTCCACCAGCTCGCGCAGCGCCTGCAGCTCGCGCTCCAGCAGCAGCAGACCCCGCGAGTGCTGGTCGCCGGCGCGGCGCGTTCCCAGCGAGCTGGGCAGCGATCCGCCGCGGTCGAACTGCGGCAGACCGGGCAGGCGCCGGTGACGCTGGTGACGCTGGTGACGCTGGTGACCGACGTCGCGCACCGCCGTCCCGAAGATGGCCTTGCGTCGCTTCACGTCGCCACCGGCCAGCGCCTCGTCCAGCTGGTCGATCGCGGCGGCGCGCCTCCGAACCGTCACCTCCACATCGACCAGACGGCCACTGGCGGTGGGCGGCGGCGCGCCGGCGCCAAAGTGGCCGCACACGGCGCGCCGGAAGGCGGCCGGCCCGAGCGCGGGTTGGCCCGCGTCGGCGCCGTCGGCGGCGGCGGCGGCCGGAAATACCGGCACCGCGGCGGCGCCGCCGTCCAGCAGGGCGCAGAGGCGGCGCACGTCGGCGCGACTGACGCCGGCCGGCCCGGCCAGCTGACTGTAGACCAGGCCCAGGTAATCGTCCAGGCCGAGCGACAGCACCGCCGCCGCGTTGGGCACCGCCGGCGGCGGCGGCCGCGCGCGCGCCGCCAGCGCCCACGCCAGCAGCCGGATCGGCTCGTCGCAGTCGGTCATGACCGGTGTCGGGTCATGGCTGGCCGCTGCAGCAGCGGGGAGGGGCGAGGTCAGCCAGCTGCCCGCCGCGTGCACCGTCGCCGGGCAGTGTGCAGCACACCATAGGGTCCGGTCGTCGGCCGCCCCGCTCAGTGTTGCACATCAGTCCTCGTCGGAGCTGTCCTCTCCGTGAGGACGGTGCTCACACTGTCCCTACACTGTCCTCAATGGTCATCACGGTCCTCAATAGTCCTCATGGTCATCACGGTCCTCAATGGTTTTAGGGTTGTCAATGGTCCTCAATGGTCCCCAATTGTCCTCACGGTTCTTAATGGTCCTCATGGTTCTCATGGTTCTCAATGGCCATCAGGGTCCTCTAACTGTCCCAAATGGTTTTCACCTGGTCCCCACACTGTCTTCAGTGGTCCTCACACGTTCGCACTGTTCTCAGTGCTCCTCACACGTTCACACTGTCCTCAGTGGTTCTCACACTGCCCTCACACTGTCCTCAGTGGTCCTCAAACGTTGACACTGTAGTCTCGGCTGCCGGCGGCTGTCGCTGCGACACTGCGCGTGCAGCGTGTCGCCTGCGCAAGTGACACCGACTGGTGGCGTGATGTGATGTGATGTGCGCGATGTGATGATGTGCGTCTCCCGGCGCCGCTCACCGGGCGGCAGAGGACGGGCACCGGGGCGGCTCGCGCCAGGCCGCCGTCTGCCTGACATTGGTGCGTGGCCCGCTGAGAAAACACGCCGCAAAAGTAAAAGTCGGCGAGCACATAGAGGGCGCGCGCGCGGACCATCGGGCTGGTGGCCCGTTGCGACACGCTACGACGGCGGCCAATTGGGCTGGCGAAATGCGAACCGCATTCTTACGTCAGCATCACGCGGCAACAATCCCGTTTTCATTGGGCGGCCATCTGGAGCGGCCCGAGGCGCTGTCATCACGGCCATGCCTACTCGCGGTGGTGGCCGCCGACGGCTCGTCCTGTCGGCCTGCTCATGAATAAACACCGACGCTGATGGATGTCCGTGTGCGGCCGACACGGCCGTGTGATTACCGGTGCACCGTTCTCGGTGCACTCACTCGACGGCATGCGGTGACACAGAAGGGGGTGCGCTCAGGTTCCGGTCACCGGTCGCGGGTCGAGGGAAGCGGGTCTCCACTTTCACGGCATGAAGGTCACCCATGTTTTCGCATGCACGGCCCGGTGCGCTGGTGACCACTCACAGACCGGTACACTGAGGATCACTCATACCGAGATCGGTGCACTGGTGTTCACTCAGACACAGACCCAGTCAAGGGGTATCGGGGCCCGACCCCCTCACCTCACCCTCTTAACAACGAAAAATAGACGAGATCAAATATTTTTGGGGGATTTTCACCACGCAAAACCATAAATTTTCGGCGCGCTGCGGATACCAAGAGTTGTATCCTGTTTTATCACTTTTTCTTCGGTCTGATCCCCTCTGAAAAAAAATCCTTGTTGCGTCGCTGTGCACATACCGGTACACAGGTGGCGACCCAAACACATACCGGTACACAGGTGGCGACCCAAACACATACCGGTACACAGGTGGCGACCCAAACACATACCGGTACACAGGTGGCGACCCAAACACATACCGGTACACAGGTGGCGACCAAAACACAGACCGGTACACAGGTGGCGACCCAAACACATACCGGTACACAGGTGGCGACCAAAACACAGACCGGTACACAGGTGGCGACCCAAACACATACCGGTACACAGGTGGTGACCCAAACACATACCGGTGCACAGGTGGTGACCAAAACACATACTGGTACACAGGTGGTGACCCAAACACATACCGGTACACATGTGGTGACCCAAACACATACCGGTACACAAATGGTGACCAAAACACATACCGGTACACAGGTGGTGACCCAAGCACATACCGGTATACTGGTGACCACCCAAGCACATACCGGTACACTGGTGACGACCAAAACACAGACCGGTATACGCTGGTAACCACCCAAACACATACTGGTACACAGATGGCGACCCAAACACATACCGGTACACAGATGGCGACCCAAACACATACCGGTACACAGGTGGCGACCCAAACTCAGACCGATACACTGGTAACCACCCAAACACATACCGGTACACAGGTGGTGACCCAAACACATACCGGTACACATATGGCGACCCAAACACATACCGGTACACAGGTGGCGACCCAAACACAGACCGGTACACTGGTAACCACCCAAACACATATCGGTACAGAAGTGGCGACCCAAACACATACCGGTACACATATGGCGACCCAAACACAAACCGGTACACTGGTGACCACCCAAACACAGATGGGTACACTGGTGACCACCCAAACACATACCGGTACACAGGTGGCGACCCAAACACAAACCGGTACCCTGGTGGCGACTCAAGCACAGACCGGTGGTGGTGGTACACTGGTGGTCACCGGTACACTGGTGACCACCCAAACACAGACCGGTACACAGGTGGCGACCCAAACACAGACCGGTGCACTGGTGACCACCCAGATTTGAGCTGGTCGCCTCCTGCCACGCACATTTATACCGTTTTGCTCTCTGGGCTCAGCACGATCTGCAGTCAGACGTGGAGGGGTGGTCTGGCGTACCGGGCCGTGCCACTATGATTCAGACACCAGGACCCGTTCTACAGTCGTCCCAAGGGGACGGCGAGGCTGCTTTCGCGCCTGCCGTGATTTGCGTTTGTGGCTCCAAGATTCGCATCTGACGTCATGATGCATCAGACCGTTATTTTTCGTTGAAAATGAACATGCTCCGAAGAACCCTTAATTCCAGCCCGGAATCTTGGCATCACGCCAGGTTAATACTCCGACTTTGGAGCCGAGCCTCGGCTATTTGGCAGCTTTAGCTGGGCCTGTAGTAAACCGCTGGATTCATGAGCCAGGTGGTCTAGTAACCTCCCATGATAGCCTGATATCGCGCCTTACCGACACTCAGTCACGTTGTACATAGGATCTGGTGACGCCTAACTGAATCCTCCACTAGTTCCCCTCCCTCAGCCCTCCCCCGCTACACCCCTCAGGGCACAGCCAACACTCGCGTGATTCAAGCCAGGTGGCAGTGAAACACTATTCCAAAACGTTGCAACATCACTCAACCGGTCTCTAAATGAATTTAGGTTTCAACTTTGCGATAACATATACAGTAAGATAGATTGGCATTCTGTTCACGGTCATCTGCTCGGTGATATTCACCCAAGCCATGGCATTCGCCACTTACTTCGTGCCTGCAAGTTCATCAGGGGCAAAGGCCAAAACTAGCCTTTCCTCGGCCTCGGCAACAGGGTCATGAATGAAATGGAGTAGGAATGCAATATGTCCGTGGCACTTCCGGACTTCATTGCTAACTTACGGAGAAGGACTGTATTCCCAGCCTTACACCATCATTAACAGCACCACAATCAAAATCAGTGTTGAGGTTGTCATTTCTGGAGATGAGACTAGCTCTGTGGATAATGCTGGTATTCACCCGCGAGTGATACCCGGTAGAGCTCATATACTTCGAAAGCCATTCGAGCGTAATGTTATCGAAGCTCCGAAAGCACCAAGTTATCCACCTGACGAACCTGCAAAGTCTGCACGGATTGGCTGCATTGAGCCGGACGGCCGAGGCCGGCACCGTCAATTTCGCGTGGACGGCGCAAATCCGCCCCGTCGACGTGCTCATCACGTTTCATGAGCCGCAGCACGTGTCGACAAATCTTCGTCCTTAGCGACACCTGGTGGGCGAGTGGTACAGCGCCCTTCTGCTCCCCGCCCTCCCGGACCACGGGGATACAGCGCGTCCGTCTACTTCATGCTCTCTCTCTCTCTCCAGTCCACGAGACTCGGGCTCGACGAGCTCCACGAGCCCCTCGACGGGCGGCGTCTCACTCGGCTGCGGTGATGCCAGACGCCACGAGCGTGTCATTCATTATCTGCAATCTGAGGAATGGAAATTATTTCCGACCGACCGTGAGAGGGCAGGCTTATATCGGCGCGGCGGAGGGCGACCGGCGAGGAAGATAGCGGCGGGCGGAGGAGCGGCGGACGTGGCCCAGACCTCGCCAGAATTAGCCGGCGCGTGAGTTGACGGCAGCGGCGATGATGTCAACGATCTCGCCGGCGCGGCGGTCGTAGATCGTGGACGGTGGCTGCCGTCGGGGAAACTGTGGCGCGTCAAGTGACGACGGCCAGTCAGCTGGCGGCAACGGCTGCGACTGTGGCGCGTCAGCGGCGACTGTGGCGCGTCAGGTGACGACGGCGGTCAGCTGGCGGCAACGGCTGCGGCTGCAAATGTGGCGCGGCGGTGGCGACTGTGGCGCGGCGGCGGCCGATCGTTCACGGTCGGACGGCTGAGGATAAACGTCCCCATGAAAAAAATGATAAAAAACGTTTTTTTTATTTAAAAAACCGTTAAAACGCCAAGTTCGCTATGCCGAGAACTGCCAGATTGCCGTCATTATTTCACTGGAGCAATGCCAGACTGGAGCAGATTGGAGCAAGGAGTCCGTAGCAGACACCTTTACAGATTCATTGCCCATGCATGCCCTGCTTAAATGCATGCTCATGCACTCAAGCAATGAAAATGACTTAGATGTCACGTTAATATAGGGGAGGAGCAAGTTCATTTAATTGTTTGGAAAACTATATGCTGCAGATTCCGTGTTTCTACCTGATAACCTTGCTCCAGTAGACTCCATAAGCCTCAAGGTTCCAGTCAAACAACGGTGAAAGTTTGACAATTCTTAGCGTCAACGAACTTGGTGGTTTGGGCGTTGTAGGATTGTTCGCTGGGTATTTATGTTCAGCCCGGTAGGACGGCCGCCGCTGGGGGCGCCACTGAGAGCATCACTGGAACATTTTGCTCCGAGACATGATGACCTCTAAGGCACTGTCCGGTGGAAACTGAGGCGTCACGCCGGCCGTGTCCTCACGCCGTGCCGTGCCGTGCCGTGCCGTGCCGTGCTGCCGTCGGTCGGCAGTAAACAGAGCGGTTGTTCCGCATAAACAAATGATCTCACCCAATGCCACGGCGTCTGACCATAGGTAAACCTGGAGCCTTGCAGCGCAGGTCAGCAGGGAGGGGCTCCCAACCCGGAGAAGGGAGTGCATCAGCAGCAAGCTTGGAGCGGGGAGTACGATGGCACCAAGTCTGGAACGGGAAGTGCAGCGGTGCCAAACCTGAACCTGCGAGGATACCAGCCCGCCGGCAATAGCTGCTAATGCGTGCGTGTTTACTGAATGCATCCACGCTGTGGGTTTTACGGATCAGTGTACAGGCAGCAGCACTTAAGTCTAGTCAGGGTACAGGCAACACAACTACACAGACAACCATACAAGCAGGTAAACACTGTCCATAGTCCAAGTCCCGGCCCCAGATAATTACCGCTGAACGGTGAATTGCCGTTCGTACGGTGAAAAAGTGGCAATGTGTGGCGGCCAGTCTCACTCGAGGCAGGTGTGAGACAGGACAGCATGCAATGGCGTAGTGCTGCTAATTGGATGACAGAGCATTTCACTTTGGGCACATCAGATCACCAGGGAACAATACAATTATCACGAACGGCACAGGTCATTGCGAGGTAGCACCGGTCACACAGGAGAACACATATCACCTTGGAACAATACAGATCACCACGGGACAACACAGGTCACCACGGAACAGAGCAGGTCACAACGGAACAGCACAGGTCACCACGAAGCAGTACAGATCACCACGAGGCAGCACAGGTCACCACGGAACAGTACAGATCACCACGAGGCAGCACCGATCACCACGAGACAGCACCACCGGTCAGCACAAGTCAGCACAGATCACCACGAGCCAGCACAGGTCACCACGAGACAGTACAGGTCACCACGAGACAGCACGGGTCGGACACCTGCCGGAACAACACACAAATTCACCCGCATGAAAGCGGCCAAGCTGGTAAACATGCTTCTACGCATGCCCAGCGGGAAGCGTTTGCATATTCGACAGCTACAAATGGCTCCAACGGTGTGAATGTTTCCCGTCTCGGTATCCTCTGAAGCAGAGTGCCGCGGCTCAGCGCCCGCCCACCCGCTGTACCCGCGGCCGGCACGTGACTTGCATGTACGATGCCGGTGATAAGGGAGACGTTGCAGCGTCGTCATCGAATCCGGCCTTGAATGTTGACGCATCGGGCGGATATCTATGACCTTTCGTCAGCAAAGGCACCGTGGTGGGATTCCCAGGTGTCCGAGAGTCACCACGCACCGCAGCACTGACGGCAGCCTTACTGAGGGGTGCGCGGTGATCCGCTGAGGGGCGGGATGAGAGACATCCCAAATGGCATCGGCACCTTCTTAAGCACATATTTTAGCCTACGTTTACCCATCTTGTATCTGATTTGCGGTATTTGTCCTGTGTGGTCATCGACACACAGTTCAAGGCTATATCGCCTGAGGTCCTCTCAAGCATTATAACCAGCAATTTAGGTGCCGTAGCTTTCATTCATTAAATCCAGCTAATCAAGCAGACACCGAAAAATCTGCAATCACACAATCAGAAATAAAGCGTCATATTGATGCATGATGTTATTATTGGAAAAATTCAGATCGTTGGGCAGTATGGAAGGCAAATAGCAAATGGAGATTCACGATAATTGATTGATAATTGATAATTGAGGAACTGCCTGCCATCTTCAAGAAGGAAACTAGTGCGACAAATGACCCCCCCCCATCCACAAAATAATGTTGAGGTCCTCTCTCATGTAAGATCCCATTGTGCTTCTTGGCGGTCCGTTAGGCGTCAGACGCAATGCTAATGCGGACATCGGGGGATCTCCAGTGAAAACAAAAACAAGTAGATTCCTGATGCCATTCAAGAGCTCTGAAATATGCGCCCGCGCCAAGCGCTCCCGAATGCTCGCTAGGGTGCGCGCGAAGAATATAGTTACAATTTATGATACTCTGTCTCCATAAAATATGATAGGTAAAAATACGAAGTACATTTATTAAAGTTAGCCTGCCTCCAGACGTCAATTTCATCGCCACTTGCAGTGATATATTGTGCATATTGTTACTTTGCGTATTGTCCTCTGGAACTATTTTCTGGTCTTCATCCACCATAAACGGCGGGTCGCCGGCGGCGTCGCCCGGGGCCCGAGGCCCGCCGTTGACCGACCGACATTCATGATACGGCGAGGCGCGTAACCATTCCCTGAGGGTTAATGGGCCCCAACGCCAAAGTTACAGACATATTTTCATATTTGAAACGATAGGCGATAGCTATGGCATGATTTTCCCCACCATTGGAGTTGAGGTCGACAGGTTCCCTCGATATTGTTTAAGAACATTACGCTATGGGCGTTGAATGGAAAGAATGCATCTACATCCGTGAAATTCTCCTACATACTTTTGACGTGGCAGAGCCGATGTTGTTTGGTGTTGATCAAGGCTAGAACTTTATTCTTGCCGTGCCGCCGCTCGGCGGCCCTACGGACCATCTGCATCTACGGAGCAAATGTCAGCGCTTGACGTGTAACGAGCCATGCCAGAACCTCAATAATGTCTGAAAGCCTCATGTCAAAAGATGAAAAATGACAGGGTTAGATACATATAAAAGTAGTCGAGCTTGGCATCATAAGGCAGCTGATTTTATGCTGGTTTATTTGAGACCATTGGAAATAAATTCGCTTCTGTAGAACATCTGACATACAAGTTAAAGGAATACAATGTGATAATTTGGAACACAAATCCTTGAATTGAGTGCAAGAAAGACAGGGTTAAAACTGCATGGAAGTGACATACTATGCTATCAAAATGTAGCACGTTCAATTTTCGTTTAGTTAAGAACATTGGAAATTGTCAGCGCATTACACAGGAGATGCATGACAAATTTTATTACAAGAAGTTAAGTGGCCAATTGCTCCCATTTCATTTTGAGGGCAAAGTGACAGGGTGAAATGATTTGATAATAAAACGAGCTACACATCATAAGAGAGATTGTTTCAATGCTGTTCAGATTTGACCATTGGAAATTACTTGCACCTCTTCTAGAAACTAGAATATAGCATTAATCATTGCAAACCCACTCTGGTAGTGTTCCTTCACAAACCAACCACCGGAGCGGCGCCACCGGTATTATGTACGCTCATGACACACAAAGCTTCCCGCTCGTCTGTCTAAGCCATTTCCAAACGTCTATTGCACAGCTTATGCCTGTAAAATGTATGTTCTGGTGAGAGGGCGTTCAAAGAAACCACAAATAGGCGCTTGATTTGCGCTGCTTACCGACCGACTTATTTCGAAAACTAACACACAGGCTACCTCCTCTGATACCACAACTGATTCAGTCACCGAAAAGATGGGAGCTTCCGGAATGTTTTTTTGCCATTTTACGTCATATTCCATCCAATTAACAACACGCATAAGGTATTCTTCTATTAACATATATATATATATATATATATATATATATATATATATATATATATATATATATATATATATATATATATATATATATATATATATATATGTATATATATATATATATATATATATATATATATATATATATATATATATATATATATATATATATATATATATATATATATATATATATATGTATGTTTATATATACATGTATGTATATATATATATATATATGTATATATATATATATATATATATATATATATATATATATATATATATATACATATATATATATATATATATATATATATATATATATATATATATATATATATATATATATATATATATATATATATATATATATATATATATATATATATATATATATATATATATATATATATATATATATATATATACATGTATATATATGTATATATATATATATATATATATATATACACACATATAATTGTTTAATACAACGAAGAATGGCTCTTAGGTGCTCCTGGGTTTTAGACATTACGTGTAAAGAAAATATACGACCTTCCATATACCGGGAGATGCTGAGTTGATATCAAAAGTAACGATACAGGTTATATTTTATTACTCAACGTTTCGGCCAGGGGCCATCGTCAGGAGTGATGAAAAAAGCTCAAGCTTAAAATTTTGTAAAAGGCACGCGGGAAAAAGCGTGCAAAAAGACACGTGGAATGCAGAGAAACCTCCTCAGTGGTGCATACACTCACATAAACTACAAACCAGAAACAAACTATGTCAAGAAGGAATCCTCTGAGGAAGCCCGAGCCGATGGTCCATATACATATCGATACATACACTCACGCACATATATATATATATATATATATATATATATATATATATATATATATATATATATATATATATATATATATATATATATATATATATATATATATATACCCAATATAACGCGCAATACATACTATATATAATTTATGCTTATGTAATTTTATGTGATATACCAAGACGTTGTTTGCGTGCTTAGTTGCGGCCGTAGATTACGTATATGTAGAGATTCGAGAACCTTCAGATCAGCGTTGTCCCTGGCTGTTGCTATAATTTCTACTTTGAAGTTTGTGTTAGTGTCGCTGTGTTCCATGTTAGAGTGTTTGTCGATCATGTGTTCGCCTAAAGGTATGTATGCTCTCCGAAGTCTGGCATCTCCCAAGTGCTCATTGTACCTATCCCTGATGCTACGTTTGGTTTCACAGACATAAAATGTTCCAAGACAGCGATTGCACGTTATTTTGTAAACTACGTTTTTCCGTGTGCATCTACCTTTGAGCCCGTTGATACAGGTGTGGCACGTTCTCCTACCAGCAGGGCATGGCGGCATTTCCAGGGCTGAGCGGACCAGGTAAGATTTCCACGCGGCTACTAGTGGAGAGAGCTCGGGTAGTTGCATTACTTCTGGCGCCCACGGTACGGTCACCAACGGCGATAGCACTGAACAATATCGTACAAATCGCACGTCTAATCTAAGTAAGTTACCTCCAGACTCAGATATCTTGGGATTGCTTGACAAAGGCCCCAATTTTGCGTTAGCTCAGAAAGTGGATCGTAGCTGCTTGGAAAAGGCAGAATCAGGCGTAGAAAGGGCGATCTATGGTTTGCGGTGGAGGCATGTGAGGGAGACAAAACAGCAAACTGTACCTCAGGTACCGCAGGCAGGCTTATCACAAAGCACCTCTAGCACAGGTTATTTAAAGCTTCGCCCCATGTTCCCCGACACTTCTGCATACCAACCATCGAAAGCCACAACGCAAATAGAATCTGAGTTGAAAGATTTAAAGACAAAAGTGCTAAAAGCATATAAATATCACAACAAAGCATCGAACAAAATGTCGGACAATTATGCGAAACAGAGGGAAGTACTTTGGGAAATGAAAACAACGATAATGTAATAGTAATGCCTTCAGATAAATGCAAAGGATTCGTCGTGCTAAACAAAACGGATTACATTGAAAAGGCCAGGAAAATAACGGACGATTATCAAAGCATTCCTTCCCAACCAAACCCTACCAAACGTCTCGAAATCGAAACATGCACTATCATCAAGGAAACTATATCAGGGAAGTTACATAAAGACACAGTGTTATCTCTCCTTCCTCATTCCAGCCGCACAGCGGAATTATACGGGCTCCCAAAAAACCATAAACTAGAGGTTCCACTGCGCCCTATAGTGTCGGCGAGTGGTGACCCCCTAGACAAGTTATCTTGGTTCTTGAGTAAGATTCTCGTCCAGATACTAGCGTTGGTTCCCGCCCATCTGACAAACTCGGAGTCGGACCTGCAGAGGGTGAAAGAAACGTTTCCTACCAAACTTCCGGAAGGCAGTATTGTTTTCACCATCGACATGAAAAATTTATATGGCAGCATTCCGATAAAGGGGGGAATAGATGCTGTGATTCGTCTAATCGAGGACAATCTGGATGATATTTGTCTTTTCGGGATTGGTGTACAAGATTGTGTGAAATTACTAACACATATTTTCATCAATAACCTCATGCATTTCTGTAGCTCCATGTACAAACAGACAAAAGGAGTGGCTGTGGGTAACCGATGTGCACCTCCTTTAGCGATTGCTTTTATGCACCGCCTTGAGTCGATCTTCTTAGCTTCGTATGATTTGAAACCAGCTCTGTACATGAGGTATATAGACGATATTTTTGGTGTTTGGACACATGGCTTGGCCTCTCTGCTCGACTTCTTTGCAGAAATTAACCAACAACATTCCATGATCAAGTTTACCTTAGAATACACTGGTCATAGCAGTTCGATTCCTTTCCTTGATACGTTGTTTGTAGTTCAGGCTGATGGGAGCTACACCACCGAACTGTACTTTAAACCAATGGCAGCCCCCATCATCTTGCACTATGATTCGGCCCACCCGATGGCCACTAAAAAGGCCGTTCTAACATCCAAAATGAGGAGAGCAGCACGAATCTCCTCCGATACTATTTCATGCGAGCGGAGCCTTGCGAAGACTCTTTTCCTGGAAAACGGATACCCAGCACATCGGGTACACTCCGCCGCTCGTGCTGTTCACCCTCACAACATTAGTACGATAGGTGGGCAACGTCAGCATTGAGCTGGGTAGCAATCCCAGCTATCTTTACATGCGACTTCCTTTTGTCGATGACCAACTATGTCGACAGGTAAACGCAGCCATCCGTTCGTCTCATCTAAACCATGTTAGGGTAGCCTGGACTAGCGGACCAACGCTGAAATCTTACCTGGTCCGCTCAGCACTGGAAATGCCGCCATGCCCTGCTGGTAGGAGAACGTGCCACACCTGTATCAACGGGCTCAAAGGTAGATGCACACGGAAAAACGTAGTTTACAAGATAACGCGCAATTGCTGTCTTGGAACATTTTATGTCGGTGAAATCAAGCGTAGCATCAGGGATAGGTACAATGAGCACTTGGGAGATGTCAGACTTCGGAGAGCATACACACCTTTAGGCGAACACATGATCGACAAACATTCTAACATGGAACACAGCGACACTAACACGAACTTCAAAGTAGAAATTCTAGCAACAGCCAGGGACAACGCTGATCTGAAGGTCCTCGAATCTCTACATATACGTAATCTACGGCCGCAACTAAACACGCAAACGACGTCTCGGTATATCACATAAAATTACATAAACATAAATGATATATAGTATGTATTACGCGTTATATTGGATATATGTATATATATGTGCGTGAGTGTATGTATCGATATGTATATGGACGATCGGCTCGGGCTTCCTCAGAGGATTCCTTCTTGACATAGTTTGTTTCTGGTTTGGAGTTTCTGTGAGTGTCTGCACCACTGAGGAGGCTTCTCTGCATTCCACGTGTCTTTTTGCACGCTTTATCCCGCGTGCCTTTTTCAATTTTTTTAAGCTTAAGCTATTTTCATCACTCCTGACGATGGCCCCTGGCTGAAACGTTGAGTAATAAAATATAACCTTTATCGTTACTTTTGATATCAACTCAGCACCTCCTGGTATGTTGAAGGTCGTATATTTTCTTTACACGTAATATATATAAATGCATATCTTTGTGTGTGTGTGTATGCATTGTAAAATGTATTTCATATCCGGCTAAAATATCGGAACACCCATGATGAGATTATGTGCTACTGATGTGAGGAGTGAGCACGTCCGCAACCATCTTTTTTGTTTTAGCTCAGTTAAGATTTGTATGATCACATCTTCAGTTATGTTAGAGGCATTTCGGCAACCATGACAATGCCTAATATTGGTTCATGGTATGCAACATTTCACATGCACTCATGCTTTCGTTGTCCTTGCCAGTGCCATAAAATAATATCGGACATGTGCTATCTTGAATAAGTCATGAAAGGAACGTTGATGGATGCAGTCAGGTACGGGCACAAATGCTCGGTGGAAGTGTGTCAATGCGTTTCGTGGTCCATGCGTGCACAGTCCAATGTATGCAGTCTTTTGCACCCGCAGCATTTACATCCCTGATATCGCCACCGATCATTGGCATACACGAGAGCTGCAGCCTCTCGGATGCACCCACTATTAGGCGATTCGGATGTATCCAGATGTAAAATTTGAGGACAGCAGCAATAATTATAAGGGTATCCCCTACATCTTTCCCCAGAACACATATTGATCATAACAAATGAGTGAGTTCCAATCAGCGTTTGTTTTGATCACAGTTCCATTATAATGCACCTCTATTTTGACACATGGAGCCGATAAAATTATTCTCCCAATTTTTAGTCCTGGGACACGCCCCAGGACTAAAATTTTGTATTTCAGTCCTGGGACTGAATTCTGAAAAAGAATTAAGCGTAAGGCATCTAAGAGCAAAATCAACAGCCACCTATCGTACACTATCTTTCCGTACGTTAAAATAATTCCAGATATACCAAGTCGTAACATGGTTTTGACAGAAACGGTAAGAATGACGAAGCATGTTTATGAGAATCTCTGTGTGGTGGCGCCTCTCTTTCGGCTGGGCTTGAATGCGTTTCACATGATGAATAAATAGAATAGTAAGGAAAGTCAGAGAAGTGACAAGATCTCCCTATATTTTCTCTGGATTCCCTACAGCCTATAGGGACAGTTGACCAATAACCTATGCAGAATTTGTTATTTCTGTAATTAGCACACCGTGTACTGGTGAGACGATCTCCGATACTCTGACCCATTGTTTTGCATGCACAAATGACGTAGCTGTGAGCTGCCAGCTGAAATTGGAATATCGGCATCATGCCGACGAAATCGAAGGATGGTATTCTTGCTGATATTATAGCGGGCCACTGAACAAAACCTCGGAAAAATGTTCCGTCACCAGGTGCATCACTGATAGACAAAAGGCTCGTAGATGGAGCTGGGATAGAAAACTCATGGTGAATTCGCTCGACCACGGCTCACGAATAGATGCTTCCCTGATCAATTACTACCGCTTCCATAAGAGAACGCGATGAAAATGCTGTGCTACAATTGCTGGATATAAATATTTGTTCGTTGCAGGTGCTTCTCAAGCAGAACAATTTTATCTCATATAATCAAGCCTCTCAGGCCGATGCCTGGCCACTCTGACCAGTGCACCTGGAAGAGCTTGTTTTCATTCAGATCAACATAATTATTGCAATCGCCTCGCCTACTTCTGCTTTAAAATATCTACAATAGCTTAGTTACATATCCCTCGCATGTGCCAGCACCACAGCCTGAGATGCGTTCCATACGCATATCAGGCTGGATGGAAGAATGACAACAATGGATATGGATGAGGCGTGTGTGGTCATTGTCGCAAGATCCACAACGTGGCGAACGAAGCTCCACTCATAGGGTCATCAACTCAAGCATCAATTCAAGCATCACCAACTCAAGCATGATCGACTGAAGCATCACCAACTCAAGCATCATCGACTCAAGCATCACCAACTCAAGCATCATCAACTCAAGCATCATCAACAGAAAGCATCATCAATTCAAGCATCACCAAGTGAACTTTTATTAACTCAAGCATCATCAACTCAAGAGCATCATCAATTCGAGCATCATCTTCATGACTTGGACGTTGGACGTTGGACGTTGGACGTTGGACGTTGGATTTGGACTTGGACATCAGAGGTGCAAATTTGAATTAGCCCTGCTTGTCGTCACGCCCACATAGTGTGCAGATAGTTTGGGCATTGTCAAGGCGATTTTCTCATGCAATGAGCGATCGTCGATGCATGATGCATAATCCATGTCTGCTGACGGCGAAATTGAGGCTAGTTCCCAATGGTTTATCACTGCATCTTTGGTCAGCGTATTTTCGAGCCCAGTTTATGAGAGCCAATTTGTCCACGACTGAATCGTTCTCGTGAGTTTTGCACTATGCTGGACCAGTGACAGTAAGTCCAAGGAAGTTCGGATTTGCATGCTGCATGCAGTGTAGTAGTTAACTTCCATGCCACCTTTACAAGTACAAGATGCGCTGGAATTAAGCATCTGACGTTTTATTCGCCTGGAAATGAATGAGGTGTTGGCCTCGTGCCCGCTTGGGGGTGGGGGGGGTGAGGTTATCACCCTCACTGACCAGTGATGCGCAACGCTGCATGTACCGAGCTACGAAAACTGAGAACTTGGAGGAAATCACACGTTCTTCCCACCTTTCCTCAGCTCCCGACCAGCCAATTAGGTTGACGTAATCGACCACTGGATAACCCTGGATACTGTGGGCCTCATGAACACATGCCTCTGTGTTTTGACCCTACGCATGATGTTAGCTATCTTGTCAAGCGACACAAGTCTGACATCTGGTGAAAACCACACATTCTTCCCATCTTATGTCAGCATTCCATCAGCAGATTGATCTGATCTTGACGGCAATCGATAGAGGAAACCTTCTCCGGCTCATGGGAATGCCACTCCATATCTTGGCTAAAGTCAGCTGAAATGCCGCTCGGTTTGGGTTTGTGAAAATGCCGAATGTTGAATTATTCTTCTATTTATTTTGATTACGCTGTTTCTCGTAATAAGACCCAGAATCATTACCTACTGGGCTACCCGGCTTTGCCACCAACCGGCAACGGTGCGAAATCCATGGGAAGTTGTACACTCGCTTTCGGTGGGATGTTCGGGAGTACCCTTAGCATGGCTGGCTCACTAGGAACGTAGGCTGTGACGCTGCACACCAAAAATTACTGGTAGGCTGCGCCGTTTCACAGTTATGAGTTGCGTGACAGTCTACCAGCTTCGCCACCGGCCAGCGTCCGAGCCATAGGATTCGCGTGTGTGTTGGTCACGCGACCATTTGCCCTGCAGCCATGCAGTGGTAAACACGGATCTTCCCTGTTCCCGCCTTGCATTCCTCTGTCGGCGAAACAACATTGGCAGTTAAACGAGCAGGTTACTGGACTTCTGTCGATAAGCAACAATTGATAGCTGCGGATTTCTGACTCCAGCAACACAGAATGAGCAGGAAAGGTTGGAAAAAGCTCAGTTGCAAAGATGTAGCGAAAGGAGATGGGAGGTTTATGATGTCAATGAAGTATTCTCTGGCCCCAAAATAATAATAGAATGTCCAACATTTATACGTTTTAGAAATGTAGTTCGAACTCTTGCTGGGGTGGCTTTATGAACCAGGATCCAATTGCTAAGAAGAGCTGGTTTCGTGAACCCTGGCCATGATTCCATGAATTACAGTTTTACAGTCTAAATTTGGCAAAGCGCTTCACGTGCCGTCAATGCACCGACACGGCGACCCCGGCAGCTCGCTCTCGACCTCATCGTGCCAACTGCCAACTGACCCTAAAAGCCAGCACGCGAAGCGACTCGAACCCAGCATTGCCAGGGCAGCGGAGACAGGTGCACGACAGCGCTCTAGCCAACTAAGCTACCGAGGCGGCAAGTCACAGGGAGGCACTTGCTTGCTTAATTCAGATTCATTGACAAGTCAATTAGTTACTTGATTAAATTGCATCTACTTCATTGAGAATCACATGTTTTAGGGCGCAAGGAATGTGTTGCATGATATCATATTATTTATTGCATATGTTGTGCACTGTACTGCAAGCGACATATTCAGAATTCCGTGGGGATAAAGTATTTCTTCACGCTGATACCATCCAACTATTTCACCATACAAAGATTTTACTTTATATTGCTTCATATCCGGCGCGTGTGACTTCCCACGTGTCTAGCGGCATGCCACGTGCTCCGGCGCATGTGTTCTCACACGTGTCTAGCGGCATGCCACGTGCTCCGGCGTGTGTTCTCACACGTGTCTAGCGGCATGCCACGTGCTCCGGCGTGTGTTCTCACACGTGTCTAGCGGCATGCCACGTGCTCCGGCGTGTTCTCACACGTGTCTAGCGGCATGCCACGTGCTCCGGCGTGTTCTCACACGTGTCTAGCGGCATGCCACGTGCTCCGGCGCGTGTTCTCACACGTGTCTAGCGGCATGCCACGTGCTCCGGCGCGTGTGTTCTCACACGTGTATAGCGGCATGCCACGTGCTCCGGCGCGTGTTCTCACACGTGTCTAGCGGCATGCCACGTGCTCCGGTGCGTGTGTTCTCACACTTGTCTAGCGGCATGCCACGTGCTCCGGCGTGTGTTCTCACACGTGTCTAGCGGCATGCCACGTGCTCCGGCGTGTTCTCACACGTGTCTAGCGGCATGCCACGTGCTCCGGCGCGTGTGTTCTCACACGTGTCTAGCGGCATGCCACGTGCTCCGGCGTGTGTTCTCACACGTGTCTAGCGGCATGCCACGTGCTCCAGCGCGTGTTCTCACACGTGTCAAGCAGCATGCCCGCCACGTGCCCCGGCGCGCTGCCATGTGCAGCGCGCGTCACAGGCTCAGGCCAACCATTACATGAACATGCGGCATCTGCATACGTGAGCCACACCTGCATGTAGCTACACAAGCGCAGTGGCCGGCATTGATGAAGACCTTGAATAGTACAGCAGCATAATCGGTGCGCCCCGCTGGTGTCAGGGTCGTCAGGCTGTATTGACTGTGTACGCCCAGCACAGGCACTCAGAGGCCGCACCACAACTGCCGTCAAAAGTCGGTGGCCCCTGAGATGCCTTCGGTAGGCTGAGTATTAACTAGCTGTTGCACTGTCGTAGACTGCACGAGCATTTCTGAGTGAGTGGTGTGTGACTTACCCGAGCAGTGGTTGGGTTGCATGGCATGACATGACTGGCCATCGGAGGGGGCATGCTGTGGCTTCACCTATTTATTTATTTATTTATTTCACGATGCATGCCCTCCACGTACTGTGGCTGTTATGGACAGTCTGGGTATAACTCAC
Source organism: Ashinkailepas kermadecensis (assembly GCA_034440615.1). Taxonomy (NCBI): domain Eukaryota; kingdom Metazoa; phylum Arthropoda; class Thecostraca; family Neolepadidae; genus Ashinkailepas; species Ashinkailepas kermadecensis. Next base: position 13,821 of record JAOTOM010004923.1, on the reverse strand, counting down.
AGATATTTACAAAGAAAGGATAGATTTGTGGTCAATAGTGGGAGCAGATGCGCAACAAACATTCATACACCAACATAATACAATACCCATATCACTATCTGCACTGCACACACCGTGCTTGCAACACGAGCTATAAACGAGTAGTTTATAGAAGTGATAGGAGAGCGATGGCCTAAAAGTGAATTCATAGTGTACACACATCCATTGTGTAAGTTGTGTTTTGTGTGACTAGTGTTGTTCGCGGAGATAAGCTAGCGCATGTTTCTTGAAGTTATACAGCCTTGATTTTTTTGTTTCAGTAGGAAGTTTGCTATAGTGGAAGACAGACGAGAAGAGAAATCTCCTGTGGCTTCACCTCTTGTGTCCCCGTAGCCATTAACTAATTGCTGTGATTTGAAAACTACTAAATGGTCCTACTCCGAACAATAATCAATATTCGTAGATAGTAATTACATATGGGTTGCTGGAACGTCACTGAAAGGTCATTCCAGGCCATGTAGGAATATTTCACTGATCATGATTATTCAAATTTTCCTAAAATGAAGCAATATATACAGCATAAATAATCTAATCAAATAAAGTGCTTACATACATGCAGCAGATACCCAGAGCTGTGCATTCTAGCTATGTTTAGGACTAAGTGTGAAGCCATCGATTTGGTTCTGTGAGTCATGCGATGTATGCATGATATGCACTGTCATCACACGAGAACTGCAGTCAGAACTACCGGGTCTTGGGCCGAGCCTGCTATTGAATGGGTGTATGCCATGCACTGCCATCACATGAGAACTGCCGTCGGAACTACCAGGTCTTGGGCCGAGCCTGCTTTTGAATGGGATGCAAGCAAGACATGCATGTAGTATTGAGCCTGACCAGAACAAAGACCACTTGACCATTGACTTAAGTTTTAATAAATGGTATGTTAAATTTACAAAACCACTGGAAGTTCACCAACATCTTCAATTGCATTCCTAGTAAAAATAATGTATGACTGTTTCTCATGCATATGCATAATGCATAGGCACTGAGGTGGCATAGGACGAATTTGGAAGCTCGATGCATAATGTGATTGCAATGACGTTTAGCTGTCTTTTATAGCTCAAAAGCATTGCAAGGACTTGAATTTGAATTCGCGTTCTTTGGTTTTCTTTCTGTGCATTGACACATGGATAGCCTCCAGGATTTTCTTTCCCCGGCTCCGAAGCCACCATTGCACCATTCCACGCGACAACAAAGCAGGAAATTGAAACTCCTGAATCGCTGCCAGTCGCCGTCCAAACGGGAGAAGTCACCGATGCCAGATCGGAATAATGCGTGGCAGACCCTAAACTGGAAACCAAATCGCGCATCGCAACTACCGGTAGCAACGCGCTCCGCCGCACGGGGGAGGGTGGCTGCCTATTTTAGCTTGCCGTGCGTCTCTCAAGGCTGTATATGTGTGTGTGGGTGCGTGTGGTTGCGGTGGGTAGTGTAAATCTGTTATGCAACCGGGCGAGATGCCACATGAGCTGTGTCAGTCACGTGCCACAGAGTCACGTGTCGTAGAGCGCAGCGCCGGGGACTACCGGCGCGTGGGAGACTGCGCATAACGCCACACGAGCTGTGCCAGTCACATGTTGCAGAGTCACGTATCGCAGAGCCACGTATCGCAGAGTCACGTGTCGTAGAGCGCAGCGCAGGAGACTCGGCGCGAGAGAGACGGCACGTAACACCGGACAGCGCGACGGCTGTCCGGCCCGTCCGGCCCGCGGCGGCCGCCGGAACTGTCTGGGCGCGGGAGACGGCGGGTGACACCAGGCCGTGTGGCACCTGTCCGGGGTGCGGCGGCCGCCTATCGGCCCGCTGGTGCATACCGCGGCGCGGCCGCATCGGCCTCGTCTCAGGACGTATGACAGGCTGCCGCAGCTGCCAGAGCAAATGGCACATCGCCGGAACATCACGTCACACCGAAAAACATGCCACGGTCGACGATGCCAGGACTGCCCCGAAATACAATCGCTTGGGGAGAAGATCGCCAGGGTGAGGTGTAGTCTCGTGGAGGTGTGGAGCGTCGTGCATAGTTTCCATGCGATTGATGCTTAGATTCCCGTTATTTACTTGTTCTTACCGTGGTGAAGCAGGTCTCTGATCATCTCGGTGAAATAATTATAGCTTGAAATACGACAAAAAAGCAATGTAACATTCAAATGCAGCCGGGCCAGGCTGAGTCGAGTCGAGTCGGTCGGGTCGGGTCGGGTCGGGTCGGGTCGGGTCGGGTCGGGTCGGGTCGGGTCGGGTCGGGTCAAGTGATGCATTCGTCAAATAAGGCGCCCATAGAAGTCGCCAGTCGAGCGGGACCAAGTGCTAGTAGCGCAATGAAGGCAAATATCCGTGTATGATAAGACACATTTCCTCAAATGTGCCTCCACAGCCAAATGCCTTGAAGAATGCGTGCAAAGCTAAAGTGATTTTAGATGTGATGCATTCGCCAAATTGCATCGGGAAGACTAGAAGTAAGAAGCGACATCTCACTCTGGAATCGGGCTCGAGACCCCGGAACACCAAAACTCACAAGTGGAGCATGCCACCACTGCGGAACCAGGACTGACATAGTGCAAGGTGCATTTGCAAGCTGGCCATGCGCGGCAATGCTCGAGGACCCGGAACACCAAGACACACAAGTGGATCATGCTACCACTGTGGCACCTGGGCGGACATTGTGCGAGGTGTTTTGCAAGCTGACCATGCGTGGCAATGTCGCCGTAAATCAATTTATTTGAACAAAGTCTGAGAGTATTTCCGGAGAAGAATTGTGAGGGAAGTTGTTAAGTTTAAAGACGGAAACATATCCGGCTCTGAGTGAGAAAAATAGACATTTAAATGCTTCATTGCATCGTGAAACTCCGACGGAAGCTAACCAAGAACGGAAAATCCATCACAAGCCTCCTTCCTTGAGCATTGATTAAGCACAGGCTATTGGGATTAAAAGGGGTGAATGTTAAAAGTAAAAGAAACGTTTGTCTGTAAGCGAAAAAGAACGCGAAATGTTGCAAGACAAAAAATATATAATGGTTTTAAAATTTTCACGGTCGGACTGGGCCGGGCCGAACCGCTTGGGTGAACTTTTGCACAAGCTACCATGACCCACTCGGGCTGTGCCCTGCCTGTAGCTATAGTTGATTTAAGAGTGCACTGCCAGCCGTGTTATACGGCGTTTCCTTCAGATGTAGTGACACGGTTAGTGGTGTCGCCACCGTGTTATACATTTACTTCAGATGTGGTGACGCGATCAATGGTGGCTCAGCTGTGTTATACGGGATTTACTTCAGATGCGAAGTACCTAAAAGTGTACCGTGATTGACCAATAGGCATCCTCTGTCGAGTGGATGCTGAGTCAGACAGTTCGGCTGAGCGGGCGTGAGACTGGCGCCGGCCAGCCGTCGCCCCGGCACAGCTTGGGTGTTTTTTTAACGTACAAATCATCCTGGGGCGATTTGCAAGTCATGAATTGCGACAAATGCGAGCATTTTGCCCCGCTGAGCTCCAAAGCAGTTTTTTCGGACCGTTATGGGGCATTGGGTAACATACTTTATATGAATTATGAATGTTGACTTGTCGAAGAACTAAATCTTCATCGATCCGATACCTCCCCTTCAACCCGAGTCCTCTTTCGTTGGTACAGGGGCCCTTCACGTCGGCCTAGGGGGCCCTTGCCCACGACTTGAGAGTCCCTGGACCCCTCGTACCCTCCAAGGGACGACTGCCCTCATCGTCCCCCCCCCCTTGGCTACGCCACTGGATCACCGGAAATATATGACAAGCAGGGTAATCAGCAAACGGGGGATCCTCGAATGTTCGTGGCAAGCATGACGTTGTGCATTGCCTCAAGATTATAACAGAATCCTGAGCAAGGTGTGGGCACTGGTGACAGCTGCCCCGTGAGATGGGAAGACTGTCGTCTACCGGTTCCCCATAAGCGGAAGCCAGGGTGACGCGCCATGCTGTAAGTGCCGGATTCGTGGCTGCTACCGATACTGTGTTCCAGTCTTGAATGTCGAATGCTGCTTTTATCTCCCAGCTGATGTCAGGAAATCGAACGGCTACGTGTGCCATTTCATGAAATATTAGCCACTAAATCGTCAGACAGCTGGCAGGAAACGTGATGGCCCTGACAACTCGAGGCGGAGACCTTGCTTTCGGCTCAAATTTACCGGTAATGCAATGGCTTTGCCATCCGCACGGTCAGCTTCGAGTAGCAGCTACGCAATTGGTGTTTATGTGGAGCCAACATAGGACTTTGCTTCATGGACGAAGGAAATCGCTACAGCCAGCGCGCATGAGACGCTTCACTACAACTAACGCTGGGAATTTGTGTTCGTGCGCACGTATGTGTGTATGTGGGTGTGGTAAATATATGTTATGCTATGGAAATCTGCCGGAATCATGAAGAAAAATTTCCACAGGGCCGAGAGGTACGAGAAAATAGAAAGGTTTGTTGTAACGAGTTATTCAAGGTAATGTAGTTTTCATGCATGCGTTTATCGTGCAGTGATCGACGATGGATATGTACCACCCATAATGCTGGCGGTACTGGTGCACTTTTTAGTTCATCCTTTCCAGTCGCTAGTCGCTACCATACACATAAAAGAGGGGAGTTTTCGGTGAAGCCTGCCGCACGTACGTACGCCATGTTGAAGCTTACTGGCAATTCGTGGCCAGTAAGCTACCCATCTGTTCATTAACAATCTACGTAATGCTCTTGTATTCTAGGGATCTAGACTGTGCTCTGTCAACGCCTGCTCAAGCTTAGCTAACTGTACCTGGCATGTCTCTCTTCACGCCAATGACGGAGAGGGGACGGGGGACGTTCAACACTCTCCCTGTCGTTTTCCCAGATGACACGAGAGTCAAACGGTGCGGCAGCGTCAAACGGCCGCCACTCTCCGGCCATCAATGCTACACATTGCGCCACAAGCCAAGATCATGCCGAATCACGGCCGATGAAGTCACGAATGAGACCAGGTTTTACGCTTCACCGCTCTGAATGGGAAGCTGCAACTCCGTTTAGTATGCTAGAGAACGAAAGCATGCGTTCAACTATGTGTCAGAATGACATAAATTCAATGTAGATTAATACCTAATTAGTGTAGATCAACTTAGGATTAAACACCTCTCACTTTATATCATGTCATTATGTCATAACCGACTTCAGTCGGCACTCTAAGCGTGCTGAATGAAATCGTATTTGGGTATTGCCTGGTGCACTATTGTGCATAGTGTAGTCGCTGTGTAACCAGTATGTGCACGGTGCAGTTGCTGTGTAACTGTTATGCACAGTGTAGTTAGTATGGCTATCTGGGCTCGTCATTTGCCGCGTGACTGTTATGTGCCGTGTAGTCAGTATGGCTATCTGGGCTCGTCATTTGCCGCGTGACTGTTATGCACAGTGTAGTTAGTATGGCTATCTGGGCTCGTCATTTGCCGCGTGACTGTTATGTACAGTGTAGTTAGTATGGCTATCTGGGCTCGTCATTTGCCGCGTGACTGTTATGTACAGTGTAGTTAGTATGGCTATCTGGGCTCGTCATTTGCCGCGTGACTGTTATGTGCCGTGTAGTCAGTATGGCTATCTGGGCTCGTCATTTGCCGCGTGACTGTTATGCACAGTGTAGTTAGTATGGCTATCTGGGCTCGTCATTTGCCGCGTGACTGTTATGTGCCGTGTAGTTAGTATGGCTATCTGGGCTCGTCATTTGCCGCTTGACTGTTATGTGCCGTGTAGTCAGTATGGCTATCTGGGCTCGTCATTTGCTGCGTGACTGTTATGTACAGTGTAGTTAGTATGGCTATCTGGGCTCGTCATTTGCCGCGTGACTGTTATGTGCCGTGTAGTCAGTATGGCTATCTGGGCTCGTCATTTGCCGCGTGACTGTTATGCACAGTGTAGTTAGTATGGCTATCTGGGCTCGTCATTTGCCGCGTGACTGTTATGTGCCGTGTAGTTAGTATGGCTATCTGGGCTCGTCATTTGCCGCTTGACTGTTATGTGCCGTGTAGTCAGTATGGCTATCTGGGCTCGTCATTTGCTGCGTGACTGTTATGTACAGTGTAGTCAGTATGGCTATCTGGGCTCGTCATTTGCTGCGTGACTGTTATGTACCGTGTAGTCAGTATGGCTATATGGGCTCGTCATTTGCCGCGTGACTGTTATGTGCCGTGCAGTCAGTGTGGCCAGCTGGGTCAGCAGGTTCTGCCACGATGCCGTTGGTGGTCACGCTCCCCCCCAATGGTGTCACCGAACTGTCGCCCCGCGCCCAGTTGGCTGCGGATCTCACCAGCGCTGGCAGACGTCCGTGCCGCCACATCTGGCCGGACGCGCGCCACGTCTCGGCACGTGGCCCATGTGGTGCGCACGTGCGACATGTGTTCCGGATTAGCCGAGTGGCGGGCAGGCGGTGCGCGCGTGGGCAGGCCTGGCTGGGGCTGGCTGCGGCCGGCCCAGGTGCGCTGGCGACGTGTTGGGCAGGTGTCGGGCAGGCAGGTTTGGTGGGTCGTCAGCAAATTCGACCACGGTGCCGGCTAAAGGACAGGATCAGATGAGCGGTGGGCTGCAGGGACGAGAGAGAGAGAGAGAGAGAGAGAGAGAGAGAGAGGGGGGGGGGGAGAGAGAGCGTGTCCCTTGCTACAACACACAGAACACATGTGAGGCGTGGCTCCCCGCTACGGTACACAAACTGTGAGGCGCATCCCTCGCTACAGTACACAAACAAGTGGGGCGTGGTCCCCGCTACAGTACACAAACAAGTGGGGCGTGGTTACCCGCTACAGTACACGAACATGTGGATCGTGGTTCGCCGTTAACGATGTTTTTGTTAACCACAAATCGTATAAGTGAATAATGCAGCCAGGATTTAAGTAGGCGGTCTACCGAAAAAAAAACATATTTCATCGAGAATGTTTGCGGTGCGAAGCGTGGGGAAATGTTTTGTGTGACGTAGTGCGAATCCCCAAATGTCATGTTAATCTAGTGTAATTTTGGTAGGAGCGGGGCGGAAGGGAACGTGCCTGGGCCTCCCCTTGCCTGCGGCTCTGCTTCCAGGTAGTCGGCGGAAATGTAGTAATAACTAGCATGGGGGTATTGCGACGACCAGCATAAGGCGCGCATTGGAGCGCTGGATGAGCGAGGACAAACTGTGATGTGCTCTGCGTTCTCTGCGTGCTGAATTACTACCCATTATTCTGGGGTGAGATGAATAGGACACAATTTACTTATTGTTGAGCCTATGTAATGCATATACTATGCTATGACACAGGCCTGTTTACTTCAACTGTGAAGTGACCCGGCCAGACCTCACCAATGATTAAGAACGAGGCCGAAAGGCGAGACTGTTGCGCCATTTAAACCCAAATATGTAACGGCGAAACTGATTCGTCATGGAAGTACAGGATATTGCTTGCTGTTTAGTGCACCTGGGAAAATATGTCCTGCGGAATGTCATGTAAAACAATGAACTGACAAAGCGAATAGCGGCACTCAGAGGCAAACCCAAAAATGTATGTTTGCGCCTTGATGTGCCTGGTATTTCAAATGTGAGCAGATGCAACTTCCCACGTCTTGCTCGCGATCCTTCTCCACTCGTGTGTCCCGTGGACTCATATTCCCCAACTGACATCTGTCATGCGCTTCAAGTGACGTCTGACTGTCATTCTTCCCCAGAGGAATCGGATAGTGATCTGATTCTACCAGAGCCGGGTCCCAATATTGCATTCGCTCCTTTCCAATGCTTGCATAATTAAATGCGTATCCGTATAAGACCGCCTTCATTTACTTTTATCAGGCCCAATCCAGTGCTTGGACCCACCAAAATGATGCTCATAAATCGACACCCCGCATTGAGCTGGTCGTGCTGCAGACACAGGGTCGGGCACCACGTCGTCGGCGGCAGAACACAGTGGTGGGGTGTAGTGGCGGTCAATATAGGTGGGCGAGCAGCACGCGCCACTATCTGCACACTGCAGTGTCCGGGCGGCGGGAGAACCGCCACAAAGTTTTCCTTTGAACAAATGACGCGAGCACTTCAGAGGAAAGATGGCCATCGAAACTGCCAGAAATGAAAGGAAACTGGCAGGCATTTCTCATGTTGGGTAGAAAGGAAGCCTTCCAGCATTACAAACATGCTAAGGTTTCAAAATCCCGTGAATCAAGTCAGGCATGGTCGAGTCGGGTGGGTCTAGACTGGTCGCCCATATTGTTTCTTGATTCCAGTCTGGTGGATTCGTATTGATTTACTCTCGCTCTTAATGTACGCTTTTCTTTTATACTTACATGATAGATGACTTGCTCGAGCCTCGTCCACGCTCGCAATTATCCTAAAAATCATGACGTCGATCCCAACGTCTTCCGGTGTGTTCATCAGCGTCAATTATCCTCGGAAAGCTTGCTATTTTTTGGGCTGCGTCGGTTTTTCCCACAAATAGCAACTTAATGTCCAGTCTCTAGAGCCCAGTTTTTGCCAATTGATTTATCCAACATTCACACAAAAAACATCACCATCCTCGAATGCAGCTTCATTATAAAAATGGCTGCCCAAAGCACAGATTATGTACAGCTGAGCCAGATTCCAGACAAAGTGGCTTTATGACTAATACATTAACATTTCCTAGGGTACTCTCAAAATCAGACAAAGCTAATTTGCCTTGAGTTGCCGATGTTGCAGGTCGTTCTGCGAAACGCTATGCAGTCCCAGAGGCCATGTCGCAGCCACGAATCAACCACGACTTTGTCATTCGAGCTGTATTAAAGAAGCCTCATATTTCGCAGCATGTGCTTCGTTGACATAGTAACGGCCATCATGGCTGAAATACGACTTGTTGGCTTTTGCTTGCCTCATTCACATCTGCTGTGGCCTGTGGTAAATTGGCACGGGGTTACGTGACATGATCCGACTGGATGTCAACCGTCCAGTGATAAGTAGCAGCAGGTTACACCGCGCCGCATGTGGTGGAGGGGTACGGGACGACGTGACATGATCCGACTGGATGTCAACCGTCCAGTGATAAGTAGCAGCAGGTTACACCGCGCCGCATGTGGTGGAGGGGTACGGGACGACGTGGCAGGATCCGACTGGATGTCAACCGTCCAGTGATAAGTAGCAGCAGGTTACACCGCGCCGCATGTGGTGGAGGGGTACGGGACGACGTGACATGATCCGACTGGATGTCAACCGTCCAGTGATAAGTAGCAGCAGGTTACACCGCGCCGCATGTGGTGGAGGGGTACGGGACGACGTGACATGATCCGACTGGATGTCAACCGTCCAGTGATAAGTAGCAGCAGGTTACACCGCGCCGCATGTGGTGGAGGGGTACGGGACGACGTGACAGGATCCGACTGGATGTCAACCGTCCAGTGATAAGTAGCAGCAGGTTACACCGCGCCGCATGTGGTGGAGGGGTACGGAACGACGTGGCAGGATCCGACTGGATGTCAACCGTCCAGTGATAAGTAGCAGCAGGTTACACCGCGCCGCATGTGGTGGAGGGGTACGGGACGACGTGGCATGATCCGACTGGATGTCAACCGTCCAGTGATAAGTAGCAGCAGGTTACACCGCGCCGCATGTGGTGGAGGGGTACGGGACGACGTGGCAGGATCCGGCCGGATGGCAACCGTCCAGTGATAAGTAGCAGCAGGTTACACCGCGCCGCATGTGGTGGAGGGGTACGGGACGACGTGACATGATCCGACTGGATGTCAACCGTCCAGTGATAAGTAGCAGCAGGTTACACCGCGCCGCATGTGGTGGAGGGGTACGGGACGACGTGACATGATCCGACTGGATGTCAACCGTCCAGTGATAAGTAGCAGCAGGTTACACCGCGCCGCATGTGGTGGAGGGGTACGGGACGACGTGGCAGGATCCGGCCGGATGGCAACCGTCCAGCGGCTAGCAGAAGCAGGTTACAGCGCGCGGCATGTGGTACAGGTGTATGGAATCACGCGACATACAGGAGTGGCATGCCTGAGGAGTGATAGGGTCACACCTCGCCGGCCTTTAACATACATGTGCGATGCGATCACAAAGCAGGCCGTAAGCCTTGCGTTGGGAGCCGCCGGTGGAGCGGGAAGGGACTGGGATGGCAAGGGGAGAGGTATTGGGTCTGATGGACTTGGGCCTGGGTAGCAGTGAGATCTGGCAGTCATAGGTACTGATGTGTGTGTGGAGGGTGCGGGTTCTGGCAGGAAGCCGGGGAAGGATGGACGGGCACTGGTCTGACGTGTTTCTCAGTGGTACAAGAAGATGCAGCGCCGGAGATGTTTTGACAGCCGGTGCTGTTTGATCAGCATCAGGCAGTCAGCTTGAGCGAGGCCGGGCAGGCAGCCTGACCAGCACGTGTTCTGTGGCCCGGGCCGGCGGTCCGCCTGACCAGCAGCTCTGTGGCCCGGGCCGGCGGTCCGCCTGACCAGCAGCTCTGTGGTCTGGGCCGGCGGTCGGCCTGACCAGCAGCTCTGTGGCCCGGGCCGGCGGTCCGCCTGACCAGCAGCTCTGTGGCCCGGGCCGGCGGTCGGCCTGACCAGCAGCTCTGTGGCCCGGGCCGGCGGTCCGCCTGACCAGCAGCTCTGTGGCCCGGGCCGGCGGTCGGCCTGACCAGCAGCTTTGTGGCCCGGGCCGGCGGTCCGCCTGACCAGCAGCTCTGTGGCCCGGGCCGGCGGTCCGCCTGACCAGCAGCTCTGTGGTCTGGGCCGGCGGTCGGCCTGACCAGCAGCTCTGTGGCCCGGGCCGGCGGTCCGCCTGGCGAACAGAAGCTCTGTGGCCCGGGCCGGCGGTCCGCCTGACCAGCAGCTCTGTGGCCCGGGCCGGCGGTCGGCCTGACCAGCAGCTCGGTGGCCCGGGCCGGCGGTCGGCCTGACCAGCAGCTCTGTGGTCCGGACCGACGGTCCGCCTGACCAGCAGCTCTGTGGCCCGGGCCGACGGTCGGCCTGACCAGCAGCTCTGTGGCCCGGGCCGGCGGTCGGCCTGACCAGCAGCTCTGTGGCCCGGGCCGGCGGTCCGCCTGACCAGCAGCTCTGTTGGGCCGGCGGTCGGCCTGACCAGCAGCTCTGTGGCCCGGGCTGGCGGTCGGCCTGACCAGCAGCTCTGTGGTCTGGGCCGGCGGTCCGCCTGACCAGCAGCTCTGTGGCCCGGGCCGGCGGTCGGCCTGACCAGCAGCTCTGTGGCCCGGGCCGACGGTCGGCCTGACCAGCAGCTCTGTGGCCCGGGCCGGCGGTCGGCCTGACCAGCAGCTCTGTGGCCCGGGCCGGCGGTCCGCCTGACCAGCAGCTCTGTGGTCCGGGCCGGCGGTCGGCCTGACCAGCAGCTCTGTGGCCCGGACCGACGGTCCGCCTGACCAGCAGCTCTGTGGCCCGGGCCGGCGGTCGGCCTGGCTAGCAGCTCTGTGGCCCGGGACGGCGGTCGGCCTGACCAGCAGCTCTGTGGCCCGGACCGACGGTCCGCCTGACCAGCAGCTCTGTGGCCTGGGCCGGCGGTCACTGCCGAAAGCCAGTGAGGGCCGGCGGCCGACAGGTGTGACCACCACGTGTCCCTCGGCTGATCTGCCCACACCTGCTGCACGTTAGCCAGTGGTGGCGTGCCGCATCGGTGAGCCGCTCACTGCACGCCCATTGAACATTCCGATCCCACTGCACCTTCTACCGGCTGATATTTAGATCTCACAGCATCATTTCCGGTTAATATTCCGAGCTCACTACACCCTTTCTCGGCCAACATTGCGAGCTCACTGCACCATTTCCGGTTGACATTCCGAGGTCACTGCACCCTCTATCAGCTTACATTCCGAACATGCTGCACCCTCTCTCAGGTGATTCACTCAGCACAGAACAATCAGTGTCATACCTCGGTCTGCTGGAGACCAGAAGGCCGTCAAATGCCACAGCTCGGTCCAACATATGCATACGGGTTTCAATATGCCACACAAGGCCTTGGCATACCACTCGTGGGATAAGCCACAAGGAGCCTGTATTCACGCACTACACATGGGTCCCGTATTTTGCTCGGGGTGTGATTTATGTTTCGCAGGGGTGCCGCTTTGTATACGCTAAGAGGTACATACCACTGGCCCCCTCGATTATTGATTTGGACGCCTCAAACATCAAGTTAGTCGCCCAATCAGGTTGAAGCCTAACCATAGGACCCATGGGCGGCAGTAGACATAAATGGTTTTCGGAGCAGTTTTCGCCATCAGTAAGGTCATTTGACCTCCCCGTCATCAATCAACTACACAAAGTGACATCCATGATGTTTCGGCCTATTTGACTCAGAAAGCATGCTGTTTAATCGTTACAGATGGACAGCCAAGTAGTAGTTTTGTAATTGGCTGCTTTTAACTTTTAGTAGCATGGCTGTTGTTTGTAGATTATGAAGGAGGGATTTACTCCCTCAATGTTGGCTTTGCCCCACCCCAAATAATTTCAACTTTTAACATGGGACCCTATCGACTGTGCCCCCAATCAATTTGACCGTGCCCATTGCCTCCCATCTAAGGTGCCCGGAACTAATTTTCAGAAATGAACGCTCCTGTGAGAAGTTATATTTTTCCACAAATTTTGGTTCGTATTCATTCGAAATGATTCGAAATGTCATCTCATTACCACTTTCATACTGAAAGCTAGGCGTTGCTGGAGTAGAGGGGGATACAAAATCGTTGGCTTTGGCAACTACTCTGGAACAACAATGTAATTGGGAGAGGAGATAATGCTTTCCTCCAGAGCACTATGTTCTGGGTGACACAAGTTCAATGTAGATCTACTCTTCCAGCCCTGCTTTCGACGTAAGTTTCACGTGGGTTATTTTAGCGATATATGTCTGGAAAGGTGTGTTCGTGGTATGTGCAGTTGGAGCATTATCTGACGAAACGCTGCAGTGGACATGAAATTCAACGCCGTCATTTCGACAAACTTCGACAAAAAGTGATACCTGGAATAGTACTATCATGGCATGGGGATCTGGAATACCTCCAAAACTTTTAGATGTGCGTTGTCTATCGTGTCCCTATGTATTCAAGGCATACTTCCTCCAATGAATTCCCAGAACTCCTCATGGTACATCGCATAACCTTTATATTTCAAACGTACTTGTTCGCGGGATTTGCAATCATACGAAAGGCATTGCAAAGCAGTCAGAGGTGAGAAATGGAAAGGTGATCCAGAGACAGGGAGACTAGGGGTGGACGAAGAAAGGAGACAGAGGAAGGGAAAGAGATATAGATAGTTAGAGAGAGAGAGAGAGAGAGAGAGAGAGAGAGAGAGAGAGAGAGAGAGAGAGAGAGAGAGAGAGAGAGCGCGCAGTGTCCAGATTCTTCTGCCTTTCACATTCGCCCTTAATTTCTCCTTTAAGCCGACAACATCGTGCTTTGAATCATCTTTCCGATGGATCCCATCGCGCTCATGACCATCTGCCGACCACGTTTGGTCTGTCTCCGACAGCGTCGAGTTTGAATACACTACGCTATCCGATAGCGTAAAGGAAAAATATGCTTCCATATGTCGAGATTGGCGGTCTTGGCATATGGCAGCGTGTTTTGCTTTCCACTTTACTGCTTATGAGAAAAAGCAGAACGAACCAGGGCATGACATATATGGCATTTATGTTTGATATTGGAGTTAGGTAGACAAGCTTATTGATAGAAATGTGATGGCAGTCAACTGAATTGCATATAAGTTTGATGACTGAGAATTGAGAGAGGAGCAGAATGAATCCAGCTCAAGCTACACATTTATGTATTTGATAATGAGGGAACCTGCAAGCATGGGTGTGACAATGTAATTGTAGATTGGTGGCTGCA